>NC_069475.1:5435160-5492660 GCF_026875155.1 Cherax quadricarinatus | reverse complement strand
ACACAATAAACTAGCCACTACCATCCACAGGATGGATATGAGGTACAAAATAAACTAGCCACTACCATCCACAGGATGGATATGAGGTACAAAATAAACTAGCCACTACCATCCACAGGATGGATATGAGGTACAAAATAAACTAGCCACTACCATGCCCCGGATGGATATGAGGTACACAATAAACTAGCCAGTAAAACCTAGTTTTAATAATCTAGAACCTGCTTAACCTAGACGCTGAGCCTAGCAAGGCCACACTGCCTATTGTATCCTAGCATCTCCCAAGTATTTCACGGAGATTGCACTTTAAATTCTGGGTTGATGGTGGAGCTTGAAGATGCTGTGTGCAGCGGTGGATAATGCTTTTGTTAGGAGGACAATGCAGCAGTATAGTGTGTGAGATATTGTCCTCTCTCTAGTCATCTCAGCACCAGACTCGTTCCCTGGATGATGAAGTATAGGGCCGAGTTACCTTACACCCGGGGCTATTCCTACCCACCTAGTAGTAAACTCAGATACCCCTGTTTTATTACCCATGGGTCCCACCTAGGAAGAAAAACAAACGAAAAATTATCTAGTCCTGCCACATCTCATTGGTATCTTTGAAAAGAAAAAACCGTATATATTTTGGTTTTAATAAGTTTTAGAGATTTCAAGACGACGCAACAGTTTTTATGGAAGTAGCATGTTAGCTCTAATTAAATAAAATCTGTGATCTTCTATAACTAAAGACAGTTATTTAAAAGGTTAGTCTGATTCGGCCCGGTGGCCTGGTGGCTAAAGCTCCCGCTTCACACACGGAGAGCCCGGGTTCGATTCCCGGCGGGTGGAAACATTTCGACACGTTTCCTTACACCTGTTGTCCTGTTCACCTAGCAGCAAATAGGTACCTGGGTGTTAGTCGACTGGAGTTTACCTGGAGTTTACCTGGAGAGAGTTCCGGGGGTCAACGACTGGTGTGGGTCGCATCCTGGGGGACGCATTTCTTACAATTACTGACTTATATACGCCCCCAAGTGTTCCTATGTTACCTCCATGACATTGTCACTGATAAATGCTCCTTAGTTGAGGTTCCCTGTGTTATGTATTCACTCAAGGACTGATTTATAGAGCAGTAAATGTTCAGTTTATATTTCGTGACAATCGAATTGTATCTTAGTAACCCAAAAAACTAATTTATCGTCACCTTCTACTTTAATTGCTTATATATTTCGTAGCTTGAGGAAGTAAGTAAAAGTTGGCGAAAGCCTCCTTAGAAGACAGCTGTAAGTGCATGAGGCTGATTTTCATGTTGACATACACATACATACACATACACAGAGTGTGGAGGAGCCAGGAGCTGTGACTCCACTCCTGCAACCACATATAAGGATGCAGCATGCATTCAACAACAGTCTGATAAAAAACAGAGCATCATACCCTTGTGTCGCCCGGATGCTCGCTCGTCTGAGAAAGGGAAAGACTACTGTTACAGTCTACAGGTGCCCCCCAAGATGGGCATAATATAAATCAATGGTACGTTTATTTAGAAAGGACAGCTATGGCAGTTGATCGAAAAGCGTCACTCGTGTCTCAGAGCATGTGAGAATGTTCTAAAATTGATGGAACACATTTCGAACAACAGAACCAGAGGCCCCACTAACAAATGTTAATAAGGACACACCTTTATATAAATACCAGTAAATCTACTCGTAGTAAACACCCACATTACCCCTTTTAAAAATATGTTCCTCACTGAGCGAAAGTTTTAATACAGGATTGCTAAGTCTATATGTGCCATCACAATCTAATTCCCTAAACTATAGGCTAAGTAAAAATCTAAATTTAAAAAAATTATACCTCAAAACAATTAGGTGAGTACCCCAACACAGAATCCCAATAATTCCTAACAAAAGATTTCCAATTTTGCACCCAAATTTGTTTCGTTATTCTGACCAACAAATCAGAATTATGTAACAGTCTTGGGAAATATATATATTTTATAAAATATATATATATATATATATATATATATATAATATATATATAATATATATATATATATATATAATATATATTTTTATTATCACACTGGCCGATTCCCACCAAGGCAGGGTGGCCCGAAAAAGAAAAACTTTCACCATCATTCACTCCATCACTGTCTTGCCAGAGGGTGCTTTACACTACAGTTTTTAAACTGCAACATTAACACCCCTCCTTCAGAGTGCAGGCACTGTACTTCCCATCTCCAGGACTCAAGTCCGGCCTGCCGGTTTCCCTGAATCCCTTCATAAATGTTACTTTGCTCACACTCCAACAGCACGTCAAGTATTAAAAACCATTTGTCTCCATTCACTCCTATCAAACACGCTCAAGCATGCCTGCTGGAAGTCCAAGCCCCTCGCACACAAAACCTCCTTTACCCCCTCCCTCCAACCCTTCCTAGGCCGACCCCTACCCCGCCTTCCTTCCACTACAGACTGATACACTCTTGAAGTCATTCTGTTCGCTCCATTCTCTCTACATGTCCGAACCACCTCAACAAACCCTTCCTCAGCCCTCTGGACAACAGTTTTGGTAATCCCGCACCTCCTCCTAACTTCCAAACTACGAATTCTCTGCATTATATTCACACCACACATTGCCCTCAGACATGAATCTCCACTGCCTCCAGCCTTCTCCTCGCTGCAACATTCATCACCCACGCTTCACACCCATATAAGAGCGTTGGTAAAACTATACTCTCATACATTCCCCTCTTTGCCTCCAAGGACAAAGTTCTTTGTCTCCACAGACTCCTAAGTGCACCACTCACTCTTTTTCCCTCATCAATTCTATGATTCACCTCATCTTCATAGACCCATCCGCTGACACGTCCACTCCCAAATATCTGAATACGTTCACCTCCTCCATACTCTCTCCCTCCAATCTGATATTCAATCTTTCATCACCTAATCTTTTTGTTATCCTCATAACCTTACTCTTTCCTGTATTCACCTTTAATTTTCTTCTTTTGCACACCCTACCAAATTCATCCACCAATCTCTGCAACTTCTCTTCAGAATCTCCCAAGAGCACAGTGTCATCAGCAAAGAGCAGCTGTGACAACTCCCACTTTGTGTGTGATTCTTTATCTTTTAACTCCACGCCTCTTGCCAAGACCCTCGCATTTACTTCTCTTACAACCCCATCTATAAATATATTAAACAACCATGGTGACATCACACATCCTTGTCTAAGGCCTACTTTTACTGGGAAAAAATTTCCCTCTTTCCTACATACTCTAACTTGAGCCTCACTATCCTCGTAAAAACTCTTCACTGCTTTCAGTAACCTACCTCCTACACCATACACTTGCAACATCTGCCACATTGCCCCCCTATCCACCCTGTCATACGCCTTTTCCAAATCCATAAATGCCACAAAGACCTCTTTAGCCTTATCTAAATACTGTTCACTTATATGTTTCACTGTAAACACCTGGTCCACACACCCCCTACCTTTCCTAAAGCCTCCTTGTTCATCTGCTATCCTATTCCCGTCTTACTCTTAATTCTTTCAATTATAACTCTACCATACACTTTACCAGGTACACTCAACAGACTTATCCCCCTATAATTTTTGCACTCTCTTTTATCCCCTTTGCCTTTATACAAAGGAACTATGCATGCTCTCTGCCAATCCCTAGGTACCTTACCCTCTTCCATACATTTATTAAATAATTGCACCAACCACTCCAAAACTATATCCCCACCTGCTTTTAACATTTCTATCTTTATCCCATCAATCCCGGCTGCCTTACCCCCTTTCATTTTACCTACTGCCTCACGAACTTCCCCCACACTCACAACTGGCTCTTCCTCACTCCTACAAGATGTTATTCCTCCTTGCCCTATACACGAAATCACAGCTTCCCTATCTTCATCAACATTTAACAATTCCTCAAAATATTCCTTCCATCTTCCCAATACCTCTAACTCTCCATTTAATAACTCTCCTCTCCTATTTTTAACTGACAAATCAATTTGTTCTCTAGGCTTTCTTAACTTGTTAATCTCACTCCAAAACTTTTTCTTATTTTCAACAAAATTTGTTGAAAATATATATATATATATATATATATATATATATATATATATATAAATATATATATAATATATATATAATATATATATATATTAATGTGGCTCCAAATAGGTAAAATTGGTCAGTTAACAAGAACTCATTTAAAATTAAGTCTTTTCTAAAATTTTCTCTTATGCGCTTAAAGATATATTTTTTTTTTCATTTATATTAATGTAAAAATTAGTAATTTTCTACCAAAAGAACCTTAGAAAACTTACCTGACCTTATTATAACAAGCGTAATTTAATTTAGCCTAATCCAACTAAATATATTTTAGATAAGTTTACAATAATTTAATAATAAACAAACACATTGAAATATATTTTTTTCGTTAGGTTCAGAATGATTTTTTGCAAAATTATTGCATACACAAATTTTTGCTTGTCTTATTCGGTAAGAAGTGCATTACTATTTAAGCCAAAAGACTGTGCTATAACTTAAATTGCCAGGCACACCATCTAAAGGGGACAAAAAGATACAAAACATCCAGGCCATGGGAAAACCTGGGTAGCCACAGCCACTCAAGAGGGAGAGGTTTTTTAGTGCCAGGAAGGAAAAAAAACTGGAAGGAAATGGCAGAAATCGTACACCAAATCCAGTTATTCCTGGAGTGGAACCACAGTCGATGGCCTCCACTCCAAACCAACAGATACAGATACTAATGCCGAAAAAAAATCCCCCCCCCAGTACCAACAATACCACCAGTCCGATGACATTCTTCTTTGCAAATATACAGGGTCTAAAGCCAGCAACAAACAACAAAATACCTTTCATCCGTGGACTGCTTGCAGAGGCAAAGGCAATGTTCGCGGCTTTCACTGAGACCCACATAAAGGATCACTTGGACAACGAAATATGGATCCCAGGTTACAACCTATACAGATGTGACAGAGTGAACAGGCAAAAGGGGGGGGGGGGTTGGCCTGTACATTGCAGAGTCACTTGTTTGCACAGAACTGCTTAATGCCTCAAATGATGTAGTGGAAGTTTTAGCAGTAAAGGTCGAGAACCAAAACCTAGTCATTGTGGTAGTCTACTAGCCTCCGGATGCAACATCCCAGCAATCCCGTCAACTAACTACACGAATACCATCTGGTGGTTCACACTTACACTCACTCACTCATTTGACCATAAACAGAAATATTAATCTCAGTCTTAAAATAATGAATCCTGTGATACTCCAATACTGAAACTATGTACTGTGCCAAAACAAAAGCATTCACATTGCTAAACTCACAATCTAGTATTTAGTCACTTAGCCATAATACCAACTTACCTCATAATTTGTAATATTTTACAATTAAGAATAAAACTAAGTATGCCCGAAATGCCTAGCCATGCTAAGCGTTCTCGTGGTACACTCTGTAATCTCAATTCTACTACATGTAAACCAAACAATAACCAAATTTCTGTAAACTCAGCATTGTAATCCTTATAGAGAATAAACTTTGAATTTGAATTTGAATTTGAATTCTACAGAATTCATTACCTTTGTAACTTGTGAGCTCATTACCTTTGTACCTAGTTCAGCTATCAAAACTTTGGGGGCCCAGTCCCTGGACCCATTACGTACCTCTGTAATCTGTAAATACCTTTAACTTTTCATGATTGTGACCAGACCTACCTGGAGTTCATTACCTTTGTAAATTATGAGTTCATTACCTTTGTAAATTGTGAGTTCATTACCTCTGTAACTTGCTCAGCTATCAAACTTTGGAGTCCAGTCCCTGGACCAATTATGTACCTCTGTAATCTTTTGACTACCGCCCACAGGATGGGTATGGGGTGCATAATAAACATTAAACTAACTCACGAGGGAGCATTCACCAAATTCAATTTCAATAACAAAAACAAAGTGGGACCAAATAAACCAAGTCCTAACCGATATAAGCTGGGAAGATATACTAAGCAACACAGACCCCAACTTATGCCTAGAACAGATTAACTTGCTGGCACTCGATGTATGCACAAGGCTTATTCCTCTAAGAAAAAGGAGGAGTAGATGTAAAATAGAAAGAGACAGGCGCTCCCTTTACAGGCGACGGAAAAGAATAACAGAGCGGCTAAAAGAGGTCAATATATCTGAAATGCGTAGGGAGACACTGGTCAGAGAAATAGCAAACATCGAACTTAAGCTAAAGGAATCTTATAGGAGTCAGGAATCGCGGGAAGAACTAAAAGCCATAAATGAAATCGAAAGAAACCCAAAGTATTTCTTCTCCTATGCCAAATCAAAGTCGAGAACAACGTCCAGTATTGGGCCCCTACTTAAACAAGATGGGTCCTACACAGATAACAGCAAGGAAATGAGTGAGCTACTCAAGTCCCAATATGACTCAGTTTTTAGCAAGCCGCTAACCAAACTGAGAGTCGAAGATCAAAATTAATTTTTTATGAGAGAGCCACAGAATTTGGTTAACACAAGCCTGTCTGATGTTATCCTGACGCCAAATGACTTCGAACAGGCGATAAATGACATGCCCATGCACTCTGCCCCAGGGCCAGACTCATGGAACTCCGTGTTCATCAAGAACTGCACGAGCCTTTACCATCCTATGGAGAGGGAGCATGGACAAAGGGGTCGTCCCACAGTTACTAAAAACAGAAATAGCCCCACTCCACAAAGGGGGCAGTAAAGCAACAGCAAAGAACTACAGACCGATAGCACTAACATCCCATATCATAAAAATCTTTGAAAGGGTCCTAAGAAGCAAGATCACCATCCATCTAGAAATCCATCAGTTACACAACCCAGGGCAACATGGGTTTAGAACAGGTCGCTCCTGTCTGTCTCAACTATTGGATCACTACGACAAGGTCCTAAATGCACTAGAAGACAAAAAGAATGCAGATGTAATATATACAGACTTTGCAAAAGCCTTCGACAAGTGTGACCATGGCGTAATAGCGCACAAAATGTGTGCTAAAGGAATAACAGGAAAAGTCGGTCGATGGATCTGTAATTTCCTCACTAACAGAACACAGAGAGTAGTCGTCAACAGAGTAAAGTCCGAGGCAGCTACGGTGAAAAGCTCTGTTCCACAAGGCACAGTACTCGCTCCCATCTTGTTCCTCATCCTCATATCCGACATAGACAAGGATGTCAGCCACAGCACCGTGTCTTCCTTTGCAGATGACACCCGAATCTGCATGACAGTGTCTTCCATTGCAGACACTGCAAGGCTCCAGGCGGACATCAACCAAATCTTTCAGTGGGCTGCAGAAAACAATATGAAGTTCAACGATGAGAAATTTCAATTACTCAGATATGGTAAACATGAGGAAATTAAATCTTCATCAGAGTACAAAACAAATTCTGGCCACGAAATAGAGCGAAACACCAACGTCAAAGACCTGGGAGTGATTATGTCGGAGGATCTCACCTTCAAGGACCATAACATTGTATCAATCGCATCTGCTAGAAAAATGACAGGATGGATAATGAGAACCTTCAAAACTAGGGAGGCCAAGCCCATGATGACACTCTTCAGGTCACTTGTTCTATCTAGGCTGGAATATTGCTGCACACTAACAGCACCTTTCAAGGCAGGTGAAATTGCTGACCTAGAAAATGTACAGAGAACCTTCATGGTGCGCATAACGGAAATAAAACACCTCAATTACTGGGAGCGCTTGAGGTTCCTGAACCTGTATTCCCTGGAATGCAGGTGGGAGAGATACATGATTATATACACCTGGAAAATCCTAGAGGGACTAGTACCGAACTTGCACACGAAAATCACTCACTACGAAAGCAAAAGACTTGGCAGACGATGCAACATCCCCCCAATGAAAAGCAGGGGTGTCACTAGAACATTAAGAGACCATACAATAAGTGTCAGGGGCCCGAGACTGTTCAACTGCCTCCCAGCACACATAAGGGGGATTACCAACAGATCCCTCTCAGTCTTCAAGCTGGCACTAGACAAGCACCTAAAGTCGGTTCCTGACCAGCCGGGCTGTGGCTCATACGTTGGTTTGCGTGCAGCCAGCAGTAACAGCCTGGTTGATCAGGCTCTGATACACCAGGAGGCCTAGTCACAGACCGGGCCGCGGGGGCGTTGACCCCCGGAACTCTCTCCAGGTAAACTCCAGAGTTGTGTATACTAGTGGCTCTGCTGCTACTACTGTTACTATGACTATCATGACAATCTTCTACGACCACTACTGTTATTTTCTTGGTTGCCTCGTTGTTAAATGAGCATGTTGGTGCAACACATGGAGTGTGTGAGGTAATGAGTGTACCAGGCAACACATGGAGTGTGTGTATGAGGTAGTGAGTGTACCAGGCAACACATGGAGTGTGTGAGGTAATGAGTGTACCAGGCAACACATGGAGTGTGTGAGGTAGCGAGTGTACCAGGCAACACATGGAGTGTGTGAGGTAGTGAGTGTACCAGGCAACACATGGAGTGTGTGAGGTAACGAGTGTACCAGGCAACACATGGAGTGTGTGAGGTAGTGAGTGTACCAGGCAACACATGGAGTGTGTGAGGTAGCGAGTGTACCAGGCAACACATGGAGTGTGTGAGGTAACGAGTGTACCAGGCAACACATGGAGTGTGTGAGGTAACGAGTGTACCAGGCAACACATGGAGTGTGTGAGGTAGTGAGTGTACCAGACAACACATGGAGTGTGTGAGGTAGTGAGTGTACCAGGCAACACATGGAGTGTGTGAGGTAGTGAGTGTACCAGGCAACACATGGAGTGTGTGAGGTAGCGAGTGTACCAGGCAACACATGGAGTGTGTGTATGAGGTAGTGAGTGTACCAGACAACACATGGAGTGTGTGTATGAGGTAGTGAGTGTACCAGACAACACATGGAGTGTGTGAGGTAGCGAGTGTACCAGACAACACATGGAGTGTGTGTATGAGGTAGTGAGTGTACCAGACAACACATGGAGTGTGTGAGGTAGTGAGTGTACCAGACAACACATGGAGTGTGTGAGGTAGTGAGTGTACCAGACAACACATGGAGTGTGTGTATGAGGTAGTGAGTGTACCAGACAACACATGGAGTGTATGAGGTAGTGAGTGTACCAGACAACACATGGAGTGTGTGTATGAGGTAGTGAGTGTACCAGCAACACATGGAGTGTGTGTATGAGGTAGTGAGTGTACCAGACAACACATGGAGTGTGTGAGGTAGTGAGTGTACCAGGCAACACATGGAGTGTGTGTATGAGGTAGTGAGTGTACCAGGCAACACATGGAGTGTGTGTATGAGGTAGTGAGTGTACCAGACAACACATGGAGTGTGTGTATGAGGTAGTGAGTGTACCAGGCAACACATGGAGTGTGTGTATGAGGTAGTGAGTGTACCAGACAACACATGGAGTGTGTGTATGAGGTAGTGAGTGTACCAGGCAACACATGGAGTGTGTGTATGAGGTAGTGAGTGTACCAGACAACACATGGAGTGTGTGTATGAGGTAGTGAGTGTACCAGACAACACATGGAGTGTGTGAGGTAGTGAGTGTACCAGACAACACATGGAGTGTGTGTATGAGGTAGTGAGTGTTACCGACAACACATGAAGTGTGTGTATGAGGTAGTGAGTGTACCAGACAACACATGGAGTGTGTGAGGTAGTGAGTGTACCAGACAACACATGGAGTGTGTGTATGAGGTAGTGAGTGTACCAGACAACACATGGAGTGTGTGTATGAGGTAGTGAGTGTACCAGACAACACATGGAGTGTGTGTATGAGGTAGTGAGTGTACCAGGCAACACATGAAGTGTGTGTATGAAGTAGCGCCTGGAACCAATCTTGGGCGGAAAACATTATATACTGAGTCAAAAAAGGAGAATTAGTGTGCATTACCTAGCAGAGTTTACTGCCAGAGGGGAATCATAGGCCTGTTTCCCGTGTGGAAAAAATAATAATAATTGAACGTTGTGTCAGAGGAAAGAAAGTCTCCCTGAAAGCTTTGAGTATACATAGTGTATAGTGTATACTACAGTGGCTCCCTAGTATATTGATGATAAAGGCTAAAGTGTCATTTGAAAACAGGTGAATTTGTAAATGAAGTGATAAGCCTATAGAGGCAGGTGCCAGAAGTCGCCAGAAACTTACCACAGGTCAGCTGTTTTAATAATCTTCCTGGCCTGCTAGTGTACTCGCATATAATCTAGTGATACCAGTGAATAGCAGAATACAGTGTTGTAGTAGCAACTAACCAGTATTATAATGGTACTTAGTGGAGTGGAGTGACTTTCATTAGTTTTCATTTTCTTGAAATACGAGACGTTACTGTGAATTTCATATAACCTGTAGTTACCAGCGGTCGAATATACACAACGAGAAGCAATTATTACTACAGAAAAAGCGCCCTTCCCCAAAATTTGCACCAGTCAACTATAGTGATAATATAGCATTTATTGTGGTGGAGACGGAAAAACAAAAATAGAAAAAGCCAGATACAGCGATTGATAAACAAAGAGGTCGACTGTACGTCATTGTAGGAGCTGCCAGATATCACCGGCTCTTCAACACGCAAGTTATACTTTTGTATCAGGTCAAATCACATATTACTCGGGTAGATAATTTCCAGTAGATCCTTCATGTGTTAGCTCAAATCACCGACCAGTATGTTTTAAATAAGTGACCCACTGATCAGAGCAGATCGACTGGTCCGAACCCTTGACTGGTCCGAACCCTTGACTGCGTCCGAACCCGGGACTGGTTTCAAACAGTTTCATTGGACAATAAAGCAGGACTGTAAACGGAATGGGTTTGTAGGCGCCCTTATAAACACAAACATTAAAAATCAGGAACGTGACGGTAAGCTGTCCAATATACAAAAAGAGTTAGAAACAGAAATACAAATAGCTAGAGCTTCATTTAAGGTATTAATATAATATTCAAGAGGTTGCTAGTAGACTTGCAGTAAATCAACCATTCAAATCATTATGAAGCTGTGTGTAGTCTGTGGTCAGTCAAAACAAACGGGCTACCACATGGATAAATTGTCATTTTTGTGGAAAATTGGTGTCACGCTCCTTGTGCAGATATCCCAGAACTAGCTACAAGCAGTATTAAAACAGAGAAGTGTTTTTGGGTATGCCCAAATGAGGAAAAATCTGTGGACTAAAATCACAAGGGTATTAAAAGAGGATAACATCAAAGCTGCTTTCATAGAAAACCTGGAAGCTTTCTACAACAGATGGGAACATAAAAAGTCCGGGCTGAATGGTACTGCCTTGATACTGGCCATGTAGTCACAAAACTGTAAGGCTGGAGGTGATGTCCTGGTAGTCAGTAAATGTAGGGCTGATAGTGCTGTCCTGGAGACAGTAATGGTGAAGCTGGAGGTGCTGTCCTGGGAGACAGTAATGGTTGAAGTGGAGGTGCTGTCCTGGGAGACAGTAATGGTGAAGCTGGGAGATACTGTCCTGGGAGACAGTAATGGGGAAGCTGGAGGTGCTGTCCTGGGAGACAGAAATGGTGAAGCTGGAGATACTGTCTGGTAGACAGTAATGGTGAAGCTGGAGATTTTGTCCAGGTAGTCGGGAATTTATACGCAGGAAGGAATACATATTAAATGACCTCATAGAGGGACAGGAGCCATAGTAGGGAAACAAGTGTAGTCAAAGATAAGATAAAACCAATATTGCAAACCAGAAATACCGCAGGAAATAGCAAACAAGAGGACTCCAATAGCAATAGTGAGGATAAATTACCAAAAACAACTGGTGGGAGCTCCATTGTTGGTGCTAGGGAGGATAGGAATAAGACAGGGAAAACATGCACCAACAGGGAATACAGTCACAGAAACCCAAGGCAACGGAAACCAAGCCTGTGCACATACTATGCACTTGGTTATCTGCTGGCATGGGAAATCTGGAAAAAAGATGGGGGCATGCAAACTATGACCACCCTAGAAAATGTCATGCCCATATGACAACAGGAAAATGCAAACTCCCTTCCTGTAAGCTTTTTCACCCTGAAATGTGTACCTCTTCAGTACAGGAAAGACTGTGCTATAACTTAAATTGCCAGGCATACCATCTAAAGGGGACAAAAAGATACAAAACATCCAGGCATGGGAAAACCTGGGTAGCCACAGCCCTCAAGAGGGAGAGGTTTTTTAGTGCCAGGAAGGAAAAAAAAAACTGGCAGGAAATGGCAGAAATCGTACACCAATCCAGTCATTCCTGGAGTGGAACCACAGTCGATGGCCTCCACTCCAAACCAACAGATACAGATACTAATGCCGGAAAAAAAATCCCCCCCCAGTACCAACAATACCACCAGTCCGATAACATTCTTCTTTGCAAATATACAGGGTCTAAAGCCAGCAATAAACAACAAAATACCTTTCATCCGTGGACTGCTTGCAGAGGCAAAGGCAATGTTCGCGGCTTTCACTGAGACCCACATAAAGGATCACTTGGACAACGAAATATGGATCCCAGGTTACAACCTATACAGATGTGACAGAGTGAACAGGCAAAAGGGGGGGGTTGGCCTGTACATTGCAGAGTCACTTGTTTGCACAGAACTGCTTAATGCCTCAAATGACGTAGTGGAAGTTTTAGCAGTAAAGGTCGAGAACCAAAACCTAGTCATTGTGGTAGTCTACAAGCCTCCGATGCAACATCCCAGCAATTCCAGGAACAGCTGTTAAAAATTGACCACTGTTGGAAAATCTTCCAGCTCCTGCACCCAACATCTTGCTCCTGGGGGATTTCAACTTAAGGCACCTAAAATGGAGGAATATAGCAAATAATATTGTTGCAGTAATAACACCAGGAGGCAGCTCTGATGAAAACTCACACTCACACGAGCTTTTAAATCTCTGCACAAAATTCAATTTAAACCAGCAAATAATAGAGCCTACTAGACTGGAGAATACACTAGACCTCATCTTCACTAACAATGATGATCTGATAAGAAATGTCACCATATCAAAAACAATATACTCAGATCACAACATAATTGAGGTTCAGACATGTATGCGTGGAGCCTCAGACCGACAAAATGAGACTAGTCAACGAGGGAGCATTCACCAAATTCAACTTCAATAACAAAAACATAAAGTGGGACCAAGTAAACCAAGTCCTAACCGATATAAGCTGGGAAGATATACTAAGCAACACAGACCCAAACTTATGCCTAGAACAGATTAACTCGGTGGCACTCGATGTATGCACAAGGCTTATTCCTCTAAGAAAAGGAGGAGTAGATGTAAAATAGAAAGAGACAGGCGCTCCCTTTACAGGCGACGGAAAAGAATAACAGAGCGGCTAAAAGAGGTCAATATATCAGAAATGCGCAGGGAGACACTGGTCAGAGAAATAGCAAGCATCGAACTTAAGCTAAAAGAATCCTTTAGGAGTCAGGAATCGCGGGAAGAACTAAAAGCCATAAATGAAATCGAAAGAAACCCAAAGTATTTCTTCTCCTATGCCAAATCAAAGTCGAGAACAACGTCCAGTATTGGGCCCCTACTTAAACAAGATGGGTCCTACACAGATGACAGCAAGGAAATGAGTGAGCTACTCAAGTCCCAATATGACTCAGTTTTTAGCAAGCCGCTAACCAGACTGAGAGTCGAAGATCAAAATGAATTTTTATGAGAGAGCCACAAAATTTGATTAACACAAGCCTATCCGATGTTATCCTGACGCCAAATGACTTCGAACAGGCGATAAATGACATGCCCATGCACTCTGCCCCAGGGCCAGACTCATGGAACTCTGCGTTCATCAAGAAAGCAAGAAGCCCCTATCACGAGCCTTTTCCATCCTATGGAGAGGGAGCATGGACACGGGGTCGTCCCTCAGTTACTAAAAACAACAGACATAGCCCCACTCCACAAGGGGGCAGTAAAGCAACAGCAAAGAACTACAGACCAATAGCACTAACATCCCAATATCATAAAAATCTTTGAAAGGGTCCTAAGAAGCAAGATCACCACCCATCTAGAAACCCATCAGTTACACAACCCAGGGCAACATGGGTTTAGAACAGGTCGCTCCTGTCTGTCTCAACTACTGGATCACTACGACAAGGTCCTAAATGCACTAGAAGACAAAAGAATGCAGATGTAATATATACAGACTTTGCAAAAGCCTTCGACAAGTGTGACCATGGCGTAATAGCGCACAAATGCGCGCTAAAGGAATAACAGAGGAAAAAGTTGGTCGATGGATCTATAATTTCCTCACTAACAGAACACAGAGAGTAGTCGTCAACAGAGTAAAGTCCGAGGCAGCTACGGTGAAAAGCTCTGTTCCACAAGGCACAGTACTAGCTCCCATCTTGTTCCTCATCCTCATATCCGACATAGACAAGGATGTCAGCCACAGCACCGTGTCTTCCTTTGCAGATGGACACCCGAATCTGCATGACAGTGTCTTCCATTGCAGACACTGCAAGGCTCCAGGCAGACATCAACCAAATCTTTCAGTGGGCTGCGAGAAACAATATGAAGTTCAACGATGAGAAATTTCAATTACTCAGATATGGTAAACATGAGAAATTAAATCTTCATCAGAGTACAAAACAATTCTGGCCACAAAATAGAGCGAAACACCAACGTCAAAGACCTGGGAGTGATTATGTCGGAGGATCTCCACCTTCAAGGACCATAACATTGTATCAATCGCATCTGCTAGAAAAATGACAGGATGGATAATGAGAACCTTCAAAACTAGGGAGGCCAAGCCCATGATGACACTCTTCAGGTCACTTGTTCTATCTAGGCTGGAATATTGCTGCACTCTAACAGCACCTTTCAAGGCAGGTGAAATTCCCGACCTAGAAAATGTACAGAGAACTTTCACCGGCGGCGCATAACGGAGATAAAACACCTCAATTACTGGGAGCGCTTGAGGTTTCTAAACCTGTATTCCCTGGAACGCAGGAGGAGAGATACAATGATTATATACACCTGGAAAATCCTAGAGGGACTAGTACCGAACTTGCACACGAAAATCACCCACTACGAAAGCAAAAGACTTGGCAGACGATGCACCGTCCCCAATGAAAAGCAGGGGTGTCACTAGCACGTTAAGAGACCATACAATAAGTGTCAGGGGACCGAGACTGTTCAACTGCCTCCCAGCACACATAAGGGGGATTACCAACAGACCCCTGGCAGTCTTCAAGCTGGCACTGGACAAGCACCTAAAGGCAGTTCCTGATCAGCCGGGCTGTGGCTCGTACGTTGGTTTGCGTGCAAGCCAGCAAGCAACAGCCTGGTTGATCAGGCGCTGATCCACCAGGAGGCCTGGTCACAGACCGGGCCGCGGGGGCGTTGACCCCCGAAACTCTCTCCAGGTAAACTACCAGACAAAACATGGAGTGTGTGAGGTAGTGAGTGTACCAGGCAACACATGGAGTGTGTGTATGAGGTAGTGAGTGTACCAGGCAACACATGGAGTGTGTGTATGAGGTAGTGAGTGTACCAGACAACACATGGAGTGTATGAGGTAGTGAGTGTACCAGGCAACACATGGAGTGTGTGAGGTAGTGAGTGTACCAGGCAACACATGGAGTGTGTGTATGAGGTAGTGAGTGTACCAGACAACACATGGAGTGTGTGTATGAGGTAGTGAGTGTACCAGACAACACATGGAGTGTGTGTATGAGGTAGTGAGTGTACCAGACAACACATGGAGTGTGTGTATGAGGTAGTGTGGGTACCAGACAAACATGGAGGTGGTATGATGTAGTGAGTGTACCAGGCAACACACTGGAGTGTGTGTTTTGAGGTAGTGAGGTACCCGTCATAACACATGGGTGTGTGTATAAGGTTAGTGAGTGTACCAGGCAACACTTGAAGTGTGTGTATGAGGTAGTGAGTGTACCAGACATAAATCATGGAGGTTGTGTATGAGGTAGGAGTGTATACCAGGCAACACATGGAGTGTGTGTATGAGGTAGTGAGTGTACCAGGCAACACATGGAGGTGTGTTTGAGGTAGTGAGTCGCTACAGGAACACATGGTGTGTGTGTATGAGGGAGTGAGTGTACCAGACAAAAACCATGGAGTTGTGTATGAGGTAGTGAGTGTAACAGGCTACACATGAGTGTGTGTATGAGGTAGTGAGTGTACCACAGGATACACATGGAGTGTGTGTATGAGGTAGTGAGTGTACCAGGCAACACATGCGAGTGTGTGTATGAGGTAGTGAGGGTACCAGGCAACACATGGAGTGTGTGTATGAGGTAGTGAGTGTACCAGACAAAAACTTGGGAGTTGTGTAGATGGAGGTAGCTGAGTGTACAAGGCAACACATGGAGTGTGTGTATGAGGTTGTGACGTGTAACAGGCAACACTTGAAGTGTTTGTATGAGGTAGTGAGTGTTACCAGACAACACTCGCGGAGTGTGTGTTTGAAAGTAGTGAGTGTACCAGACAACACATGGAGTGTGTGTTTGAGTGTAGTGAGTGTACCAGGCAAACACATGAAGTTGTGTATGAAGGTAGGTGGTTGTATACCAGACAACAAATGGGTGTGTGTATGAGGTTAGTGAGTGTACCAGGCAACCACAGGAAGTGTGTTTATGAAGTAGTGAGTGTTACCAGACAAAACATGGAGTGTGTGTATGAGGTAGTGAGTGTACCAGGCAACACATGGAGTTGTGGATGAGGTAGATGAGTGTACCAGGCACACACATGGAGTGTGTGAGGTAGCGAGTGTACCAGGCAACCATGGAGTGTGTGACCAGGTAGCGAGTGTACCAGGCAACACATGGAGTGTGTGAGGGTAACGAGTGTACCAGGCAACACATGGGAGTGTGGGGGGGTGACGGTAGCGAGTGTACAGGCAACAATGGAGTGTGTGTATGAGGGTAGTGAGTGTTACAGGCAACACTGAGTGTGTGAGGTAGCGAGGGTACCAGGCAAACACTAGGGAGTGTGTGAGGTAAACGAGTGTTCCTGGCAACACATGAGAGTTTGTGAGGTTTAGTGAGTGTACCAGCCAAACACATGGAGTGTGTGACGGGTAACGAGTGTACCAGGCAACACATGGAGTGTGTGAGGGGGTAACGAGCTGCTGTACCAGGACAACACATTGGAGTGTGGGACGGTAGTGAGTGTACCAGGCCAACACATGGAGGTGTGTGAGGGATAACGAGAGTACCAGGAACACATGGTGTGTGTGAGGATAACGCAGTGTACCAGGCATAAACACATGGAGTGTGTGAAGGTAACGAGTGTTACCAGGAACACATGGAGTGTGTGAAGGTATCGAGGTGTACCAGGCATACACATGGAGTGTGTGAGGTCAGCGAGTGTACCAGGCAACACATGAGTGTGTGTATGAGGGGTGAGTGTACCAGGCAACACTTGGAGTGTGCTGTATGGAAGGTAGCGAGTGTACCAGGCACAAATCATGGAGTGTGTGAGGTAACGAGTGTACAAGGCAACACATGGAGTGTGTGAGGGCAGTGAGTGTAACCAGGAACACATGGAAGATGTGTGCCCCTGGTAACGAGTGTACCAGGCAACACATGGAGTGTGTTTTAGGTAAACGAGTGTACAAGGCAAACACACATGGGAGTGTGTGTATGGAGTAGTGAGTGTTACCAGGGCAACAAATGGAGTGTGTGAGGTTTCGAGTGCACCAGGGCAACACATGGAGGTGTGAGGTAAACGAGTGTACCAGGCAACACAGGAGTGTGTGAGGTTGTGAGTGTACCAGGCAACTCATGGTGTGTGTGAACCCCGGTAACGCAGTGTACCAGGCAAACACTATGGAGTGTGTGACCCAACAGGGTAGGAGTGTTCACCAGGCCTAAAAACACTGGAGTGTGTGACGGTTGCGAGTGGACCAGGCAACACATGAGATGTGTGTATGAGGTTGTGAGTGTACCAGGCAATACTCACATGGCAGTGTGTGTATGAGGTAGTGAGTAACCAGACAACACAATGAAGTGTGTGGATGAGGTAAGTGAGTGTACAGAAACAAAACCATGAGTGTGTGATGCGGTATGTGAGTGTACCAGGGCAACACATGGTGTTTGTGGATTAGGTAGCGAGTGTACAGGAAACACATGGAGGGTGGTGTATGATGGTGCGAGGTACCAGGCAACACATGGAGTGTGTGCTTTGACGGTAGCGCGGATGTACCAGGCAAACACATGGAGTGTGTTGTATGAGGTAGCTGAGTTTACCAGGCAACACATGGAGTGTGTGTATGAGGTAGTGAGTGTACCAGGCAACACATGAAGTGTGTGTATGAGGTAGTGAGTGTACCAGGCAACACACGAAGTTTCCGTCAATCGTGTACAATAAATAGTTAATTCGTATTGCAGTTCAAGAGCCATTGCACAAATTTTCACACTGTATATTGGTCCCTACATATGGGCTCAGTCCCTGGACCCATTATGTGACTGTAATATTGTGACTATTATCCCAACATAGGTATGACGTAGGAGATAGACCCAGGGAGAAAGATAGAGTTAGAGAATACAGAGGTACTGACCTGGGTAGGGAGCCAGTGGTGCTGGGCACTTGCAGTGAGGGATGGGTAGCCACTGTCTGGGTACTTCCTCCGTCAGTAGCATGGTAGTCATGGCTGGTACTTGCTGCCCCAGCTCGTGCTGGGTGACCTCTCACTGGTCCTCCTAGCAGGCTTCAGACCAGTCACGGAGATTCCTCCCTCGAGAGATGCCGAGCTGAGCTGATAGTCACATGTTCCCAGCAGCTCTCATACCTCCCGAATGAAGACTATCGTACTGAAGACCTCAACCGCAGACTCCCAATCCTTGCCCCTCCCCATAGTTCTCCCACTATAACTCCCCACCATCCCTCCGCCACACACCTGTCACATAAAAAAAAAGACTATATCGCTTTTATGTATTTATATACATACACACAACACCACACACACATAATCTCCTATTGATCTAATATATATAAGTTAAAGGGCAACTGTAGAATGTCATTCTGGTAGGAGGATTGTGACAGCCTAGCTCGGCATGAGGGTGACCTCAGCTCGTTTCTACGCCCATCTGTGGAGGGGTCTATCTGAGGAATATTGGGGAAAAGCTTTAACCTGGACACCCAGCGAAACCAGCTGATGGTGGTGGTGGTGGTGGTTGGTGGTGGTGGTGCGTGGTGTGGTGGTAGGTGGTGGTGGTGATGGTGACCGGTGATGGTAAGTGCTGTATGGTGATGGTCGATGGTTGGTCTGGTGGTGGTGTTGGTGGTGATGATGGTGGTGGTGATGGTGGTGGTCGGTGATGGTGGTGGTGATGATTTGTGGTGGTGATGATGGTGGTGGTGATGAATGGGGGTGGTGATGATGGGTGGTGGTGATGCTGGTGGTGCGTGATGGTGGTGGTGATGATGGTGGTGGGGATGATGGTGGTGGTGATGATGGTGGTGGTGATGAGTGGTGGTGGTGATGATGGTGGTGGTGATGTTGGTGGTGGGTTGAGGATGGTTGGTGTTGATGGTGGTGGTGATGATGGTGGTGATGATGGTGGTGGTGATGATGGGTGGTGTTGTGGTGGTGGTGATGATGGTGGTGGATGATGATGGTGGGTGGTGGTGTTGGTGATGGTGGTGGTGATGAAGGTGGTGGTGATGGTGGTGGTGATGATGGTTTGGTGATGTTCGGTGGGTGGTGGATGGGTGGGTGGTGATGATGGTGGTGGCTGATGGTGGTGGTGGTGGTGGTGATGGTGGTGGTGGTTGGTGGTGGTGATGGTGGTGGTGATGGTTGGTGTTGGTTGAGTGGTGTTGGTCATGGTGGTGGTGGTCACCACCCATCACCAGCAACAGCAGTGAGGCATCACTGTCAGTGCACCAGCAACACACAAAACAGTCATCTAACAGAGTTTAAGAGAAACACTTGAAAGAACAAAAAGACACATTTCTGTGAACTGGAACAAACACAAATAACCCTCAACAGGAGAAAGAAACTTTAAGACAACATTTTGGTCTGACTTGGACAAATTAAACTTAATAGAGGATAGAGTTCTGGTGTAAAAATGCTCAGAGAATCACTACACCAGCAATGACAGAGACAGAACTATATTGTCAACCAGCTATATGCATGGAGAGGTCTAGCAGAAGTCTGAGGTGTTCTATAAAGTGAGGTATACCTCCATAGGCTATTTATGTACTTCTCTGATTACAATAATATAATAATATATTTATTCTACAAGTACATGTACAAGGTATCATGGGCCATAGCTGACATTAATGACATGACCGACTATATAGTAAGCTGCTTGTATGCAGAGGCATTTGAAGCAAATTAGGTAAGTTTTGTCACAGGATGCAACCGCACCTGTCGCTCGGACTAACATTCAGTACCCGTTTTCTGATAGGGTAGATAACAAACTGTTGTAAGGAGAAAACACATAATGTTTTACTACCCTCACTGGGAATCGAACCTGGGACATCGACACTGTGGAACGAGTGCTTTTAGCCACAAGGCCAATTCGAAGATAATAATTCCTCAGGCGTTACAGGCTTGGGATTTACTTTTGAAAGACAGTGGTTAACCTAGGGTTGTAATGGGCTAAGATTGACATGTCAGAATAGCGACTTTTTGTGTAGGCAAAAAATTCTGGATATTATGGTTCATGACAGTACCAAAGGCTATGTGACAATGTCACAAAAGGCATTCATTTTTATTGACTCGACTCATTGCACTAAGTAACTTTACCCCTCTCTTCCCACCACTTTCATGAATCGCATCACCATGGCAATGAAGAGCCACCCCTATCACCACCTCCAGAACGTGAAAAACTAAATCATGCTCTCAGCAGAGAAGGGCATCACATCTGCAATCAGTGATGGGGGGGGACCCCCTTCACCACCTACATCAGCAGGAAATTAGGGAGGGAGGGGAAGCGGAGGAAGGGAATCTTCCTTCCTGGCTGGCAAATGCAGACGAGTTTCACTCCGCCCTTAATACAATCCTCTCATTTGCTTTATCACGAGACCTCAGGCACAAACAAAGATTTGAATTCAAATTCTACAGTGGCCAAACTTTCCTAAGCTCTGAGGACAACTCTGGGTATAAGACTAGGGGTCTTAGCAGCTCCCATCACAGGCTGCAGGTCTTTAAGTCTCTATTTCACCTAAGTCTCGCCTCGGTCAGATGCGTTCATGGCTTGTGGGTGTAATAAAAGTGATCACATGATTTTATGTAAATTTAATCATTCGTGCCAAATACATTGCAAAACTACACACTTCTTGAATAATATTTATTAAAAAATATATGTGCCTTACTATTGCATCCAGCAATTTTCATTACACATCACCCAAATAAGTATTAATAAGCCATATTTTTCAAGTGTTTTTACACAATGATATATACACTTAAGGGTATTCATTTACTGTGTTTATTTTTGACATTTTGGTCCTTTATGCTCAGGGGGTATGACTTATTCTAAATGAAGGGTTCTTGATCCTCCAAGGATACGCTGATACACAACTGAGGCCTCCAGGCAACTTAAGCTAGAAAGGTATTTTGCTATTGTTGTATAACATCTCTTGTTGATAAATAACTCTCAAACTCCATTAGCTCTAATTCTGTACTGAGAGAAAATTTGACCTTATTTTAAATGACATCATTGTTCGCGTAATATAGAATTTAATGTACAAAGAAACTGTGACAGTAAGTCTGAGGACGTGGACAGTTTGGTTGTTTATGTGAGTTATACTGTAGGAACACCAGCAGTGTTGTTATGCTGGTTTATGTGAGTTATACTGTAGGAACACCAGCAGTGTTGTTATGCTGGTTTATGTGAGTTATACTGTAGGAACACCAGCAGTGTTATGTTGGTTTATGTGAGTTATACTGTAGGAACACCAGCAGTGTTGTTATGCTGGTTTATGTGAGTTATTTTTCTGTTGGAACCCCTGTATAGTGTTATGTTGGTTTATGTGAGTTATTCGGTAGCGAAACTACCAGCAGTCGTTGTTATGCTGGTTTATGTGTGTTATACTGTAGGAAATCACTATTGTGTTATGTTGGTTTTATGTGAGTTATTCTGTAGGAAACACCAGCAGTGTGGTTATGGTTGGTTTATGTGAGTTTTACCGATAGGCAACACTCAGCAGTGTGCGCATATGTGGTTTTTGTGTGTTATACTGTAGGAACACGCACGTGTTGTTATGCTGGTTTACTTGTGAGTATACTGGTTGGAACACCAGCAGTGTTGTTATGTTGGTTTATGTGAGTTATACTGTAGGAACACCAGCAGTGTTGTTATGCTGGTTTATGTGAGTTATACTGTAGGAACACCAGCAGTGTTGTTATACTGGTTTATGTGAGTTATACTGTAGGAACACCCTATAGCCAGTGTTGTTATGCCGAGTGTTTGTATGTGAGTTTACACTGCAGAAACCACCGCAGTGTTGTTTATTCTGGTTTAGTGAGTTATATGTAGGAACACCAGCAGCTGTTGTTTTTAATGGTGATAGTTAAGTATCTTCAGTACCATTATGTTGTGAAGTGTTGCTACTATGGTTTAGTGACTGTGGTTTTTCACATTACCAATTAAACCAGAACCAGTCTTCAACACTGCTGCTCTAATATAAATTCTAGGTTTAACCTCATTTAAAAATTTACAGTCTTGTGGTTTTATGGAGCTGTGTTAGGGAAGTGTTCCAGCAAGTTGCACTCCTCACATATGATCTATTACTGGTGGAACCGATTAACCCTTGTTTGGTTAATTTAACAACCCCCCCTCTAACCATCCATACCTGCCTTAAATATTAAAAAAAAAAAAACCATTTATTTTTTATTTATTTTTATTATTACAAATTTTATCCTTTTGTTTTAGACCCTTTTTTTTCCCCCCCCCCCCCCCCCCCCCCCACCCCCCCCCCCCCCCCCCCCCTTATACACCTTTTTTTCTGGGCATTTCGTCCAGTTAAACAGACTGAGAAGCATGACTTTCAATATTGGAGACAAGGTGCAACGTTTGATGGTGTGTTTGATAGTGAATCAGTCATGTCGATGTAAAGTGAATTTCTCTATTTGGACTGATAAAGCCTGCTGAGGCAGACGGAAAGGGTTTATTTCCAATGCTGGTCTTGCTGCTCCTTCTTTCCCAGGGATACTACCCACTCAAGATACACTCTTAAAACAGTAAATAGGTACCTGGGTGTAGATCAATAAACACCTGCTCGTCCACTGTTCATCTAGCAGTAAATAGGTACCTGGGTGTTTAGTGGGCTGGTGTGGGTGGCATTCCTGGGGGAAGATTATTAATGGGCCTCAATCAGGGAAGCGAGGGTCAGTGTCAAGTGGATATTGACGTCATTTAGCAACGTCGGTGTTTATAACACTTCTTAGCTATTTCATTTAATGTCCTCAATTGCTTTTCCAAATTCGCTAAGCCTCGTCATTTCTAGTATTTTTGTTTCATGTAATATTAAATCTGTCTGTCTGTCTGTCCTCTCGTCTCCTCCTCTGTCTCTCTATCTGTCTCTCTCTTTTTCTTCCTCTCTACAATATACACTAAAGGTTCCAGAAGATACGATAATAGCGATATTTGATGGAGTTGGTGAATAATGGAGATGATGCTTCTGGGAATAGTGTTTGATACATTACTTGTACTAACTGGTGGGGTACTGGTGTATAAGGTACTGGTCGGTCATGGTATAGTTACTGGTGGTGGTACTTGTACTGGTACTGGTGGTGCGTTATCTATACTGGTGGTGGTACTGGTACTGGTACTAGTACTGGTTGGTGGTACTGGTACTGGTGGTGGTATCGTAACTGGTGGATCGGTACTAGTACTGGTGGTGGTGAACTAGTACTGGGATACTGGTGGTTGGTATGGACTGAGTGGTGTGTACTGGCTCCTGGTTCTAGTACTGGTACTGGTGGTCGGTACTAGTTATGGTTACTGGTGGGTTGGTTTTGTTCTGGTATGGTGGTGGTTATGGTGGTCGGTACTAGTACTGGTAATGGTGGTGGTATAGTACTGGTTTCGGTGGTACTGGTACTGGTAGGTGGTACTGGTATGGCGACTGGTACTGGTGGTGGTACTAGTACTGGTTAATCGGTAGGTCGGTACTAGTACTGGTACTGGTGGTACTCAGTCTAGGTGGTCGGTTACTAGTACTGGTGGTCGGTACTGGTTACTGGTGGTTGGTGGGTACTGGTAATGGTCTAGTAATGGTTTACTGGTGGTACTAGTATGAGTGGTGGTACTGGTTCCTGGTACTGGTGGTGGTACTAGTCTGGTGGTGGTACTAGTACTGGTACTGGTTGGTACTAGTACTGGTACTGGTGGTGGTACTAGTACTGGTAACTGGTACTGATCGGTGGCACTGGTGATCTAGGGAATAGTACTGGTGGTGGTACTGGACGGGGGTACCTGGTACTGGCGGGTGTACTGGTAACTCGGTGGTCGGTACTGGTACTGGTGGTTGGTACTGGTATGGTTTATGGTGGTTGTACTGGTACTGGTGTGGTATGGTACTGGGGATTGCGTACTGGCTATCCTGGTGGTGGTACTAGTACTCGTTTTAATGGTGGTGCGGTTCTAGGATGGTACTGGTGGTATGGTACTAGTACTGGTTACTGATGGTGGCACTGGTGTGGTAAAATTAGTACTGGTGGTTGGGTATGGTACTGGTAGGTGGGTACTCGGTATGGTGGTGGTGGTGGTAGTAATGGTACTGGTACTGGTGGTGGATTACTGGTATTGTGGTGGTATGGTAATGGTTATGGTGGTGGATATGGTACTGTTGTGGTACGGGTACTGGTAGTGGTTTACTGGTACTGGTGGTTGGGGTACGGTGGTGGCCACTGGTTATGGTACTGCAGGAAAACTGGGGGAGATCAGGAAAAAACTACGCCAATGTAGGGAACCAGTCACAAAAAAATAATCGTGGCAAACAGAAATCAAATCTATTCACAAATTCTATGGTTTTGGGTTATCTGTATACTGGGATATCTGGGGAAAAAAAGGCGGGACGCAGCAATTTTGACAATCAAAAAATGCCGCCGGACCTCATGCTCCCCAAGAAAGTATGCAGTTCTTCCTATGTAAGCTATTTCACCAAGGAAATGTGTTATTCATCAGTACGATGAAAGAGACATAATGCCAGACACACCAGTTAAAGGGGACAAGAAGGTACAGATCACCACACCTTGGTAAACAAACCAGAAAGAAAAAACTGGCAGGAAATAAGAGAAATACTACACCACCTCGGATCACTGCTGGAGAGATGGTAGTCAAGTAGCCTCATCCTACTCACAGAACAACAAATATGGGTTTACTGGAGTGGGGCAGAGACATGATAGGCGCCTCCACTTCAGAAAAACATATTTGGTTCTGGTGTGGGGTCAGTCAGTGGCCCACTCCAGATCAACAATAATTGGTTCTGGAGTGGGCGGCAGTCAGGACCCTCCACTCCTGACACAACCAAATTTTGGTTCTGGAGTGGGGGCAGTCAGTGGCCTCCACTCCAGAACAACAAATATTGGTTCTGGAGTGGGGGCAGTCAGTGGCCTCCACTCCAGAACAACAAATATTGGTTCTGGAGTGGGGGCAGTCAGTGGCCTCACCACTCCACAGAAATAACAAATATTAGTTCTGGAGTGGAGGCACAGGGCCTCCCTCCAGAACAAACAGATATGAGTTCCCAGAAAATATAGTCCCCATTCAATACGACATTTGTATTGCAAACATAACCATCAATCAAACAGCATAATACATTTTCAGGGTCGGGTTCCACTAGGTCAAATGCATGTTTGCGGCTTTCAGAGACCCCACTCAAAGGATCTCTTGCTCCAACGAAACATTAAATCCAGCTAATAACTATATTTAGCATTACGACAGAAAGAAGCGGCAACAAGGGGAAGGGTGTGAGGGTTGCCCTGTGAATGTCATCGAGTCGCTCATTTGCTCAGGAATTTATAAACCACCACAAATGATGTAGTTGAATTTTGGTAGTGAGGACTTGAAAACCGCAAACCTTGGCATTGTTGGTTGTATACATAGCCTCCAGATGCAAACTGCCCAACCAATTCAAGGAACAGTATTGAAAATTGACTGCTATCCTGGTAATATTTTCCAACCCCAGCCAAATATCTCGTTTGCTGGGTGATTTCAATTTAAGAAACCTAAAATGGAAGACTGTGGCACACATAATGTCTTAAGCAGAGTTAACCCCAGGACATCCTACGGCAGCAGCAGATCAGATGAAAAATTCACACCACATAAGGCTATTAAATCTCTGCCTAACATATTCCACCTTAAGCTTGCAAATTATGACCCTACAAGGCTGGAAAATACACTTGCCTTATCTCCACTCCATAATGATTGATCCAGCATGAAATATAACAGTTATTTCAAAGACAATCGCATATCGAAAATACAAGAATTGGATGGCAGGGCTCCCAGACCAGCACTTGAGGCTATGCTCAAGGATTTGTCCCTAAGGAAACAAGAAGGGAAGAAGTTAAATAGAAAGAGAGAGATGCTCCCGCTACAAGAGTTAAAGCCCAAAATAAGACTCACAGACCTGCTCAAAGGGGCCTGTATATCTTGAAATACACAACAAAGGAGGCAATGGCCAGGAGAAAGAAAAATATCGAACTTAAGCTTAAGGAATCAAACAGGGAAACAAGAAAACACAGGAATATTTTTCCTATACCATATCTAGGCAAACAACCACAAACCAGTTTTCGATAACCCCAGCTTGTACGTGATGGACTTAACACGATGGACAGCGAAGATATAGTAAAGTTCAGAAGCTCCTGTATGACTGAGTCTCCCCTAGTGAGTCGGTAATCAGACTAAGAGTCGGGACAATCTATAGGATTTTTTTTGTGTCCAGACTCATAAAATTTGGTAATTCAAAACATTTCTGATAATATAATCCTAGCCCACATGACTTCGAAAAAGCATTAAATGGGCATGGCCTTGCCTTGCACTCCTCTGATCTAGGCCCCTGGAACTCCTGGTGGTCATCACGATAGTGCAAGACAAGCCTCTGTCAACGTGTCTCTCTAGTACCGCCCACAGCTTGGCTGTGAGGTGCGTTATTGACTACTCTATATAGTACAATACAATAGCACTAATATACACTAACACTAAATAACAATACACTTATAACAATACACTAACAATAACATCAAATAACATAAACAATTACACTCATTATCATTCATTGTGTGTCATTCCTGCATGGACCAAGACTCTTCAACCAGCTCCAAAAACTTGTACGAAGTCTGGGCGGAAATTAAGACTGTTTCGGAAAGGTGTTGAGCCGGTTGTTGATGATGGCTCTGCAGACATTCCTAAACAGTGACTGTGCAGTCTTACACTAGTACGTCAGTGGTGCTCAGTCGAACCTGTTAGTTGAACACTTCCATTCACACCTCATGAATAAGAGAGAGTTTTCTTCCGCGTCATTAAAGGGTTTACTGGCATCCACGTACCGGGGAGAGGTTGGAGACGGGAAGGTGCACCAGTAAGGTGCACCAGCGAGGTGCACTATGTGGGTCAGTGTGGGCGAGAAGTGCACCACTGAGGTGCCGCAGGCAGCAGTACGTGCACATCGCGCGTGCACACCCCGCGTCAGCCTGTCGCAAGAGGTCGATAGTCGGTGAGAGAGTGAGGGAGAGAGGGAGGAGAAAGGAAAGAGAGAGAGAGAGATGTTCTTTAAGCTATGTATAACCACTAGTACTCTGTACTAGCATGTACAATGTTCAGGACAATCAATGATAGCAAGCAGACCTCATCAAATTCTCCCTGATGGAATTAAGTGGAACTTCCTTCTTCTTCACCTAAATGTCAAAACTGTTTATAATTGTTAGGTACAGACAATATGCAAACAGTTAGGTATCTTTATTTCGAAACGTTTCGCCTACACAGTAGGCTTCTTCAGTCGAGTACAGAAAAGTTGATAGAAGCAGAAGATACTATCAACTTTTCTGTACTCGATGAAGAAGCCCTATGTGTGAGGCGAAACGTTTTTCGAAATAAAGATACCTAACTGTTGCTTATGTGCCATAACCTCAATTGTTCAGGTTTTTTAATTACCATTTTTAAAGTTTATTAGTGTTGGTGACCTCAACCAATCACATCTTATACAGAGGAATTTGATGAGCTCCTTACAGAGTTTGAACAGGTGAAATGTTTGAACTTCTCTACTCTCAGTCTATGTCTCCTTCCTCGACCCTGTAGTGAGTGGATCTATGTGAAGTACAGTGTAAACTACCCTGGTCCAGTAGTTAGTGTTCTGTCTGAAGGATCAGTAAACTTACCCGGGTCCAGTAGTGTCTCTATGTGAAAGGTACCACGTTACTACCATGGTCCAGTAGTTAGTGTTCTGTCTGATGGTACAGTAACTACCCTGGTTCCAGTGTGATCTTTGTGAAGGTTAACAGTTAAATACCCTGGTCCAAGTTTGTTTCTGTTCTGATGGTACAGTAACTACCCTGGTCCAGTGTGATCTATGTGAAGGTACAGTAACTCCCTGCGTCAGTAGTGAGACGGTTCTGTTGAAGGTACAGTTATTACCCTCGGTCCAGTAGTGATCTATGTGGAAGGTACAGTTTACTTACCTGGTCCAGTAGTTAGTGTTCTGTCCTGTAAGGTACAGTACTACCCTGGTCCAGTAGTGAAATCTTATGGTGAAGGTACAGTAACTACCCTGGTCCTTTAGTTAGTTTGTTCTGATCTGAAGCGTACATTTACTACCTGCGTCCAGTAGTTGTTTTCTGTCTGATAGGTTCAGTTACTACCACTGACCAGCTAGTGATCTATTCTGTGCAGGATAGTTACTTACCCTGACCTCAGTAGTGTCTATCTCACGTAGGGATAGTACTACCCCTGACCAGTAGTAGTGTTCTATCTGTAGGTACAGTTACTACCCTTGCCCAGTATGTGATCTATCGGAAAAAAGTCACTCTCCAACACCTTGGTCTATGTTGGCATCACTCGGCCTGCATGGCTGTCTTTACGGACACTGTAAGCATCTAGCAGGACGAACTGTAGATTTACAAGAACAACCTGGCGTGGAAAAAAGTCAACTTCCCGGGCTCTATGCTCAGGTTCGCTGCCTCCGATTCGAATATTTTGTCTCCTAGGATGACGTTGATAAAACAAGTGATGTAAGCTTGCACAGTACACATCCATTAATCTCCAATCACATCTATCAGAACTGCATAGAACAGTGTAAATTGGCCCTTCTCTGTGGAAAGAGTAAATGTTCACACAAGAGCAGAGTGGAAATCTGCAACTTCAGACAATGTTTACTCCTGTTGAATCACTGACAAGATTCTTGACAGCGCTCCCTTTTACAGGCGACGGAGAAGAAAAGGAATACAGAGCGGCTAAAGAGGTCAATTATCTCTCTTGTGCGTAGGGAGTCACTGGTCATGAAATAGCAAACATCGAATTAAGCTAATGGAATCTTGTAGGAGTCAGGAATCGCGGGAAGTACTAAAAAGCCCATAAATGAAATCGAAAGAAACCCAAAGTTAATGTCGATCTCCTATGTCCAAATCAAAGTCGAGAACAACGTACAGTTTATGGGCCCCTACCTTTAACAAGATGGGTCCTACAAGTAACAGCAAGAGATCCAATGTGTGAGCTACTCAAGTTCCCTATATGGTCACAGTTTTTAGCATGCCGCCTAAACCAATTGAGAGAGCTCAGATGATCAAAATTATTTTTTTATGAGAGAAGCCGTCGAATTTGGTTAAAACACAAGCCTGTCTGATGTTAATCCTGACGACTATATGACTTCAAACAGGCGATAATATGACATTGCCCTTGCATCTGCCCTACAGGGCCCAGAGACTCAATGGATACTCCTGTGTTCACATCAAGAAACTGCCACGAGCCTATTACAATGCCTATGGAGAGGGAGCATGGACAAAGGGGGTCCGGGCGTCGCCCCCCTCCCTCCCACAGTTACTTAAAACAGAAATAGCCCACTCCACAAGGGGGCAGTAACAAGCTACAGCAATGTACTACAGACCGATAGTCAATAACATCCCATATCATAAAAATCTTTGAAGGGTCTAAGAGCAAGAATCTACACATCCATTCTAGAAATCATCAGTTACACCAAACCAGGGCAACCATGGGTTTTTAGAAACAGGTACGCTCCTTGTCGGCTCTCAAAACTATTGGATCATTAACGACAAGTCCTAAAATGCACTAGTAAGACTCAAAAAGAATTGCAGATGGTTATATATACAGACTTTGCGCAAAAGCCTTCGACAAGTGTGACCATGGCGTTTAATAGCCGCACTGAAATGCTGTGCTAAAGGCAATAACAGGAAAAGTCGTGTTGGATCTGTAATTTCCTCACTAACAGAACACAGAGGTAGTCGTCAAACAGAGTAAAGTCCGAGGCAAGCTTACGGTGGAACTACTGTTCACAAAGGACACTCAGTACTCGCGCTCCCATCTTGTTCCTCATCCTCATATACGACAGATAGACACAGGATGTCAGACCACAGCACCGTGTCTTCCTTTGCAGATGACACCCAGAATCTGCATGACTGTGTTCTTCCATTTGCGAGACATGCACAGGCTCCTAGGCGGACATCAACCAAATCTTTCAAGTGGGCTGCAGAAAAATCAATATGAAGTTCAACGATGAGAAAATTTTCAATTACTCAAGATATGGTAATACATGAGGAATTTAAATCCTTCGATCAGAGTACAAAACTAATTCTGGACCACGATATAGAGCGAAAAGCACCCTAGTCAAAGACCTGGGAGAAAAACAAACCCTGTTCATGTCAGAGGATCTCACCTTCTAGGACCATAACAGTGTACACTATCGCATATGACTAGAAAAAATGACAGCGATGGATAATGAGAAACCTTCAATAAATAGGTGGCTCCAAGCCCATGTGATGACCTCTTCAGGTCACTCTGTTCTATCTAGGCTGGTAATATTGCTGCACAACTTAACAGCAACCTTTAAAAGGCAGGTGAAATGGCTGACCTAAAAATGTACAGAGATCCGTCATACTGGTGCGCACATTACGGAAATAAAACACTCAATTACTGGGAGCGCTTGAGGTTCCTGTAACCTGCTATTCCCTGAATGCAGGTGGGAGGAGATACATGATTATATACACCTGAAAATCTAGTCGGAGTACTAGTACCGGAATCTTGCCACACGAAAAATCACCTCACTACGAAAAAGCAAAAGGGACCTCCTCGGCAGACGATGCTATCATCCCACCCAATGAAAAGCAGGGTGTCAATACGAACATCTAGAGACCTTACAATAAAGTGTCAGGGGCCCGTGACTGTTCAAACTTGCAATCAGCACACATTTAAAGGGGGGATTACCAAAACAGTCCATCTCAGTCTTCAGCTGGCACTAGAACAAGCACCTAAAGCTGGTTCCTGACCAGCCGCGGCTCAGTGGCCATACGTTGGGGTTTGCGTGCAGCCAGCAAGTACATGCCTCGGTTGATCAGGCTATGATACACAGGAGGCCTCGTCACAGGTCCGGGCCGCGGGGGGCGTTGACCCACGGGAACTCTCTACCAGGTAAACTCCAGCGTTGTGTTACTAGTGCTCTGCTGCTACTACTGTTTTTTTTTTTTTAACTTTTTATGGACTATCATGACAATCTTCTCAGACCACTACTGTAATTTTCTTGGTTGCCTCTGTTGTAAAATGAAGAATGTTGGTGCAAACACATGGCAGTGTGTTGAGGTTATGAGTGTATATACAGGCAACACATGGAGTGTTGTGGTAGAGAGTGTACCAGGCAACATCATGGAGTGTGTGGAGGTAACGATGTACCAGCAACACATGGAGTGTGTGAGGTAGCGAGTTACCTGGCAACCATGGAGTGTGTCCACAGACCGGTAGCGCAGTGTACCAGGCCAAATCACATGGTGTGTGTGAGGTAGCGAGGTGTACAGGAAACACATGGAGTGTGACGGCTGCGTAGTGTACCAGGCAACACATGGAGTGGTGAAGGTCAGCGAGTGTACCTGGACACAACATATGGGTGTGTGTATGAGGTAGTGAGTGTACCAGACAACACATGGGGTGTGTGTATGAGGTAGTGTGGGTACCAGACAAACATGGAGGTGGTATGATGTAGTGAGTGTACCAGGCAACACACTGGAGTGTGTGTTTTGAGGTAGTGAGGTACCCGTCATAACACATGGGTGTGTGTATAAGGTTAGTGAGTGTACCAGGCAACACTTGAAGTGTGTGTATGAGGTAGTGAGTGTACCAGACATAAATCATGGAGGTTGTGTATGAGGTAGGAGTGTATACCAGGCAACACATGGAGTGTGTGTATGAGGTAGTGAGTGTACCAGGCAACACATGGAGGTGTGTTTGAGGTAGTGAGTCGCTACAGGAACAGTTTACTCAAGTGTCTATGAGACACAAAACCTCATACAACGTCGAAAATCACTAAGTCTATACAATGTTCTGTGAACAGAGTTCTACAGAACAAGAATAATGAGACAGACAATCTGTCCAACCACCAAGAGAGTCTAGACCAGACTGAATACTTCAGGTGAGGTGAGGACACCCCCCCCTCGATCACGTGATAGCTCTGGAGTTTACCTGGAGTTTACCTGGAGAGAGTTTCGGGGGTCAACGCCCCCGCGGCCCGGTCTGTGACCAGGCCTCCTGGTGGATCAGCGCCTGATCAACCAGGCTGTTGCTGCTGGCTGCACGCAAACCAATGTACGAGCCACAGCCCGGCTGATCAGGAACTGCCTTTAGGTGCTTGTCCAGTGCCAGCTTGAAGACTGCCAGGGGTCTGTTGGTAATCCCCCTTATGTGTGCTGGGAGGCAGTTGAACAGTCTCGGTCCCCTGACACTTATTGTATGGTCTCTTAACGTGCTAGTGACACCCCTGCTTTTCATTGGGGGGATGGTGCATCGTCTGCCAAGTCTTTTGCTTTCGTAGTGAGTGATTTTCGTGTGCAAGTTCGGTACTAGTCCCTCTAGGATTTTCCAGGTGTATATAATCATGTATCTCTCCCTCCTGCGTTCCAGGGAATACAGGTTTAGAAAACCTCAAGCGCTCCCAGTAATTGAGGTGTTTTATCTCCGTTATGCGCGCCGTGAAAGTTCTCTGTACATTTTCTAGGTCGGCAATTTCACCTGCCTTGAAAGGTGCTGTTAGAGTGCAGCAATATTCCAGCCTAGATAGAACAAGTGACCTGAAGAGTGTCATCATGGGCTTGGCCTCCCTAGTTTTGAAGGTTCTCATTATCCATCCTGTCATTTTTCTAGCAGATGCGATTGATACAATGTTATGGTCCTTGAAGGTGAGATCCTCCGACATAATCACTCCCAGGTCTTTGACGTTGGTGTTTCGCTCTATTTTGTGGCCAGAATTTGTTTTGTACTCTGATGAAGATTTAATTTCCTCATGTTTACCATATCTGAGTAATTGAAATTTCTCATCGTTGAACTTCATATTGTTTTCTGCAGCCCACTGAAAGATTTGGTTGAATGTCCGCCTGGAGCCTTGCAGTGTCTGCAATGGAAGACACTGTCATGCAGATTCGGGTGTCATCTGCAAAGGAAGACACGTGTGCTGTGGCTGACATCCTTGTCTATGTCGGATATGAGGATGAGGAACAAGATGGGAGCTAGTACTGTGCCTTGTGGAACAGAGCTTTTCACCGTAGCTGCCTCGGACTTTACTCTGTTGACGACTACTCTCTGTGTTCTGTTAGTGAGGAAATTATAGATCCATCGACCAACTTTTCCTGTTATTCCTTTAGCGCGCATTTTGTGCGCTATTACGCCATGGTCACACTTGTCGAAGGCTTTTGCAAAGTCTGTATATATTACATCTGCATTCTTTTTGTCTTCTAGTGCATTTAGGACCTTGTCGTAGTGATCCAGTAGTTGAGACAGACAGGAGCGACCTGTTCTAAACCCATGTTGCCCTGGGTTGTGTAACTGATGGGTTTCTAGATGGGTGGTGATCTTGCTTCTTAGGACCCTTTCAAAGATTTTTATGATATGGGATGTTAGTGCTATTGGTCTGTAGTTCTTTGCTGTTGCTTTACTGCCCCCTTTGTGGAGTGGGGCTATGTCTGTTGTTTTTAGTAACTGAGGGACGACCCCGTGTCCATGCTCCCTCTCCATAGGATGGAAAAGGCTCGTGATAGGGGCTTCTTGCAGTTCTTGATGAACACAGAGTTCCATGAGTCTGGCCCTGGGGCAGAGTGCATGGGCATGTCATTTATCGCCTGTTCGAAGTCATTTGGCGTCAGGATAACATCGGATAGGCTTGTGTTAATCAAAATTTTTGTGCTCTCTCATAAAAAATTCATTTTGATCTTCGACTCTCAGTCTGGTTAGCGGCTTGCTAAAACTGAGTCATATTGGGACTTGAGTAGCTCACTCATTTCCTTGCTGTCATCTGTGTAGGACCCATCTTGTTTAAGTAGGGGCCCAATACTGGACGTTGTTCTCGATTTTGATTTGGCATAGGAGAAGAAATACTTGGGTTTCTTTCGATTTCATTTATGGCTTTTAGTTCTTCCCGCGATTCCTGACTCCTAAAGGATTCTTTTAGCTTAAGTTCGATGCTTGCTATTTCTCTGACCAGTGTCTCCCTGCGCATTTCTGATATATTGACCTCTTTTAGCCGCTCTGTTATTCTTTTCCGTCGCCTGTAAAGGGAGCGCCTGTCTCTTTCTTTATTTTACATCTACTCCTTTTTCTTAGAGGAATAAGCCTTGTGCATACATCGAGTGCCACCGGTTAATCTGTTCTAGGCATAAGTTTGGGTCTGTGTTGCTTAGTATATCTTCCCAGCTTATATCGGTTAGGACTTGGTTTACTTGGTCCCACTTTATGTTTTTGTTATTGAAGTTGAATTTGGTGAATGCTCCCTCGTGACTAGTCTCATTTTGTCGGTCTGAGGCTCCACGCATACATGTCTGAACCTCAATTATGTTGTGATCTGAGTATATTGTTTTTGATATGGTGACATTTCTTATCAGATCATCATTGTTAGTGAAGATGAGGTCTAGTGTATTCTCCAGTCTTAGTAGGCTCTATTATTTGCTGGTTTAAAATTGAATTTTGTGCAGAGATTTAAAAGCTCGTGTGAGTGTGAGTTTTCATCAGAGCTGCCTCCTGGTGTTATTACTGCAACAATATTATTTGCTATATTCCTCCATTTTAGGTGCCTTAAGTTGAAATCCCCCAGGAGCAAGATGTTGGGTGCAGGAGCTGGAAGATTTTCCAGACAGTGGTCAATTTTTTAACAGCTGTTCCTGGAAATTGCTGGGATGTTTGCATCCGGAGGCTTGTAGACTACCACAATGACTAGGTTTTGGTTCTCGACCTTTACTGCTAAAACTTCCACTACGTCATTTGAGGCATTAAGCAGTTCTGTGCAAACAAGTGACTCTGCAATGTACAGGCCAACCCCCCCTTTTGCCTGTTCACTCTGTCACATCTGTATAGGTTGTAACCTGGGATCCATATTTCGTTGTCCAAGTGATCCTTTATGTGGGTCTCAGTGAAAGCCGCGAACATTGCCTTTGCCTCTGCAAGCAGTCCACGGATGAAAGGTATTTTGTTGTTTATTGCTGGCTTTAGACCCTGTATATTTGCAAAGAAGAATGTTATCGGACTGGTGGTATTGTTGGTACTGGGGGGGGATTTTTTTTTTTTTTTTTTTTTTTTTTTTTTTTTTTTTTTTCCGGCATTAGTATCTGTATCTGTTGGTTTGGAGTGGAGGCCATCGACTGTGGTTCCACTCCAGGAATGACTGGATTTGGTGTACGATTTCTGCCATTTCCTGCCAGTTTTTTTTCCTTCCTGGCACTAAAAAACCTCTCCCTCTTGAGTGGCTGTGGCTACCCAGGTTTTCCCATGGCCTGGATGTTTTGTATCTTTTTGTCCCCTTTAGATGGTAATGCTGGCAATTTAAGTTATAGCACAGTCTTTCCTGTACTGAAGAGGTACACATTTCAGGGTGAAAAAGCTACAGGAAGGGAGTTTGCATTTTCCTGTTGTCATATGGGCATGACATTTTCTAGGGTGGTCATAGTTGCATGTCCCATCTGTTTTTCCAGATTTCCCATGCCAGCAGATACCAAGTGCATAGTATGTGCACAGGCTTGGTTTCCGTTTTGCCTTGGGTTTCTGTGACTGTATTCCCTGTTGGTGCATGTTTCCCTGTCTTATTCCTATCCTCCTTAGCACCAACAATGGAGCTCCCACCAGTTGTTTTTGGTAATTTATCCTCACTATTGCTATTGGAGTCCTCTTGTTTTGCTATTTCCTGCGGTATTTCTGGTTTGCAATATTGGTTTTATCTTATCTTTGACTACACTTGTTTCCCTACTATGGCTCCTGTCCTCTATGAGGTCATTTATATGTATTCCTTCCTGCGTATAATTCCCGACTACCTGGACAAATCTCCAGCTTCACCATTACTGTCTACCAGGACAGTATCTCCAGCTTCACCATTTCTGTCTCCCAGGACAGCACCTCCAGCTTCACCATTACTGTCTCCAGGACAGTATCTCCAGCTTCACCATTACTGTCTCCCAGGACAGCACCTCCAGCTTCACCATTACTGTCTCCCAGGACAGCACTATTCAGCCCTACATTTACTGACTACCAGGACATCACCTCCAGCCTTACAGTTTGTGACTACATGGCCAGTATCAAGGGCAGTACCATTCAGCCCGGACTTTTTATGTTCCCATCTGTTGTAGAAAGCTTCCAGGTTTTCTATGAAAGCAGCTTTGATGTTATCCTCTTTTAATACCCTTGTGATTTTAGTCCACAGATTTTCCTCATTTGGGCATACCCAAAAAACACTTCTCTGTTTTAATACTGCTTGTAGCTAGTTCTGGGATATCTGCACAAGGAGCGTGACACCAATTTCCACAAAAATGACAATTTATCCATGTGGTAGCCCGTTTGTTTGACTGACCACAGACTACACACAGCTTCATAATGATTTGAATGGTTGATTTACTGCAAGTCTACTAGCAACCTCTTGAATATTATATTAATAACCTTAAATGAAGCTCTAGCTATTTGTATTTCTGTTTCTAACTCTTTTTGTATATTGGACAGCTTACCGTCACGTTCCTGATTTTTAATGTTTGTGTTTATAAGGGCGCCTACAAACCCATCCGTTTACAGTCTGCTTTATTGTCCAACGAAACTGTTTGAAACCAGTCCCGGGTTCGGACCAGTCAAGGGTTCGGACCAGTCAAGGGTTCGGACCAGTCGATCTGCTCTGATCAGTGGGTCACTTATTTAAAACATACTGGTCGGTGATTTGAGCTAACACATGAAGGATCTACTGGAAATTATCTACCCGAGTAATATGTTGATTTGACTGATACAAAAGTATAACTTGCGTGTTGAAGAGCCGGTGATATCTGGCAGCTCCTACAATGACGTACAGTCGACCTCTTTGTTTATCAATCGCTGTATCTGGCTTTTCTATTTTTGTTTTTCCGTCTCCACCACAATAAATGCTATATTATCACTATAGTTGACTGGTGCAAATTTTGGAGGAAGGACGCTTTTTCGTGTAGTAATAATTGCTTCTCGTTGTGTTATATTGCGACCGCTGGTAACTACAGGTTATATGAAATTCACAGTAACGTCTCGTATTTCAAGAAAATGAAGCTAATGAAAGTCACTCCACTCCATAAGTACCATTATAATACTGGTTAGTTGCTACTACAACACTGTATTCTGCTATTCACTGTATCACTAGATTATATGCGAGTACACTAGCAGGCCAGGAAGATTATTAAAACAGCTGACCTGTGGTAAGTTTCTGGCGACTTCTGGCACCTGCCTCTATAGGCTTATCACTTCATTTACAAATTCACCTGTTTTCAAATGACACTTTAGCCTTTATCATCAATATACTAGGGAGCCACTGTAGTATACACTATACACTATGTATACTCAATGCTTTCAGGGAGGACTTTCTTTCCTCTGACACAACGTTCAATTATTATTATTTTTTTCACACGGGAAACAGGCCTATGATTCCCCTCTGGCAGTAAACTCTGCTAGGTAATGCACACTAATTCTCCTTTTTTGACTCAGTATATAATGTTTTCCGCCCAAGATTGGTTCCAGGCGCTAGAGGGATGTATCGTATAGGATTGATGACACAAATTAAAGTTCTAGCACGTAAGAGCGACCGTGAAAACACCAGAAAGCCGGGAGCACAACGAGGCACGCTGACGGTTGGTTAGTGGACCAACTTAACACTGTGGACAGTTGCTGCTCAGCAACAGAAGCCGGCAGAATAACGAGCAAAGAGCGATAATTACAGTAGTTAGACAATCAAGACTTGAACTGAGCACATATGTTACTTCCTACCTAACAACATAACTAAGTCAAATAATAATATACAGCAATATATTTACGATTTAGCTATTATCGCAAATATAAGCAATATAAAATTATATGAAAATGTAATAATTATATATATACATTGCAACCCATTCAGGGGTTTCAACAGTAACTTATGCAATATAGGGGATAATAAAGTTTTCTTAGTAGATGAATGGTTCAGAGAACTGACATGTTGATAAATTAGACATGTGCAACTCTTGGGTATCTTTACTGAGGAAACGTTTCGCCACACAGTGGCTTCATCAGTCCATACGACCTACTTCCACACTGAACAAATGTGATGAAACCTATGACTGCTGCACCTCTCCTGCCAACGGTTTATAAGCTCCTTCTCAGCACGTATGCCGTATTCTATTCAAGATTGATGGACTGACCACATCGACTGAAGGTTGAGGGACTAATTACCTCATTCTACTCCTGTTCTTCAAGATTCTCCTTTGTATGGACTGATGAAGCCACTGTGTGGCGAAACGTTTCCTCAGTAAAGATACCCAAGAGTTGCACATATGTCTAATTTATCAACACGTCAGTTCTCTGAACCATTCATCTACAAACCTGTCAGACACTGCAACTTCTTGGGATCTTAATACTTAGGAATTCTTCGCTTGCCTAACCCTTGGGCACGACCTTGGGCACGACCTTGGGCACGACCTACTTCCACATTGAACAAATGTGACACCACCTATGACTGCTGCACCTCTCCTTCCAACGGTTTATAAGCTCCTTCTCCGCACGTATGCCGTATTCTATTTAAGATTGATGGACTGACCAACATCGACTGAAGGTTGAGGGACTGATTACTCATCTCCTCCTGTTCTTCAAGATACCTCCTTTGTATGGACTGATGAAGCCACTGTGTGGCGAAACGTTTCCTCAATAAAGATACCCAAGAGTTGCACATGTGTCTAATTTATCATCAAAGTTTTCTTAGACTTGTTACATTAGTTTTGGCAAGTTCCTCTTTGAGGACAGCCAAGAACTATCAGTGTTTCCCAACCCCACAGGACTTTACCATTTCCTCAAAATGGCTTTTTGATTCGCTCCTCCCCTATCACATTTTCAAGGATAATGAATTTTCTTAGAAGCCTCATATGTAATGAACTTCAGGTGTACTTCGATGTTGTAATTGTCATGTTAGATGTGGAAATGCATCTCAAGAGACTCGATCTGGTACCTGTAAGCTTGAAGAAGCTAATCTGAAGATACAGGTCTCTGAATTTTAGTTCCTTAGATCAGAGATAAAGTTTCTTGGACAGTCACTTCTACAGAGGTTACGACTTACCCAAGTAACTACGGTACAGAATTTTCCTACACCCTCAGACCCTGATCCACCATGAGGCTGGTCTCAGACCGGGCCGTCGGGGCGTTGACCATGGAAACTCTCCAGGTATACTCCAGGTGTGCTTAGTAGGTTTCTATAGAGCTATCACTATTTTTTCTTCTACTTAAGCTCCTTTAACTGATTTGCTTAAGATTCTCCTCTCACTGAGTTTCCATCAAGAAAGAGCATTCCAGACATTACAAGATTAACTTCTGTGTCTTAAAGTTTCCTGATTTTAAGAAGCCATTCCACCTGACAGCTGCATTTGCTAGTCGAGTCTTAACCAAAGTTGAAAAAGAATTCTGCAACGAAGCATTAGCTTTCTTTAAGCTTTAAAACATTTATACATCTTCCAGTACCCAGTCCATATCTTGGAACATCATGATCCAGCGATTCCCTTCTTCTAGAGTAAACAGCCTACTGGAGGATTATGGAGATGGCTAACGCGACGGTCTGGAGTTCTGAGACTGATCGCGGGTTCTATCCCCACCTGTGGTGTGGTTTGAGATGGTCCTTGACTATACCAGAGTTCAACCCCACTTTTGCACACTTGTCTGGCAAGTTCATTGTGGTCGAGGACGAGTTACCATGGTTCAACTGATCTATCTTCTGTTTAGTGCAGAGGACCTTAAGAATGTTCAATGAACACATCCAACATGGATTTTTAATAAATGACACTAGCACCACCAGGGCCACCACCTGTGCCACCACTAACACCACCAGGGCCACCACCAGGGCCACAACCTGCATGGTTGTTGGCAGTGAACAACGCATTCGTTACCTCATAATAGGTCTTGCTTGATATTTACGACCGTTGAGAGGCAGTGGTGGTGAGGCAGTGGTGTTGGTGAGGGAGTACTGGTGGTGAGGGAGTACTGGTGGTGAGGGAGTACTGGTGGTGCGGGAGTACTGGTAGTGAGGGAGTACTGGTAGTGAGGGAGTACTGGTAGTGAGGGAGTACTGGTAGTGAGGGAGTACTGGTAGTGAGGGAGTACTGGTAGTGAGGGAGTACTGGTAGTGAGGGAGTACTGGTAGTGAGGGAGTACTGACGATCAGAGAGCAGTGTTGGTCCAGGCCTCGCCAGATGGTTCTGCCTGTGCTTGCAGCTGGCTCAGATGACATACAGGAGGGTGGTTTTGAATAGTACGTGTATAATACAGGTTGTATGCCCCTTGACACAGCCGAGATAACGTGAACTTGTCGAGAACACCAGAAATTGATTTCAGAGCAAGGGATGGTCGAGGCTCGATCCTCCGTTCATCTGTGACCATATAGGAGAAGTTACTTTGTAGATGGCTCTGTATTATGGTTTATGTTTTATATAGATGGTTTAAAAAACCGACACTGATAAATAAGACATTGGTTTAACACTAGACTGAAGACTTCACTGGCTGGTGAAAGGTTTCCTGAATAAAGACAACTGTTGCACATTATTATAATCAAGGGGGAAGCGCTAAACCCGGAGGATTATACAGCACCTGGGGGGGGGGAATGTAGAAGGCATCCAGGTTTAATTCGGGGAACTGGAGAGCCAGATCCAATTCCTAAATCAGAGCCCTCACCAACATCAAGGGAACCTTTCCCTACCTGGAGTTTACCTGGAGAGAGTTCCGGGGGTCAACGCCCCCGCGGCCCGGTCTGTGACCAGGCCTCCTGGTGGATCAGAGCCTGATCAACCAGGCTGTTGCTGCTGGCTGCACGCAAACCAACGTACGAGCCACAGCCCGGCTGATCAGGAACTGACTTTAGGTGCTTGTCCAGTGCCAGCTTGAAGACTGCCAGGGGTTTGTTGGTAATCCCCCTTATGTGTGCTGGGAGGCAGTTGAACAGTCTCGGGCCCCTGACACTTATTGTATGGTCTCTTAACGTGCTAGTGACACCCCTGATCAACCAGGCTGTTGCTGCTGGCTGAGGTGTGTGTATATTTTATTACAATAAATTATAATTACTTTTGTACAAATAAAATGACAGGATGGATAATGAGAACCTTCAAAACTAGGGAGGCCAAGCCCATGATGACAATCTTCAGATCACTTGTTCTATCTAGGCTGGAATATTGCTGCACACTAACAGCACCTTTCAAGGCAGGTGAAATTGCCGACCTAGAAAATGTACAGAGAACTTTCACGGCGCGCATAACGGAGATAAAACACCTCAATTACTGGGAGCGCTTGAGGTTCCTAAACCTGTATTCCCTGGAACGCAGGAGGGAGAGATACATGATTATATACACCTGGAAAATCCTAGAGGGACTAGTACCGAACTTGCACACGAAAATCACTCACTACGAAAGCAAAAGACTTGGCAGACGATGCACCATCCCCCCAATGAAAAGCAGGGGTGTCACTAGCACGTTAAGAGACCATACAATAAGTGTCAGGGGCCCGAGACTGTTCAACTGCCTCCCAGCATACATAAGGGGGATTATCAACAGACCCCTGGCAGTCTTCAAGCTGGCACTGGACAAGCACCTAAAGTCAGTTCCTGATCAGCCGGGCTGTGGCTCGTACGTTGGTTTGCGTGCAGCCAGCAGCAACAGCCTGGTTGATCAGGCTCTGATCCACCAGGAGGCCTGGTCACAGACCGGGCCGCGGGGGCGTTGAACCCCGGAACTCTCTCCAGGTAAACTCCAGGTATAAATCCTAAAATAAACTTAATAACCCTACCACACAGTGTACAACTTTGACACTACTGTGTCACGGTACATGAAACTAAGTTATAAGTAACATCTTATATACGTAACGTACAAGTAACATATATATACGAATCATGTGCTGGGTTACACGACAGTTCAGCCTACCACACAGTACAATGGCCCGGTGGCCTGGTGGCTAAAGCTCCCGCTTCACACACGGAGGGCCCGGGTTCGATTCCCGGCGGGTGGAAACATTTCGACACGTTTCCTTACACCTGTTGTCTTGTTCACCTAGCAGCAAATAGGTACCTGGGTGTTAGTCGACTGGTGTGGGTCGCATCCTGGGGGACAAGATTAAGGACCACAATGGAAATAAGTTAGACAGTCCTCGATGACGCACTGACTTTCTTGGGTTATCCTGGGTGGCTAACCCTCCGGGGTTAAAAATCCGAACGAAATCTTATCTTATCTTATCCTTCATCTCAGTATCATCCCCACAGCGTCTTTCTCCTCAGAGACCAGCAATCTGTCACATGACACTATTCGTCAGTGTCACACTACTATCCTATCTTCCTTCAGTGTCACACGACACTATCGTCTCTCAAGTACTCACCTAGTTGAGGTTGCGGGGGTCGAGTCCGAGCTCCTGGCCCCTGTCACACTATACAATAGCGTCAGCCATGACTTGTAGCTTCACCATTTACCGAGTTAAGTACAATTCTTGAAAGACGAAATACTACCACGGAGAGTGTTTGAAGTGTGTCCTCTGTATACCGTAAGACGACCTGGTAAATATTGTTCCTAAGACCAATAGATATACACCGTAAGGTGGTCAGATAAAACTGACTACTGCCAGTAGATGTATACCGTAAGGTGGTCTGGTAAATACTGCTTATAAGACCAATAGATGTATACCGTAAGGTGGTTAGGTGAATACTGTGTCTAAAGCCGGCTCAGCAGTCCCCACACTGGGTATGGTGACGTACCCAGTGGTACTGCAGGCCGGCAGGTTGACAATCCAACCCCTAGTTTGGTAGGAGGCCGCCACAATAGTGGTGATGGTGGTGGTGACAGTGGTGGTGGTGATAGTGGTGGTGGTGATAGTGGCGGTGGTGACAGTGGTGGTGGTGATAGTGGTGATGGCGATAGTAGTGGTGGTGATAATGGTGGTGATAGTGGTGGTGGTGACAGTGGTGGTGGTGATAGTGGTGGTGGTGATAGGGGGGTGGTGATACTTGGGGGTGGTGATAGGGGTTGTGGTGATACTGGTGGTGGTGATAGTGGTGGTGGTGATAGTGGTAGTGGTGACAGTGGTGGTGGTGGTAGTGGTGGTGAAAGTGGTGGTGGTGACAGTGGTGGTGGTGATAGTGGTGGTGATAGGGGTGGTGGTGATAGGGTGGTGGTGTGATACTTGTGGTGGTGATAGGGGTGGTGGTGATACTTGTGGTGGTGATAGGGTTGTGGTGATACTGGTGGTGGCGATAGTGGTGTGGTGGTGATAGTGGTGGTGGTGATAGTGGTAGTGGTGACAGTGGTGGTGGTGGTAGTGGTGGTGAAAGTGGTGGTGGTGACAGTGGTGGTGGTGACAGTGGTGGTGGTGACAGTGGTGGTGATAGGGGTGGTGGTGATAGTGGTGGTGGTGACAGTGGTGGTGGTAATAGGGGTGGTGGTGACAGTGGTGGTGGTGACAGTGGTGGTGGTGACAGTGGTGGTGGTGACAGTGGTGGTGATAGTGGTGGTGGTGACAGTGGTGGTGGTAATAGGGGTGGTGGTGACAGTGGTGGTGGTGACAGTGGTGGTGGTGGTGATAGTGGTGATGGTGATAGTGGTGCTCCACAAAATCCACCACTGGCAATAAATCACCTACGGTCCAAACATTATGGTAAATAAAAACTCTCTCTATTAAAAAAATCTCACATAGACATTTATTTTCCTTTTGGTTACTGATAATGACACAAGAAACACACGAAAAGTGAAATTACGAGTCTTGGCACAGCCATCAAGTCTGGCTTGAAGCTTCTCTTCTGGAGTCTGTACCATTCTTCAGTGGGAGAGTTGGAACTAATCCAACCTTCAGTGGGAGAGTTGGAACTAATCCAACCTTCAGTGGGAGAGTTGGAACTAATCCAACCTTCAGTGGGAGAGTTGGAACTAATCCAACCTTCAGTGGGAGAGTTGGAACTAATCCAACCTTCAGTGGTGAGATGTTGGAACTAATCCAACCTTCAGTGGGAGAGTTGGAACTAATCCAACCTTCAGTGGGAGAGTTGGAACTAATCCAACCTTCAGTGGGAGAGTTGGAACTATCCACCTTCAGTGGGAGAGTTGGAACTATCCAGCCTTCAGTGGGAGAGTTGGAACTAATCCAACCTTCAGTGGGAGAGTTGGAACTAATCCAACCTTCAGTGGGAAGTTGGAACTAATCCAACCTTCAGTGGGAGAGTTTGGAACTAATCCAACCTTCAGTGGGAGAGTTGGAACTATCCAACCTTCAGTGGGAAGTTGGAACTAATCCAACCTTTCAGTGGGAGAGTTGGAACTAATCCAACCTTCAGTGGGAGAGTTGGAACTAATCCAACCTTCAGTGGGAGAGTTGGAACTAATCCAACCTTCAGTGGGAGAGTTGGAACTAATCCAACCTTCAGTGGGAGAGTTGGAACTAATCCACCTTCAGTGGGAGAGTTGGAACTAATCCACCTTCAGTGGGAGAGTTGGAACTAATCCAAACCTTCAGTGGGAGAGTTGGAACTAATCCATCCTTCAGTGGGAGAGTTGGAACTAATCCATCCTTCAGTGGGAGAGTTGGAACTAATCCAACCTTCAGTGGGAGAGTTGGAACTAATCCAACCTTCAGTGGGAGAGTTGGAACTAATCCAAGCCTTCAGTGGGAGAGTTGGAAACTAATCCACCTTCAGTGGGAGAGTTGGAACTAATCCAACCTTCAGTGGGAGAGTTGGAACTATCCCAGCCTTCAGTGGGAGAGTTGGAACTAATCCAACCTTCAGTGGGAGAGTTGGAACTAATCCAACCTTCAGTGGGAGAGTTGGAACTAATCCAACCTTCAGTGGGAGAGTTGGAACTAATCCAATTCTTCAGTGGGAGAGTTGGAAACTATAACCTTCCAGTGGGAGAGTTGGAAATATCCAACCTTCAGTGGGAGAGTTGGAAATATCCCAACCTTCAGTGGGAGAGTTGGAACTATCTCCAGCCTTCAGTGGGAGAGTTGGAACTATCCCATTCTTCAGTGGGAGAGTTGGAAATATCCCAACCTTCAGTGGGAGAGTTGGAACTATCTCAGCCTTCAGTGGGAGAGTTGGAACTATCCCAGCCTTCAGTGGGAGAGTTGGAACTATCCCAGCCTTCAGTGGGAGAGTTGGAACTATCTCAGCCTTCAGTGGGAGAGTTGGAACTAATCCAACCTTCATGGAAGTTGGAACTATCCAGCCTTCAGTGGGAGAGTTGGAACTATCCCAGCCTTCAGTGGGAGAGTTGGAACTATCCCAGCCTTCTGTGGGAGAGTTGGAACTATCCCAGCCTTCTGTGGGAGAGTTGGAACTATCCCGGCCTTCAATGGGAGAGTTGGAACTATCCCAACCTTCAATGGGAGAGTTGGAACTATCCCAGCCTTCAGTGGGAGAGTTGGAGCTATCCCAGTCTTCAGTGGGAGAGTTGGAACTATCCCAGTCTTCAGTGGAACAGTTGGAACTAATCCAACCTTCAGTGGGAGAGTTGGAACTAATCCATCCTTCAGTGGGATAGTTGGAACTATCTCATCCTTCAGAGAGATAGGACCATTCCTTCCTTCACTGGGATAGTTATAACCATTTCCACCTTCACTGGGAGAGAACAGTGGTAATTTTCAAAGTGGGAACAGTGGGAGGAATGGAGAGGCAATTCTTGAGGTGGTCAGTCGTGTTATCCTTGAAGGATATACATATTTATTCCTTAGTCTTGGTTATTAAATTGTTTGTCAGTATTAGTATTAGTCCCTACTTTACACATGCAGAATTACTTACCAGGCGAAACATTTCGTAGAAGCATTGAATAAGAAATTACCGTAATACATATCCAGTTGTCATATTACTCACCATTCACCAAGCTCAATCGATGCAGGTACAGAAAACTTATGCTAATTATCAAGCTTAGTCCTCAGTGCCGTGAATTGTTCCGTGTGAAACGTTTGTGACCTGGGCCATTAAGAATGGGAATAATAATAAATAAAATAATTAATATGAAAATTAATAATAATAATCATATACTTTATTGTCTACCAGTACTGTTTGCCAGGTATACAGACCATAATAATAATGACAATAATATATATAAGAAACGATCTTATATGCAGACATTTCGCAGAATGGTTAATTTGTCAGAATGCAAGTCACATCACACATGGGTTAAAACCCGTCTATTTTCGATGAGTGAACAGGAATAGGTTAATTTGTCTCCAAGAATGCAAGCTCAACAATGGTAACACCGAGTAACCTACTTTTACTGATAGGTGAACAGGGACAACAGGTGTCTTAAGGAAACACGTCTTAAAGTTTCCAACCACTCGGGATCGAACCATAGACCTGAGTTTAAAAGGATACATTTATATTTATAGCAAAGCACATTCAGGGATTTCCCAGTTTGGCCAATGTATTTGTAATCACATTCTTTACACCGGACGGAAAAGTTCCTGTCATCTTGCTCTACCTTCCTGAGAGAAAGTATGGAGGTGGTCTGATTACCGTACAAGTTGTCCTCAGGTCTTCCGATCAGAATCTTACACGCAGGTCATGCCATTCAGGTTCTCTTCCAGGTCTCACCTTCATCGTCTTGACTCTGCCAGACTCAACTCAATTTTCTGAACCTCCAGTTTTTTGTCCGCCATCTGAAATCTGTCTTTTATGTTGTTCAATTTTGAGGTAATGGGGGACCCTTTGCTGCAGTGACCGCAGCTAACCGCCCCAGCTATCTCACAGGCACAGCTAACCGCCCCAGCTATCTCACAGGCACAGCTAACCACCTCAGTTATCTCACAGGCACAGCTAACCACCTCAGTTATCTCACAGGCACAGCTAACCACCTCAGTTATCTCACAGGCACAGCTAACCACCTCAGTTATCTCACAGGCACAGCTAACCACCTCAGTTATCTCACAGGCACAGCTAACCACCTCAGCTATCTCACAGGCACAGCTAACCGCCCCAGCTATCTCACAGGCACAGCTAACCACCTCAGCTATCTCCAGGCACAGCTAAAACCCCCCCAGCTATCTCACAGGCACAGCTAACCGCCCCAGCATCTCACAGGCACAGCTAAACCGCCCCATTATCTCACAGGCACAGCTAACCACCTCAGCTATCTCACAGGCACAGCTAACCGCCTCAGCTATCTCACAGGCACAGCTAACCACCTCAGCTATCTCACAGGCACAGCTAACCGCCCCAGCTATCTCACAGGCAAAAGCTAACCGCCCAGCTATCTCACAGGCCAAAGCTAACCGCCCCAGTTATCTCACAGGCCCCGCTAACCGCCCCAGCTAAACTCACAGGCACAGCTAACCACCTCAGCTATCTCACAGGCACAGCTAACCTCCCCAGCTATCTCACAGGCACAGCTAACCGCCCCAGCTATCTCACAGGCACAGCTAACCGCCCCAGCTATCTCACAGGCACAAACTAAACCGCCCCAGTTATCTCACAGGCACAGCTACCGCCCCAGCTATCTCACGGCACAGCTAACCACCTCAACTATTCACAGGCCAGCTAACCACCTCAGTTATTTTCCACAGGCACAGCTTAAACCCTCCCAGCTATCTCACAGGCACAGCTAACCACCTCAGCTATCTCACAGGCAAAAGCTAACCCCGCCCAGCTATCTCACAGGCACAGCTAAAACCCCCTCAACTATCTCACAGGCAAAAGCTAAAAACCCCCTCAGTTATCTCACAGGCACAGCTAACCACCTCAGCTATCTTACAAAGGGACAGCTAACCACCTCAGTTAATCTCACAGCACAGCTAACCGCCCCAGCTATCTCACAGGCACAGCTAACCGTCCCAGCTATCTCACAGGCACAGCTAACCACCTCAACTATCTCACAGGCACAGCTAACCACCTCAGTTATCTCACAGGCACAGCTAACCACCTCAGCTATCTTACAGGCACAGCTAACCACCTCAGTTATCTCACAGGCACAGCTAACCGCCCCAGCTATCTCACAGGCACAGCTAACCGCCCCAGCTATCTCACAGGCACAGCTAACCACCTCAACTATCTCACAGGCACAGCTAACCACCTCAGTTATCTCACAGGCACAGCTAACCACCTCAACTATCTCACAGGCACAGCTAACCACCTCAGCTATCTCACAGGCACAGCTAACCACCTCAGTTATCTCACAGGCACAGCTAACCACCTCAACTATCTCACAGGCACAGCAACCACCTCAGTTATCTGACAGGCAAAAGCTAACCACCTCATATCTCACAGGGACAGCTAACCCCTCAGTTTTTCTCACAGGCACAGCTAACCGCCCCAGCTAATCTCACAGGCACAGCTAACCACCTCAACTATCTCACAGGCACAGCTAACCACCTCAGTTATCTCACAGGCACAGCTAACCACCTCAACTATCTCACAGGCACAGCTAACCACCTCAGTTATCTCACAGGCACAGCTAACCACCTCAGCTATCTCACAGGCACAGCTAACCACCTCAGCTATCTCACAGGCACAGCTAACCGCCCCAGCTATCTCACAGGCACAGCTAACCACCTCAGTTATCTCCCCAGGGGACAGCTAACCGCCCCAGCTATCTCACAGGCACAGCTAACCACCTCAACTATCTCACAGGCACAGCTAACCACCTCAGTTATCTCACAGGCACAGCTAACCACCTCAGTTATCTCACAGGCACAGCTAACCACCTCAGCTATCTCACAGGCACAGCTAACCACCTCAGCTATCTCACAGGCACAGCTAACCGCCCCAGCTATCTCACAGGCACAGCTAACCACCTCAGTTATCTCACAGGCACAGCTAACCGCCCCAGCTATCTCACAGGCACAGCTAACCACCTCAACTATCTCACAGGCACAGCTAACCACCTCAGTTATCTCACAGGCAAAAGCTAAAACCCCCTCAGCTACCCCACAGGCACAGCTAACCACCTCAGCTATCTCACAGGCACAGCTAACCACCCCAGCTATCTCACAGGCACAGCTAACCACCTCAGCTATCTCACAGGCACAGCTAACCGCCCCAGCTATCTCACAGGCACAGCTAACCACCTCAGTTATCTCACAGGCACAGCTAACCGCCCCAGCTATCTCACAGGCACAGCTAACCACCTCAACTATCTCACAGGCACAGCTAACCACCTCAGTTATCTCACAGGCACAGCTAACCGCCCCAGCTATCTCACAGGCACAGCTAACCACCTCAACTATCTCACAGACACAACTAACCACCTCAACTATCTCACAGACACAACTAACCACCTCAACATCTCACAGACACAACTAACCACCTCAACTATCTCACAGACACAGCTAACCACCTCAACTATCTCACAGACACAACTAACCACCTCAACTATCTCACAGACACAACTAACCACCTCAACTATCTCACAGACACAACTAACCACCTCAACTATCTCACAGACACAGCTAACCACCTCAACTACTCACAGACACAACTAACCACCTCAACTATCTCACAGACACAACTAACCACCTCAACTATCTCACAGACACACTAACCACCCTCAACTATCTCACAGACACAACTAAAACCCCCTCAAAAATCTCACAGACACAGCTAACCACCTCAAAATATCTCACAGATACAACTAACCACCTCAACAATTTTCACAGACACAACTAACCACCTCAACTATCTCACAGACACAACTAACCAAACCTCAACTATCTCACAGACACAACTAACCCCCTCAACTATCTCACAGACACAACTAACCACCTCAACTATCTCACAGACACAGCTAACCACCTCAACTATCTCACAGACACAACCACCTCAACTATCTCACAGACACAACTAACCACCTCAACTATCTCACAGACACAACTAACCCCCTCAACTATCTCACAGACACAACTAACCACCTCAACTATCTCACAGACACAACTAACCACCTCAACTATCTCACAGACACAGTTAACCACCTCAACTATCTCACAGACACAGCTAACCACCTCAAATATCTCACAGACACAAACTAACCACCTCAACTATCTCACAGACACAACTAACCACCTCAACTATCTCACAGACACAACTAACCACCTCAACTATCTCACAGACACCCGCTAACCACCTCAACTATCTCACAGACAAAAACTAACCACCTCAACTATCTCAGCCACACACACCACTTAAATAACTCCGTCAACAACAGTGCTCACCCAAGTACATCAACATTACTGGCAAAACCCATTATAGTTAATTATATTTCTCTCCATACACTCAGACTGCCACCTTCTTTAGATATATAAAAACACAAGTGTACTGTACAGAGTTATATTATACGGTTCCTTTATATATTGAATGATTTTGTTATTACGTCTATAATTTAATACCTTTCCAATGATATATAATTGTGGGAGACCTGACCTCTAATTTTTATATATATATATATATATATATATATATATATATTATAAAATATATATATATATATATAATATATATATATATAATATATATATATATGTCGTCCCGAATAGGTAAAATTGGTCAATTATTAAGAACTCATTTAAAATTAAGTTCTTTGTAAAATTTTCTCTTATATGTTTAAAGATATATATTTTTCATTTATGTTAATGTAAAAATTAATAATTTTGTACCAAAAGAACCTTAGAAAACTGACCTAACCTTATTATAACACGCAATTTGTTTAAACCATAGGCAACACACACACATAGAGTCATAGAGTTGTCAGGAAGTGGATTAGTCTAGCAAGTGATGTTGTGGAGGCATTAACCATACATAGCTTTAAGATGAGGTAAGATAAGAGATAAGATAAGATTTCGTTCGGATTTTTAACCCCGGAAGGTTAGCCACACAGGATAACCCAAGAAAGTCAGTGCGTCATCGAGGACTGTCTAACTTATTTCCATTGTGGTCCTTAATCTTGTCCCCCAGGATGCCACCCACACCAGTCGACTAACACCCAGGTACCTATTTGCTGCTAGGTGAACAGGACAACAGGTGTAAGGAAACGTGTCGAAATGTTTCCACCCGCCGGGAATCGAACCCGGGCCCTCCGTGTGTGAAGCGGGAGCTTTACCCACCAGGCCACCGGGCCACTATGATAAAGCTCATGGATCAGGGAGAGAGAGGAGCTAGTAGCACTCAGTGAAGAGGCGGGGCCAGGAGCTATGACTCGACCCCTGCAACATCAACTAGGTGAGTACACACACACAACATACAACCCACGCCTACCTCCGTGTTATTAGTTAATATTTATAATATTGACAAGACAATCCCAGAGGTGATTAGGCCTAATGACCTTTAGGCTCGTGAGGATATGTATGGTAGCAAGGTAATTTATCTGAGATTATGGTGACCTGCGGTAGTGTACACACACACACACACACACACACACACACACATACACACACACACACACACACACACACACACACACACACACTCAAAGGCGAAAGGAGGAAAGAGAGGGGATGGAGGAGACAGACAGGAGATCCCAGACCCAGGAAGATCAAATACAGCCTCCCTCACAACTTCCTATAGAAGCCCACCAACCAGGTCAACCCCAGTTCAACCAAACACTCTAAATCAAAACACCCATGCCATATCCAATGCCCCCACCCACTGCATTACAAACTCCTCCCCCACAGCAACCACCCATAGTTCCTTATCAGGTCTCCCACTTCCACAACCCCAATATACCTCCCAGACCACAGTCTTAGAAAAGAAGTTGAAGGTGTGGTACACAAATGCAGATGGAATAACAAATAAGTATGAGGAGTGGCATGAAAGAATCAAGGAGACATCCCCAGACATAATAGCACTCACAGAAACAAAACTCACCAGAGTAATAACAGATTCAATCTTTCCATCCGGATATCAAATCCTCAGGAAAGACAGAGGGAGGAGAGGGGGAGGAGGAGTTGCACATGCTCATTAAAAAACCAGGTGGGGTTTTGAGAAAATGGAAGGAATGGATGGCACGGCGAAAGGGACTACTTAGTAGGAACAATCCAGTCTGAGAGACATAAGGTGATAATTGCAGTAATGTACAACCCACCACAGAACTGCAGAAGGCCAAGACAAGAATACAATGAGAGCAACAGAGCAATGGTCGACACACTAGCCGAGGTGGCCAGGAGAGCACACATGGGGGGAGCAAAGTTACTAGTTATGGGTGATTTCAATCACATGGAGATTGACTGGGAAAACCTGGAGCCCCATGGGGGTCCCGAAACATGGAGAGCCAAGATGATGGATGTGGTACTGGAAAACCTCATGCATCAACATGTTAGAGACACTACCAGAGAGAGGAGAGGATGAACCAGCAAGACTGGACCTTGTATTCACCTTGAGTAGTTCGGACATCGAGGATATCATGTACGAAAGGCCCCTGGGAGCTAGTGATCATGTGGTTCTGTGCTTCGACTACATAGTTGAGCTTCAAGTGGAGAGAGTAGCAGGAATAGGTTGGGAAAAACCAAACTACAAAAGGGGGAACTACTCAGGTATGAGGAACTTCCTGCAAGACATTCAGTGGGAGAGGGAACTGACAGGAAAACCAGTACAAGAAATGATGGACTATGTCGCAACAAAAATGCAAGGAGCAGAGGAGAGGTTTGTTCCCAAGGGAAACAGAAATAATGGGAAGAACAGAACGAGTCCTTGGTTCACCCAAAGGTGTAGGGAGGCAAAAACTAGGTGTACTAGAGAATGGAAAAAGTACAGAAGACAGAGAACTCAGGAAAATAAAGAGATTAGCCGAAGAGCCAGAAACGAATATGCACAGATAAGAAGGGAGGCTCAGCGACAATATGAAAATGACATAGCATCGAAAGTCAAGTCTGACCCGAAGCTGTTGTACAGCCACATCAGGAGGAAAATAACAGTCAAGGACCAGGTAATCAGACTGAGGAAGGGTGATGGGGAGTTCACAAGAAACGACAGGGAGGTATGTCAGGAGCTCAACACAAGATTTAAAGAGGTATTTACAGTGGAAACCAGTAGGACTCCAGGAAATCAGAACAGGGGGGTACACCAGCAAGTGCTGGATGAGGTACATATAACCAAGGAGGAGGTGAAGAAGCTGCTATGCGAACTTGAAACCTCAAAGGCGGTGGGACCAGACAACATCTCTCCGTTTGTCTTTAAAGAGGGAGCAGAGATACTGTGTGTGCCATTAACAAAGATCTTCAACACATCAATCGAAACTGGGCAACTCCCTGAGGTATGGAAGATGGAAAATGTAGTCCTAATTTTTAAAAAGGGAGACAGACATGAGGCACTGAACTACAGACTTGTATCACTAACGTGTATAGTATGCAAGGTCATGGAGAAGATCATCAGGAGGAGAGTGGTGGAGCACCTGGAAAGAAACAAGTGTATAATTGGCAACCAGCACGGTTTCAGGGAAGGAAAATCCTGTGTCACAAACCTACTGGAGTTTTATGACAAGGTGACAGAAGTAAGACAAGAGAGAGAGGGGTGGATCGAATGCATTTTTTTGGACTGCAAGAAGGCCTTCGACACAGTTCCTCACAAGACGTTACTGCAAAAGCTAGAGGATCAGGCACACATAACAGGAAAGGCACTGCAATGGATCAGAGAATACCTGACAGGGAGGCAACAACGACCCATGGTACGTGACGAGGTGTCAGAGTGGGCGCCTGTGACAAGCGGGGTTCCACAGCGGTCAGTCGTAGGACCTGTGCTGTTCTTGGTATATGTGAATGACATAACGGAAGGGATAGACTCAGAAGTGTCCTTGTTTACGGACGATGTGAAGTTAATGAGAAGAATCAAATCGGATGAGGATCAGGCAGGACTACAAAGAGACCTGGACAGGCTACAAGCCTGGTCCAGCAACTGGCTCCTTGAGTTTAACCCTGCCAAATGCAAAGTCATGAAGATTGGGGAAGGGCAAAGAAGACCGCAGACACAATATAGTTTAGATGGCCAAAGACTGCAAACCTCACTCAAGGAAAAACATCTGGGGGTGAGTATAACACCGAGCATATCTCCTAGGCGCACATCAATCAGATAACTGCTGCAGCATACGGGCGCCTGGCAAACCTACGGATAGCGTTCCGATACCTCAGTAAGGAGTCGTTCAAGACTCTGTATACCATTTACGTCAGGCCCATACTGGAGTATGCAGCACCAGTTTGGAATCCACACTAGTCAAGCACGTCAAGAAATTAGAGAAAGTGCAAAGGTTTGCAACAAGACTAGTCCCAGAGCTACGGGGATTGTCCTATGAAGAGAGGTTGATGGAAATCGGCCTGACGACACTGGAGGCCAGGAGGGTCAGGGGAGACATGATAACGACATATAAAATACTGCGCGGAATAGACGAGGTGGACAAAGACGGGATGTTCCAGAGAAGGGACACAGACACAAGAGGTCACAATTGGAAGTTGAAGACTCAGATGAATCAAAGGGATGTTAGGAAGTATTTCTTCAGTCATAGAGTAGTCAGGCCATGGAATAGCCTAGAAAGTGATGTGGTGGAGGCAGGAACCATACATAGTTTTAAGGCGAGGTATGATAGAGCTCATGGGGCAGGGAGAGAGAGGACCTAGTAGCAATCAGCGAAGAGGCGGGGCCAGGAGCTGTGACTCGACCCCTGCAACCACAAATAGGTGAGTACAAATAGGTGAGTACACACACACACACACACACACACACACACACACACACACACACACACACAGGGATGTTAGGAAGTATTTCTTCAGTCAGAGTTGTCAGGAAGTGGAACAATCTGGAGAGTGATGTAGTGGAGGCAGGATCTATACATAGCTTTAAGAAGAGGTATAATAAAGCTCAAGGAGCAAGGAGAGAGTGGACCTAGTGGCGACCTGTGAAGAGAAGGGGCCAGGAGCTATGAATCGACCCCTGCAATCACAAATAAGTACATTACAAAATAGTGCAGTAGATAGATATTAAACTCCGTTAACCAGCCTTAATGACCCTCATGTAGTAGACAGACTTTAAACCCCATTAACCACAATCACCACCATCAAAACTACCATCACGACTACCATCACTACCACCATCACGACTACCATCACTAGCACCATCACGACTACCATCACTACCACCATCACGACTACCACCATCACTACCACCATCACGACTACCATCACTACCACCATCACGACTACCACCACCACCACTACCACTACTACCAGTGTCCGGGAACTGACGATGTAATATTGATTATTAACAACTGTCTGCTGTGTGTGTGTGTGTGTGTGTGTGTGTGTGTGGTGTGTATGTGTGTGTGTGGTGTGTGTGTGTGTGGTGTGTGTGTGTGTGTGTGTGTGTGTTGTGTGTGTGTGGTGTTGTGTGTTGTGTGTGTGTGTGTGTGTGTGTGTGTGTTGTGTGTGTGTGTGTGTGTGTGTGTGTGTGTGTGTGTGTGTGTGTGTGTGTGTGTGTGTGTATGTGTGTGTGTGTGTGTGTGTGTGTGTTGTGTGTGTGTGTGTGTGTGTGTGTGTGTGTGTGTGTGTGTGTGTGTGTGTGGTGTGTGTGTGTGTGTAGTTGTGTGTGTGTGTGTGTGTGTGTGTGTGTTGTGTGTGTGTGTGTGTGTGTGTGTGTGTGTGTGTGTGTGTGTGTGTGTGTGTGTGTATGTGTGTGTGTGTGTGTGTGTGTGTGTGTGTGTGTGTGTGTGTGTGTGTGTGTGTGTTGTGTGTGTGTGTGTGTGTGTATCAAGGACTAGAATCCTGGCGGTCCGCCAGGAAGACAGCACCCTAGACTATTGCAAACATGGGTGTGAATCATGGATTTAAAACGTTGCAGCAAGGAGGAGACTGGTGACAGTGGAGATGTCATATAGGACTGAGGACGGGTTACTGAGGTGGTTTAAGGAATTTAGAGAGCATAGAGCAGAACAGGATAACCAGGAGGGTGGTGGGGGTTGTCCCATGAGAGGTTGGTGGGAGGGGGAGAAAGAGGTTTTGAGTGTTAGGAGCTTGAACATCCAGCAGGCTTGCGAGTGGAGACATATAAATTTTAAGGTTTGACGTGCTGTTGGAGTGTATAAAATAATAATAATAATTATTATAACTATTAATAAAAATATTAATAACGATAATAATAAGCTGACAGCCTGAGCTATAAGCAAGTGTTGTCAGCTATCATCTGACAGACTTGTCAACCACAGACAACAAAGTTTACCATTAATATCCATTAAATAAAGGCTTAACTACCCTACTAACATCATTATTCAACTCTACCGTCAATTAATCAATCTACAAAAATTACTGAGATGTGGAATTGAGTCTAGTTCATCAATCTGTGTCCTATTATTAACTGGGTGAGAAATATTGATTCCTGACACCCGTACGCAGCTTCATGTTCAGGTACGACACTAGTGGTTAATAGCGGGAAGAAATATCGTGGTACTGAGGGAAACGTTGTTTCTAGGTGGTAGGTTGGTAGACAGTAAGCAGGTGCCCATCCAGGTACCTAGTTACTCCTAGGTGTACAGTGACAGCAGGTGTAAAGTGACTAACACCCAGAAGTAGTAGTAGTAGTACTAGCAGTGGTAGTAGTAGTAGTAGTAGCAGTGGTAGTAGTAGTACTAGCAGTGGTAGTAGTAGTAGTACTAGCAGTGGTAGTAGTAGTACTAGCAGTGGTAGTAGTACTAGCAGTGGTAGTAGTAGTAGTACTAGCAGTGGTAGTAGTAGTACTAGCAGTGGTAGTAGTAGTAGTTGTACTAGCAGTGGTAGTAGTAGTACTAGCAGTGGTAGTAGTAGTACTAGCAGTGGTAGTAGTAGTAGTACTAGCAGTGGTAGTAGTAATAGCAGTGGTAGTAGTACTAGCAGTGGTAGTAGTAGTAGTACTAGCAGTGGTAGGAGTAGTAGTATAGAAGTGGTAGTA
>NC_069475.1:5214510-5434660 GCF_026875155.1 Cherax quadricarinatus | reverse complement strand
TAATAAAACTTTTAAAAAACTAAATTTTAAATTGAAATATAACTATATTAAAAAAGACAATAATCTATACTGAAGTACTTTAGTAGAGGCAGCTGAAGACTTGGTAAAACTTCCTACAGGTGAAGAGTAATATTCTAATATAACTATATTAAAGAAGATAATAAGCTATACTGAAGTACTTTAGAGAGGCAGCTGAAGACTTGGTGAAACTTCCTGAAGGTGAAGAGTAATATTCTAATATAACTATATTAAAGAAGATAATAAGCTATACTGAAGTACTTTAGTAGAGGCAACTGAAGACTTGGTAAAACTTCGTGAGGTTGTAGAAGCCAACTTCGAGGGACAGTACCGCATCTTCACATCTTCAAAATGGATGGTAAAAAGGTTACCTTTGTCTCCTTTGAGGAGCTGACAGACTTAGTGATGATGAGCCCAGAGTGTACATTCCTTGGCAGCGGAGTCAGCGGATCAGTCTATCTCTTCACTGTACTCGGTGAAAAACTGTGCGTCAAAAAATCCCATGAAAAAACTACATGAGGATATTTGGCCATGAAATGAAATTGCTTCATGAAGTTGATGGTGCTGGAGGTGCCCCTCTGGTGAGATACATGGCCTATGATTACCCAGCCATGGTTATGGAATACCGTGGACACACAGATTTCAACGAATTTTTCTACACCTGTAAGTCTTCCTCAAAGCGCATCCTGGCTTTGATTAAGTTAGCTGAGAGCCTCCAGGAGGTTCATGATAAAGGATTCGTACACATGGACCTTAAAGCTGACAATGTATTGGTTCAACATGTGGAGGAGGACTCTAACTTCCATGTCAACATAATAGATTTCGGCCTGGCCCGGAAGGCAGGTGAGGATCATCGGGGCTTCAATTCTCAAAGTGAACACTATGCTCCAGAGACACGCATTAAAGGCAAGGTATCTCCAACCATGGATGTGTATTCCTTTGGAGATCTCATTAGTTTTGTTTCTGATTACTTAAAAAATAAGAAACAGTCTAAGAAGCTGAACGTCCTGGCACGAGAAATGATGGATCCTGAAGCAGGGAAGCGACCAAACTTGACCATTGTTCAGGAACGCTTGCACGAAATCATGAACATCACAACGAAATGTAAACGACTCAAAAAGAGAGTTGTCGAAGCAGTGGCAGCAGCGACCGTTATGGTGCAAAAAATATTTGTTCATCGCCAATGCTGAGGCGACATCAACCAATGATGTGAGAGATGGTCAGGATACTTTTATAACCACAACTGTAAAAAAAAAAAAAAAAAAAAAAAAAAAAAAAAAAAAAAAAAAAAAAAAAAAAGGTGATAGTATGTGTAAAGGTCATAGTTTGTCTAGTGTGTAGTGGTGTTAGTTTGTCTAGTGTGTAGTGGTGTTGGTTTGTCTAGTGTGTAGTGGTGTTGGTTTGTCTAGTGTGTAGTGGTGTTGGTTTGTCTAGTGGTAGTGGTGTTGGTTTGTCTAGTGTGTAGTGGTGTTGGTTTGTCTAGTGTGTAGTGGTGTTGGTTTGTCTAGTGTGTAGTGGTGTTGGTTTGTCTAGTGTGTAGTGGTGTCAGCTTGTTTACCGAGTAGTGGTGTTGGTTTGTCTAAACTATTTATTCAAATATTACTGAAGGAATATTTTGTTAATGGTGACTTTTAAGTTTGCATATGTGACTTTATCAAATTAATTTTGAGTTTCTGACAATTCACTACTACCACCATCACCACTACTACAACTACCACCACCATCACCACTACTACAACTACTACCACCACAACAACTACTACCACCATTACTACTGCCATCACCACCACAACCACCACTACTGCTACCACGACCACTCTTCAAGTGGGGGCTCTTTGGCACAGTGATGAGGCTCTTGATCTGAGGTATTAGACATTTTAGTCTGCTTCCTCAGTTTATTTGGCATTTTGTTTATAGAAAGTATATTATAATACAATAGAAATACAGGAGGGTCTCACTTTCTGGTATTTTCCAATACAGTTGTTTTCAATTATGGACATTCTTCATTTATTCACACTTCTTACAATAAAAAATATTCACGACTCACTATAAGCTAAGGACAAAAATATTTTAAAATAAATATTCTGTGTATTGTTGGTCAATTACTCACTTAATATATGACACTATAGACTCTCACTACTAAGCACTACACACACACTCACTACTAAACACTACACACACTCTCATTACTAAACACTACACACACTCACTGCTAAACACTACACACACTCTCACTACTAAACACTACATAGACTCTCATTACTAAACACTATGTTAAATTGAAATATAACTATATTAAAAAAGACAATAATCTATACTGAAGTACTTTAGTAGAGGCAACTGAAGACTTGGTTAAACATCCTACAGGTGAAGAGTAATATTCTAATATAACTATATTAAAGAAGATAATAAGCTATACTGAAGTACTTTAGAGAGGCAGCTGAAGACTTGGTTAAACATCCTACAGGTGAAGAGTAATATTCTAATATAACTATATTAAAGAAGATAATAAGCTATACTGAAGTACTTTAGTAGAGGCAACTGAAGACTTGGTAAAACTTCGTGAGGTTGTAGAAGCCAACTTCGAGGGACAGTACCGCATCTTCACATCTTCAAAATGGATGGTAAAAAGGTTACCTTTGTCTCCTTTGAGGAGCTGACAGACTTAGTGATGATGAGCCCAGAGTGTACATTCCTTGGCAGCGGAGTCAGCGGATCAGTCTATCTCTTCACTGTACTCGGTGAAAAACTGTGCGTCAAAAAATCCCATGAGAAAAACTACATGAGAGAATTGGCCATGAAATGAATTTGCTTCATGAAGTTGATGGTGCTGGAGGTGCCCCTCTGGTGAGATACATGGCCTATGATTACCCAGCCATGGTTATGGAATACCGTGGACACACAGATTTCAACGAATTTTTCTACACCTGTAAGTCTTCCTCAAAGCGCATCCTGGCTTTGATTAAGTTAGCTGAGAGCCTCCAGGAGGTTCATGATAAAGGATTCGTACACATGGACCTTAAAGCTGACAATGTATTGGTTCAACATGTGGAGGAGGACTCTAACTTCCATGTCAACATAATAGATTTCGGCCTGGCCCGGAAGGCAGGTGAGGATCATCGGGGCTTCAATTCTCAAAGTGAACACTATGCTCCAGAGACACGCATTAAAGGCAAGGTATCTCCAACCATGGATGTGTATTCCTTTGGAGATCTCATTAGTTTTGTTTCTGATTACTTAAAAAATAAGAAACAGTCTAAGAAGCTGAACGTCCTGGCACGAGAAATGATGGATCCTGAAGCAGGGAAGCGACCAAACTTGACCATTGTTCAGGAACGCTTGCACGAAATCATGAACATCACAACGAAATGTAAACGACTCAAAAAGAGAGTTGTCGAAGCAGTGGCAGCAGCGACCGTTATGGTGCAAAAAATATTTGTTCATCGCCAATGCTGAGGCGACATCAACCAATGATGTGAGAGATGGTCAGGAGTACTTTTATAACCACAACTGTAAAAAAAAAAAAAAAAAAAAAAAAAAAAAAAAAAAAAAAAAAAAAAAAAAAGGTGATAGTATGTGTAATGTGTAAAGGTCATAGTTTGTCTAGTGTGTAGTGGTGTTGGTTTGTCTAGTGTGTAGTGGTGTTGGTTTGTCTAGTGTGTAGTGGTGTTGGTTTGTCTAGTGTGTAGTGGTGTCAGCTTGTTTACCGAGTAGTGGTGTTGGTTTGTCTAGTGTGTAGTGGTGTTAGCTTGTTTACCGAGTAGTGGTGTTGGTTTGTCTAAACTATTTATTCAAATATTACTGAAGGAATATTTTGTTAATGGTGACTTTTAAGTTTGCTTATGTGACTTTATGTGACTTTACAGTTAGGCCTGAGTGGTTGAGGGGAGAGGACGTGTGTGTTGAGTGAAGTCCTAGGCCTTCTATATCAGAACTGCTTATCTCACCCGAATGATAACTCGTCATGCAACAAATATCGTTGGAGCGCAGCTGAATTGCTGCTGGAACTCTTATGTGTGAACTGTGACTAGTGACATACCTAGTGAAACACAAACATGTTGATTTGAAGTGGCTGTAGGAGGCTACACCTTCACTCCACCTCGCCTCTCTCCCCTCCTTCCTCGATTTGTCACTCAGGCATTCGCCTCTATTTACTTATGGTCCAGAGGAGGTTTTTGCCAGACCACATAAATGCTTGAGTGCCCGTGTCAGTCCTCCGTGCCGCACTCCATCTTACGAATATGTCTCCTGTGTGCCTACCTGCCTGCTACAAGCAAATATGCAAGTGGTTGACACGGGCTTAGCAAGCACATTCAAGCAGGCTTGAAAGCAGCATTCCAAGGCCCAGCATGTCTACGTATACGTTCTACAGTGCTGCTGGCATACCAGTGTTTCCTGCAGTGGCTTAGTTAAGAACAATTTAACGAGCATTGCAGTACTAACTTTTTAAGTGGGACATGCCAGAGGTTCACCTATAAAAATAGTAAGTTTGTGCTAGTAGTGTTAACTCAGTAAACTGATGTTCTAGTGCAGTTATCCTCTTCAAAACACCGTTTTCTCTTACTCAGAGACCAAAAAATGGGACATGGAGTGGAGTAACTCAATATTTATCGAAATATTCCCGATAATCTTTCGTCATATTATGGCCTATTTTATTCAGTCTAGAGTATATAACATGTTTGTATGTTATTTATAGTGTTTATTATATCATATTAGATCAATTCTGATAGACAAATAATCCGTAGAGTTGATATATAAGCGTAATAATGGGCGATTCCTGCTGGTACCTCGGGAGCAGGAACACTGCCGAGTGTTCCCATCTGGTTCCCGGTTGTCGCTAAGTCTATGTATAAGCTCCGCCTACTGTTTTATGATGCCAAATAGTCAGTTATTATATTAGAAAGAATAATGCAAGAAAAGGCGATAAAAAACAAGAAAACAACTCCAAAAAATATATGGGCCGTGAGCAGACTCGGTACCAACATCGCCGTCACCATACCTGATATAAATGACTATAATTTCTTGTAGAAACGTCGTAGAACATTCATTCTGGTACCATTGTGTTGCCAAAGAGTTGAGCTATTTTTCAGTATGTATAACTCAATTTCCATATTTTTCCGATTTTTGGGTGAGCGCGCGCGGAAAATTGCCCTACAGCCCCCTTAAGTAGTGAAAATTTGTCTGTCATTCCAAGACACGTGTGCTAAATGTGTTAAGTGCTGCGGGTTTGGAGTATTTAACAAGTAGTACAGTGTTGGTAACTCTCGAGACGACTGTGGGCCCAGTGAATGACCTTGAAAATCGCACTGCGACCCGCAGGCCACTACACCCGGTGGCCTGGTGGCTAAAGTTCCCGCTTCACACACGGAGGGCCCGGGTTCGATTCCCGGCGGGTGGAAACATTTCGACACGTTTCCTTACACCTGTTGTCCTGTTCACCTAGCAGCAAATAGGTACCTGGGTTAGTCGACTGGTGTGGGTCGCATCCTGGGGGACAAGATTAAGGACCCCAATGGAAATAAGTTAGACAGTCCTCGATGACGCACTGACTTTCTTGGGTTATCCTGGGTGGCTAACCCTCCGGGGTTAAAAATCCGAACGAAATCTTATCTTATCTTATCTTAGCCTGTGTCTAGCGAGGTGAATATTCCTTCCTTGTCCCTTCTCTCTTATGGAATAAAGGCGGTTTCGCTGACCCAAAAGTAACAGACTAACTCTTCCATCTCAAGCAGCTGAACTAAAAGTGACCTATGGATGTGAACGAAGTAAATGATGGTGAAGGCGAATTCGTACGTTTTAGAAGTAAGGGAGCTTTGAAAAAAGAAAGAGGATTTCAAAGGAGACTTGCTGCAAGAAACAACGAGAGCAACAACAACCATTGCAGAACGGTTAGGCTTGATTTCCCTGCTAACACTGAGTTTGAGGTCAAGTTTAGATGGTTTTATGAAGCTTCATTAGACAACCCAGGAAAAAACCTTCGGATTCGCTTTCGTCATGACGAGGATAATTACGTTTTTGTTACTAACGACCCAACATTCATAGAAAAACTTCTTACTCATAAATATGCTAACATCCAACTCCAAGCTGCCCCACCAATATCACCTAAAGTGCTTATTGTTATCCACAATCTCAATAAGTACATGGATCCTAAATTCCTGTTGTCAGATCAAGTTGCAAACCCTCGTCGACTTCCAAATGATCTGATATTGGCTGAGTGGATTGGCCAAGGGACTCCACCATCATATATCTACTCTCGTGCAGCGCTTAACAGGAGTTACAAAATAGCTTTGTACAAACCACCTCACCGTAGATGCTACAAGTGTCAGCGCTGGGGTCACGTTGCTTTTAAATGCTTTAGTAAGTCACACTGGTGTGTAGTGTGTGCCAAGGCCCATCCTTCTCACCAGTGCTATGATATGATCAAGAAACACCAGACCGTTGCATTAGAATGTATCAATTGCAAGACTCCAGGAGTCACAGCTGCTCATGCTGACTGCAGAGCGAAAGCTGCCCACATCGCCAGCCGCAGAGCTCCCGCCTCACCCATCACCCCCCATGATGAGGCAATAGGCCTACCAGATACTTCATGTCTGAATACTGACCCATGCCTGAACTCAGACAATATGGTTGAGCGAGTCACTCTGGGAGTACATCAACAGAGCACGATCACGTCTGCTATTAACACTAGTAATGCTGCTGGTGTTGACACCATCTGTCTGGCTGAGTCAGCTGTCAGTCAGCCACCTGACAGCTGACCGGGACTTCATACTTCCTGATGAAGCTAGTCTTGCTGGGGTGGTACACAACATGCAGCTGCGCATAACAGTACTGGAGAAGCAACAATGGTGTTTGAAACAACTTAAGTATCACGATGAAAAACTTACAGAGGTTGCAAATGAGTACATCAACCCACAGATTGTCAGCCATTATGAAAATGAGTGTGGTGATGATGAACAAACTGATGATTGCAGTGGTGTTAATAATTACAAAAAAAACGATGAATCTGATAGTGGTGTTTACAATCACAGTGAAGATGATAAGGGCAGTGAAGACCATGATGAGAGTAAGACACATGTGCAACATCTGGGTATCTTTATTGTAGACGTTTCGCCATCCAGTGGCTTTATCAATACAAATTCCAGGACATAACTTGAAGACAGTAGAACTATGTACAGAAGATGAGGTAATCAGTCCCTCAACCTAGGAGTAGGTGCGAACAGCACCATAGTCGTGGAGATTCTGAAGCAGAAGAAAGAATCCTGGCGCTTATATAGTAACGTCAGGTGTAGCAGACGAGGACATATTCACTGGTAGGCGGGATTCCCCAGTGGAAGTAGGTCCTTCCCAAAGAGATGGGTAGTTGTAGTAGTTGTGAAGGTTATGTACATGTCCTCAGAATTAAGATTCCATGATGTTGCAGTGTCTGACAAGTTGTGTACGAATGGTATTATATACCATTCGTGCGCAGTGAAGACCATCATGATAGTCAACCTGATGAGTGTAATGTATTGATAGATACTGAGTGTGGAGATGACCCGGTTGTTGATAATGGTGTATGTATCACTGGTCATAATGATGAGGGAAGTGATACATGTGATGATAGTGATGAGTGTAATAAAAGCGGAGAGTTGAGTGCGAGGGATAGTGTCACCTTCCATACGTTCACAGACGAAGAGCGCAGTGACCTCTGTGTACAAAGACTCCCAAGAGGTCTCACTAATGGAAGTGCACTTAGGAGACTCATGGATAAGGATAATACTGATGATATTGATATTGATTATGTCTGTTTGTTATTTAGTAAGTTTTTTTCATTTTGCTGAGAAATTGAATACTATCCCTGGACTTTTATAATGGAACCAAACTCGTATAAACTATCCATTTTAAGTTGGAATATTGCGTCACTTAGAAAAAGATTTTCTGACCTGCATCATAAAGTAACCACTGAATCCATTGATATTGTGTGTCTACAAGAGTGCAGAGTCCCTGAAAAATCCCAACCCCCTAAATTGCCATCGTTTGTTGCATATAACCTCAAATCTACTAATTCTTGTGTTCTATATATTAAAAAAATCACTTCCCCATCAACTTCTTGCACATAAGAAAACAGAGGGGCTACAGTATCACGGTGTTAGGATTTATATGGAACTCTGCTCCCCAACATATTTAACTTGTACGCTCCTGCTGATAAGTTAATTACTTGGAGCTCCCAACTTGTTGCTCAGTCTGAAACCTTTCCCTCTCATTATTGTGTTTTATAATGCAAGACACAAAAGCATTGGAAACTCTCAGTTTGGTAATCGTAATGACAATCAACTGTTGTCACTCTTAAACAGTCATGATAATATCCAAATTGTAGGTGACCTTGAACCCACACATATCTATGGAGGTGTCCTTGATCTGTGCCTGGGCTTCAACATTACTTCTGCCAGCTGTGAGTCTTCCATTGTAACAGATATAGCGTCTGATCATTTCCCAAGGCTAACCTCTCTAGATATTGGTAATACTATTCTCCCTGGTGGGATATTCAAACGGAAACGTCTTAATGTTTCCCCTGATCAACATGATGACATTGTTGCACATGTGACTGACTGGTATAATTCCTATGAGTGTACCTCTGTCGAGACTTTTAACAATGACCTTGTGAGCAGTATTCAGAACTTCTTAGAGCCGCCTCTGAAACCTCCTACTACTATAAATCCAAATGACTTCCATAATAATCATAAGTCTTATAAAAACCATACCTTTTACAATGATTCTAAACTTCGAACATTGAAATGTACTGCTCGCAGACTAGGCCTAGCCTATAGAAACCATCGTACCCCTGAAATGCTGAGCCTCTTCCAAACTGCCCTTGCTGCTGCCAGAGAGCGTATGACAGAGCTGCGGCAAACAGACTGGGAACAATTTGTCAATGGTCTCAATGCTCACACCCCACTTAGCCGGGCATGGAGGGACATAAATAGATTTTTTTTTTTTTATATTTTATTTAGAACAATACAATACAAGAGATAGATAAAGACAAAAACAGGTCTTACACAGAATAAATCATTAACAACTGTGACACAAACATGAACTTGAGATAACACAAATAACCCTCCTCACCCATACATGAAAACCCCTACACCTATGATAACCAATAAACGACTAATTCCAATTGCATTGTTATATGATTAACAAAACACACCATAATATGCATATATTGTCCCGTTGTAAATTATAAAGTAGGACACCTTATACGTTAAATACAATTAACGTAATGTATTGAGAATAAGGTAAAAACAATATGTTCATCAAACACAGAATATATTAATAAACAAGGATCCAACACACTGACACCTCTACAAGCATCTAAAACATGCATATGAATAACATACAGAGAACAATCCCACTGCAAAATCAAACACATATATAGAGTATACTCGTCACAAACCATGAATACACATCATACGCCCAAGTTCATACACATTCACCCGCTACATACCAGAGGCGACCCCGTTTTCCACCCTGACAGCCCTCAACATAACACATTGTACCATCCCTACCCTGCCCCACCCACCCAATTTACAATATTAATAAAACCTCTAATGTAAGGTCTCGATATCCCTCAGAGAAATCCCGCTCCCACCTCCTCCCATAAAGTTCTCTATTATGGCACAACGTTTTATAAAACGTAACAGCCAATACCCTCCTCTTCACCTCACTTACCCTTTCCCCCTCATTCCCCACATAATGTAGACATAATCTACCATAATGTACCCCACAGCCCTAATAATACTTTCATCCATACCCCCCACATCAAGACTCAATGCCCGCAGAACAGAGAAGTATTGACCACTTATCTATGCAACACCCTGCTCAACCAACCCCTGACCCTCCCCAACCCCTCACAAAAATACACTACATGGAATGCAGAATCCTCCCCGCCAAATATTCCACATACCCCCCCCCCCTCAACCACCCTCTAACTCGTAAGACCACTCCCGAGGTTTAAAATCCCATGCAAAAACCGATACATCACCTCACGTCCACGGGGTTGTAACCTTAACCTACCAGACCTCCATATACATCCCAAGTCATGAAGATTGAGACACTTATGCAGCATATGGAAATCTTTATTCAGGAAACGTTTCGCCACACAGTGGCTTCATCAGTCCAATACAAAGAGGAAGTTCAAAAATGGTATACAATACCGACGGGTTGTTAGGTAAGACACAAAGAGGAAGGCGTAAGGAGAGGAGGAGAATAGGTAATCATCCCTCAACCTGGAGTCGATGTGTTCAGTCCATCAATCTTGATGGACTGATGGACTGAACACATCGACTCCAGTTGAGGGACTGATTACCTCATTCTCCCCCTCTCCTTACGCCTTTCCTTTTGTGTCTTACCTAACAACCGTCGGTATTTTATACCATTTTGAACTTCCTCTTTGTATTGGACTGATGAAGCCACTGTGTGGCAAACGTTTCCTGAATAAAGATTTCCAAAAAGCTGCTAAGTGTCTCAATCTTCAACTTGTCGGTTTTTTAAACCATTCATCACATCCCCAGTCCCTACATGGGGAAAATTTCCCCTCCACCGGAGCCACAACCCTTTCCGCCGACATCCTACACAGCCTACTTATTTTTTACCTTACCCGATCCCTTAAACCCTCACCACTGCCCTCAAAATAGTTTCACACTCCCTCAACTCCGTCCCAGTAAAAACATGCCCTTTCAATTTATTGTGTACACCCTTTAAACCCAAAAACCCCCCCCCCCCCCACCACACCCTCCCTCATCACCTCCCTTTTAAAAGAAGATACATTTAACCCTCCTCTTTAAGTTCATTAAACCAACCCCCCCCTGACGCACGGGTAACTTACTACATCCTTCTAAGCAGTCACAACCTGAACCCCAAAAAAATTTTAAAAACCCCTCTGAATGTTGCAATTGCCTCCCCTTTAAAGGGGGAACAGGCAGCCAATGCCAAAAAACCTTTGCTTACAAAAAACAAAATTACAATCACGCTGCAAAGGGTCAAATGATAAGGCCGCAATGCCCAATCGACCCAACTTTTTACCAACCTGACCGAATTATTAACACGGCAACCTCAAATCATCACATAGATTTAGACCAAAAATTTTTTAATGACAAACCCGCTTCTTTACGACTCACTACCCCACTCGACCCCTCCCCCCAAAAGTTCCTCCCCCCATAACCTGGACTTTCTCCGAATTTTTCCCTCATACCAGTCGCACATGCAAATGTGTCGACCACCCCATCTAAGGCTTTATGGACATCCCCTCTCTAACCATACATGGATCACCCACATACCCTATAAAACAGGCCAAACCCCCCTCACCCCCCCCCCAACCCCCTTCATAACGCCCATAGCCTCCACCATTCTATAAAGGGGGGCCCGTATGCATGCAAAAAAAAGCTTTGAAAGGGGAACCCCTGTCTAAGACCTCTCCCATTAAAATCCTCCCCCCAAAAACTTCTTTAAATCTTCTCTAAACCCATTGCCCTCTATATAACGCCTCGCCCCCATCCCACTTTTTTTTTTCTTCCCCCATAGCCCTTTTTCCTGGGGATGCCCAACGCCTCCGCCCCACCCTTCATAAGCCCTTGCCAGTCTATGAAACCAAAAAAACCCCCCCCCTTTCCCCCCCCCTTTTTTTTCCAGAAATTTCCCTTAAAAGGGGCCCATGCCCCCCCCCAAGACCTACCGGGCAACCCAAACTGGGTTTCCATACCCCCCTCCCTACAACACACTTGACCTATTCCAAAAATTTTTGCAAAATTTTATAATCCCGCAAAAACAACGATTTTTGTTTTATAGTCCCTGACGAACGCTTTTCCTTCCCCTTGGGAAACCAAAACAACTACAGCTTTTCCCCTTCTGTCACCCAATTTCCCCTTCCCTTAAACAAGTTCAGTAACCTCACCAAAAAACCTTTTATTAACTCCCAATGCTGTTGAAAAAACTCCGCCGGCACCATCGATTCCGGTGCTTTGCCCTTTTGCAGGGGCACTCAAAGCTCTCCATATTTCCCCCCCCTCAGTTTTCCCCCCCCAAAAGCTTCCCTATCACGTGTCCAACCTACAGGGCAACTTCCACACACCCCTCTAAACCCCCTAACCCCTACCCTTCCTCCCCCCAAATACTTTTCGACCATGATCCGCAAAAACCCCATTCCACCGTGTGTGGATAACCTACCCCCCTATACCCTCCCCCCCCCTCAAGGAAACCTCCAAAACGGGAAAAATATTGTTGCCTGCCGACGTTGTTTTTTGTCTGCGAAAAACAACACAAGACGGCCTACACCCCATAACACCCCTCCACCCCCCCCCCTTACTCTCACCGTTGGAACCGCTCGTCCTGAATTTCTCCAACCGCTTTTTTAAGTATCATAATGTCGTCCAGGATAGATACCCCTACTGTCCCTTTTTTACATAACAACCCCTAACCTGCCTCCCAAATAAATAATCAACCCAAATTTTTAAAAAATTTAACCCTTTTTTTCCCCTCCCTACTAATAAGCCGAATCCGGTCCTTAGCCCCCACCCCCCCACCATCACCACGTCCCCACACCTTGTACCTCCCATTTTAATCCTCCCACAGTCCGTAAAACCCCCAACCCCTCCTCATTTTTCCAACAGACTCGTTTTAATTTCCAATATCCCCTAAGAACAAGCAGAGAATCCCTCTACTTCTGCGACAACCGCCCCCATGATCGAAAAAGCTAGTTTAATAGTACGGACAGACTTGACAATACCTTAGGAATTTTTCAACCGTCTAACCCAGCTGCGTAAACCCCCTCACGAAAAATAGCTCCACCTCCCCCGCTCCCCCCACCTACCACACCCCCAAATGAACGCCACCAAAAGATTGGTAATGCGTCAAAATATGCCCCCCCCCTCGTGTTTCCCCACCCCTTCCCGTCACCAAATTTCCCGTCCCCACCTACGATGGCCACTTCAGGTAAACCCCGGGAAAACAAAAAATAGTCATCACCACAAAAAACCCTCTTGATTTCAATCATTTTTAGCTGGGCAACACACTTACAAAGGGTTTCCCTCTGCCCCCTCCACCACCCCTCCACACGCACACCCCCCCCCCCCCCCCACCCCCTTCACGTCTTTCAAAACAAACGGGCTCGCCTCCTTTACAATAAACCCAAACCCCCCCTTTCAAAAGGCCCATGGCAGAGTCAACACCGTTACCCTCCACCCAAGCACTTACCCCCCCGAAATTATTCTCCTGAGAAAGAAATTTTTCCACTCTGTTCGACGTAAAGACATAGAAAGCATTCCCCTTACCCAGTACACATCCTTCCATTCACGTATGACTTAAGGGGGCCCTTTCTAAAGTTCCAACCTTTCTCCTCTCAAACCCTTCCCCCGGGCCCTTGCCCCAGGGTCAACCCTTGGGTTTTTTTTTACATCCACCCCCCCCTCTTCGTCCTCTTTCCTGGCTGCACGAGAAAAACTCCTTCCTCCCAGACCTCTGCGCGGGCGCAGGACTCATCTGAGTCTGACGCAGCCGCCCTCTTCCTCGTAACCCTCTACCGCCCTACGGGCTACCGAAGATTCCTCACATGAAAATCAACCCCTCTGTGACCTGTCGCACAGACTCGGTACTCCTCTCTGGCTTGCAGTTGCCTCCTTTCCCTTTCCCCTGCCTGTCCCGCCCCTTCCTTTCAACTCAGGCACCTTTTTACGGACCAAGCCCTTTCCTCGCCCGAAGAAGGGGAAAGTTTTCAAAACCTCGTCGGGTCCTCCTCCAGCTCTTTCACCTCCTGCTGTTTTAGCACTTCCCCCCCGCACCGGAAAGTGGCCATTTTCGGGTCCCCACAACCCTGCCCCGCCCATCAGCACCCCAAAAGACTCTTCTACAATTTCACTCCACAGACGGGCCATCTCCTCGTTTTCCTTTTGGGAAATTTTCCTCTACCACCACACCTGAAATTTGGGGCTCACCTTTTATGCCGGGGGGCCCCCCACGCCTCCCAACCGCCGCCATATGGTCATACCTCCACACAAACCCGCATGTCGACGCTGCCCCCATACCCACTAGAATTTGGGTCCTAAACTCCGGACCGAGTAGACGGATCGGGGTCATTCATTTAAGGGGGGAATGTACCCTCCGGGCGTCCCCACGTACCCCCCGCCGCCCCCCTTTGCCTTGGGTTGCCAGATCAACGGGGACCAAAGCTCAAACAACCCTTTCCGTAAGTCCTTCCTCTTCACCTCGAAGGGGACATTGCGCAACTTTACCCAGTAAGGGCGAGAAAAAAGTCTATGAGTCGCACTTTGACAGCTGGATTACATCAAAAACTCACATGCTCAATTTTTTTCAAACACTCGACACAGCCGTCAATTTAACTTACGAATAGACGATAGGCCCCATTCAGGGCCACACCATAAACCCATCATCCTGCACTCCGTACGTTTCCCGTGGTTTTTCCAAAGTAACACCTGCGCCGTAGGGGGGAAATCCCCCACGAAGCAGCCCACGCCGACAGTGTTTCCCCCCCGTCGGATAATCAAGCCCATAAAAAGTTGCTATGAGAGCTCTCCTGACAAAACAGAGAGGGGGGCGGCACAACCGCATCCCCGAGTCAGGCAGCTAATAAAAATAGAATTAAGGGGAAAGAACTGGCAAACGCCCCCTCATCCCTTTCATAGGGGGAATGAGTTTTGTGCTTGGGTGCTACATCTTTCTATCAGCTTCCCATACCCACAGCGAAAATTAATGGACAAAAATGATGCAAGGGAGAAACGTTTTTCTTTTTTGCTCACAAGGCAGATTTCTCAACTTTCCTTTACTAATTAGAACTTGATGCAGCACTAAGAGCAACTCCACGTCGCCCGGTGAGGATGGTATTACTTACAACATACTCAGATTGCTGTGTCGAGTACCAGGTAATCCTTTACTTGAATTATATAACATGAGTTATGTCACTGGGGAGCTCCCTAAATCATGGACCAGATGAACATCAAAATGGTATACAATACCGGCAGGTTGGTAGGTAAGACACATAAGCAACAGTTAGGCAACTTTATTCTGAAACGTTTCGCCTACACAGTAGGCTTCTTCAGTCGAATACAGAAAGTAGGCAGGAACAGTAGAGATGTGAAGACGATGTAATCAGTCCCAGGGGGGTAGGGAAAAGTGAGATACTACATGAACATAGAAAGGTGGTAATTGAAGAGAAGACAAGAGCGAAAGTAGGCGAAGAGAGAAGCGACGGAGTAAACAGGGGCGGCGAACAAATATTGTCTACTAATATAAGTCAAGTGTTTCCTGTCAGAGAAAACCATGTGTCCTTGTGGTCAACTGTCACCATATTGATAGATACCGAAAGTCTGACACCAAAGATATATTATTATAATCAAAAAGAAGCGCTAAGCCACAAGGGCTATACAGCACCAAAGATATAATTAAATACACATCTATAATTATTATACAGTGTAGATGGAATATATTGAAAATTATAGTCAGTTATTCTTAAAGTCAAAATTGAAAAAAATAAAATCAGACCTGTTCGAAACCTAACCTTTTTTTTTTTTAAACTGTTGTTTATCATTCATTTTAGTTCATTTATTATTTGTAATTCAATTTAATTCCCACGTTGAGCCCCCCCCCCTACCGCCCTGATCAAAACGAAGCACTAAACCCACAAGAGATATCAAATACGTAAAGCCCAAGATCATGGACATTGTTCATTAGAATTAGGAATATGTGACAAAGGAGTGTGTTTGTAGTAGTGTGGAGGACGTGTCAAATGTCAAGGTTGAAGCCACGTTAACACACAGTAACAAGACTGTATTAGTCCCTTAGTAATTACCAAGTGACAACCATCCCCCATCACCCTCCCACCAGTAACAACTAACTACTCACCCCCCAAACCCCTCCACCAGCAACCAACCCACAACCCTTCCCCTAACGACCTTCCCCCTCCCCACAAACAACCACTGACGTCATCCCCCCTCCTCCAGGTCAATGGCGCCATTTAGCCATGGAGGTCAACAATAGTGGCGCCACTAGTCACTTCTCTGCCATCCACCACACCATCAACACCTCCAACTCCTCCAGTTCCATCAACCTCTGGTAATTTAAACTTCAATTATTCTAATTCCATGGTAATTTTTGACAAATCAACTTTGAAATTTTTTCTTTTTTCTTTCTATAGAATGTTGAAGGAAACATTGTAAATACAGTTAAGACTCTAACTATTACTTACTGTAGTTCATGAATAATCTAGTAATGTCCGTACTTTTATCTTTGCAGACATTGTTTTGGTGTGTTGCTGCTGGTGATGACATTTCTGAAGACTTGCAGCTGCCCACAGCACGGCCTTCACCACACAGCAGCTGCCCACAGCACGGCCTTCACCACACAGCAGCTGCCCACAGCACGGCCTTCACCACACAGCAGCTGCCCACAGCACGGCCTTCACCACACAGCAGCTGCCCACAGCACGGCCTTCACCACACAGCAGCTGCCCACAGCACGGCCTTCACCACACAGCAGCTGCCCACAGCACGGTCTTCACCACACAGCAGCTGCCCACAGCACGGTCTTCACCACACAGCAGCTGCCCACAGCACGGTCTTCACCACACAGCAGCTGCCCACAGCACGGTCTTCACCACACAGCAGCTGCCCACAGCACGGTCTTCACCACACAGCAGCTGCCCACAGCACGGTCTTCACCACACAGCAGCTGCCCACAGCACGGTCTTCACCACACAGCAGCTGCCCACAGCACGGTCTTTCACCACACAGCAGCTGCCCACAGCACGGTCTTCACCACACAGCAGCTGCCCACAGCACGGTCTTGACCACACAGCAGCTGCCCACAGCACGGTCTTGACCACACAGCAGCTGCCCACAGCACGGTCTTGACCACACAGCAGCTGCCCACAGCACGGTCTTGACCACACAGCAGCTGCCCACAGCACGGTCTTGACCACACAGCAGCTGCCCACAGCACGGCCTTCACCACACAGCGAATGTCTTCAACCTACAAGATTCAATAAACTTGTTAATTAAACTGTAATAAATTCCTTCTTTATCACAGTAATGTTCAATGAACACACAAAAGGTGTTCAATGAACACAAAAGAAATGTCTCAACTGCTGTATTTGTCAGCAGGAGACAACATTCACACAACTCGGGAGCTTTAAGCTCGGGGAAAAAAAAAAATATACCTACCCCAACCCTACTAACAACAGTAGTAATGAGACGAACAGCCTCAACACTGCTATTGTTGGTAGTTTGAGGTATGATACATTATTAAAGTTTCATGACCTGGTGTTCGTATAGTCAGGAAGGTAAGTGTTGCGGCACTGGGAAGTGGGCAGTCATGTACAACACGTGCACCAGGAAGTGTTTGCAGTGAAGGCAGTCTTCTAACACGGGCTATTATGATCACCTCGTCTCCAGTGTTCCGTCTTGTCAGGAGGATTCTGTGCCAATTAAACAAAAGGGTAAACTGTTACATACACATTAAAAACTAGCCAAACCTACTCCAAATATCCCTTATAGGCCTATAACTGGAAATAATCTTGACTAAAGCGTCTACTTGCACTACTCTCAATCGTGATTGACTTTCATCGACCTGTCCCCTGAGAGTTTACCCCCCCTCCATTCAATTCTATTCTCTATAAGGGTTACAATGTGGGGTTTACAAAATATTTTACGTACGTGCACGTATCCAAATAATTCTCCCATGGAAAACTAGATATAAATCAACTCCTATGCATATAAGATAAGAGATAAGATAAGATTTCGTTCGGATTTTTAACCCCGGAGGGTTAGCCACCCAGGATAACCCAAGAAAGTCAGTGCGTCATCGAGGACTGTAACTTATTTCCATTGGGGTCCTTAATCTTGTCCCCCAGGATGCGACCCACACCAGTCGACTAACACTTGGGTACCTATTTGCTGCTAGGTGAACAGGACAACAGGTGTAAGGAAACGTGTCGAATGTTTCCACCCGCCGGGAATCGAAATATTAGTTAATTTGGTTTGATCAAAGGGAGGGTACTTGCAAATGTTTGTATTAAGATGCCCTTCAAGGGGTGTGTCTGTACTAGTGAAGGTATCCAGATTTAACGTAAGGTAGTTATTGTTGTGTTAATGATCCTGTTATTTCCCCTACACTTCCACGTCCCTCATAGCACACTAGACTAACAACCAACACTATGGGTTATCTAACCAGTTGAAGCTCTGCCGTATACCAGTCACCTAACACACTACTGTGCTGGCCTGAATTCATAACCTACCTTACCTGCCAGTTATGGATGGCATCCCAGGCACAACCTGAGGACCACTACATTCAGGAACCCACAATCTTTAGGTTTCTAACCCAGCAGGGTTAATAATCCAAATTCCCACTAACTATATTCATTAGATGTTAGTGAATCCTTTCTGCCGACTAACACTTCAGATTACAGTTTTCATTCTCATCATTAACCTCTGCTACCAGAAGTGTTAGACTTTACTACTAACAAACTATCGAACCAACTGCAATTCTGGACGCTAATACTTATATTCATAGGAACCTGAACGTCGCTTAAATTTTCCATAATAATGAAATTGTGTAAAGTCAATATTTGATTCATTAAGTTTGCAGTTTGACCAAAGGCATAAAAAACGTAGAACACCCACCACAACCACTACCCAAAGCCTGGAACCCACCAAAATCCCCACGGAAACCATGTACAATAACAGACTGCATACAGCTACTGAAGGTCGTTGGTGGGTTCCCAGGCCTACAGTTCTACGTAATCTATGCCTTCAGGGGAGATTACTCTCCCCTGCTATATGCATTCATTATGCATATAGCAGATTCTCCAATTCTATTCTTAACCTACTTAAATATATAAAACTACTTACAATACACTTATGGAAACCAACAATGGAGAAGCAATTCGAGACGATCTTATGGTTTCTCTTGGACGAGTATCAAGTCAGACCAAAAGTTAAACAGTATAATAGACCACAAGACAGGTAGCAAAAACCATGGAGGGGGGGGGTGAAATTACAAATGACGTATGGTGCCCAAGTTCCAAAATACAGCAGTAGTGGTATAGACAGTAGCAGTACAAGCAGTAGCAATAATAACAGTACTGTAGGTAGTACTGGTAAGATTTGCGGTAATACCAGTGGTGGTAGTAATAATGTTAATGGTGGTAGTATTATTACTGGCAATAATAGAAGTGCTGGTAGTCAGTCTACTACTGCTAGTGGTGGTGGTAGTAGTAACATTAATAGTACTAACAGTAGCAATATTCGTAGCTGAAAGTGTCAGTACAAAAAACAGTGGGGAAATTGCGACAAGTTAACCTTCAATAATAAAGTTCAACAGGAGCTTACAATAGACATAAGAAGAAACTCCAATATTCCTGTTGGCCAATATTTGGTAAGAAATTAGAAGTAAATAAAGTCTGGAAAAGGGAGACTGACCATCTTTTATCAAGGTTGGAGACTAGAGCCAAATTAACTCGACAATTTAGTCCCCAAAGACTGTTTGTCACCTCTGTGTCGACAGATGAAGTCGACTCCCCAAGCGAAACATTTCATGAATAATGATACCATCACAATGTCTCTTACCAACCTGGTATTGTATAACATTTAAAATGTGGAAAACAAAAGTAGAGAAATCTGGTCTAGGAAAAAAGGTATGAAAATTAAAGTCAGGTGCAGTCGAAAGTGGGTCAAAACAACCCAGTTAGACCGAAACATCTGAATTTCCTCCCCCAATGTCAGTTTTGTGAACTTAGTTAAACAAAGCAACATTAGACTTACCAAAGGCATAAAAAACGTAGAACACCCACCACAACCACTACCCAAACCCTGGAACCCCCCAAAAATCCCCACGGAAACCATGTACAATAACAGACTGCATACAGCTACGAAGGTCGTTGGTGGGTTCCCAGGCCTACAGTTCTACGTAATCTATGCCTTCAGGGGAGTTTATCTCTCCCCTGCTATATGCATTCATTATGCATAAAGCAGATTCTCCAATTCTATACCTTACCTATCCTACTTAATACATTCGCTTCCGACCACGGTCGAGTGAGTTGTGCGCTGCCCCCTCTGCTGTTCAGGCGAGCTCCCTTGTATCAACATGGCGCTGAGTGTGAGGAGGCCCCGTAAATACCATTGGGTATTGAGCTGCTTCGGGGGGGCGATTTCACCCTCTTCAGTGCAAGTCTTACTCCGACAATCAATTAGGGAGACCTATGGAATCCAGGACGATGAGGTGTATGGTTTTAGCCCTGAATGGGGCTTATAGAATCTTCGTAAAACTGAATTCCACGTCCGTGTATGAGTCTTTGGGTGACGAGGTTCCAAGACGTGAGTCTTGACGCTACCCCAGCTGTGAAGGTGCGTTTGATCGACGTATCTCGCCACTTTACGGGGTTAAGATCGTAATGTCCCATTTGAGGCAGATGAGGCTGACATAAGGAGTGTTTTTGAGACATATGGAACCGTACACTGGCACAAAAGGGCAAGTGGACGCAGGTGCTTACATGGGACGTCCGGAGGGTACCTTTTCCCTGAAGATGACTCTGAGACATCCCATACCGTCTTACGTCGTGTTGGAGGACTTCAGGACGCAAGTTATGGTATCGTATGCCGGACAGAGACGTACGTGCAGAATATGTGGGGCGGGACGACCATATGGCGGGAGAGTGCGTGAAGCTGAGGATGGCGCCAGCGCAAACTGGTGAAGCACCAGTTACCAGCGTGATAGCTGTTAGAGCCCAGTGCCAAGCAAGGGCCTGCGCTTGTGGAGTGAAGAGGTGGAGGATTCCAAAGAGGAGAATGCATGTGTGAGGTAAGCTGTGATGTAAAAGGATCTGTTTCTACACAAAGGACAAGACAGAAGTGCAAGTGCAGGAGAGGTGCAGGCTCTAGAGAAAGAGCTTCAGGAGGTGTTAAGGACCCTTGACACCGCCTGCAGGGATGTTGTTCCTGAGCTGGTGAGAGAACGGCGGTGCCTGTAGAGGAATGTAGGATAAAAAACATAGCAGGGTTGACGGGCCCAAATAGTAAGAAGAAGTTGTCGCCGGTGCTGTGGAACGGGGCGTGGTGGAGGTTGAGGTTCATCGTGGGGAACCTCAGAAGATAACATGGATGTAGAGGGCATCACGAGGAAGAGAGCGGCGGCGTCAGACTCAGATGATGTCCTGACGCCGGGGCAAGGTCTGGGAGGAAGAAGAGCAACGTCGAAGCAGGGCACGATAAGAGGCATCGCAAAAAAGGGGGGGGGTTGATGGTGTTGAAGCCTTGTGCTGGCTCTGGGGCAGGAGGCCCTGGGATGAATGAAGAGAGGAGGAAGGTTTTGGGAAAATATTAAAGAGGCCTTTGGTGTATGACTGTGAACGTAAATGGACTGTGTAATAGTGTGAAGAAGGAATGGTTTTTGAATGTTTCTGTATAAAATACAGGGTGGATGTAGTGTTCCTGCAAGAACACAATTTCAAGGAGGGGAAAATGCTCGAGGGGGAGGGGTTTCAGGTCATGACTCTGCCATCTGCACGTTTGAAAGGTGGTTTTGGGTATAAATTTATCAGGGGGGCAAGCCCGTTTGTGTTGCTAAGAAGTGAGGGGGGGAGGGGGAAGAGTTGCGCGTGGATGGGTGGTGGATGGGACAGCGGGTATCTTGTATGTGTGTATGCACCAGCGGGGAAAAAGAGTGGGGTAAAAAAAGGGGTTTTTTTATGTGAAGAACAGTTTTCTCTTTCGTGGTTTACCTGCAGTGGGCCCTCGTTGGTGGCGACTGGGAAATGCGTTATTAGGAGGCTGACGTGGAACCAAAGGGGCGGGGCACGTGTCGGCGGGCCCTTGCCCCGGATCTTTTGAGGGATATTCAGTTGCGGGATGCGGTTGGGGGAGGGCGTGGGAGGTAGAGCACACTTTTGTAAGACGGGTTACGCTGCTAGGGTTTGGGTAGGCGTATATATCTCAAGGGGTGGGTTGACATTTTTCCGTACAATAGAAGTACTTATTGGGATCATCGGGCGGTAGTAGAAAGGGGTGGCGTGGGAGTCACTACAGGTATATCTAGGGTTTTGGGAAATTTAAATAAAAGTGTGTTAGGTATGAGGGGGGGTGGGGGGTTTTCAACGCGTGGGAGGGGTACTGCAAGATAAAGGGTAGGGATTGGGATGTGGTGGGAGGTGTGGCAAAGAACGGTTTAAAGCACTATTACGTAAAGAAGGGGAAACGTATCAATTTTTAAAATAGGGGTTTGTCTACTATTGGGGGGATAGTTAGGGGGGTTGCTAGGAGGGGGGGGGGGGGGGCGGCACTTACCCAAATGGCAAAATTTTAAGGCAATTAAAGGGAGGTGCGTGGGGTACAGGAAAAGGGTTAAAAGCGGTGAGGGTACAGGGGGGGGGTGGGAGGTGTTATGGGGCGATGACCTTCATCGTGCGATTGCGTAGGAGAAACAAAGACAGCAGCAATGACTATTCCATGGTTGGAGGTTCATGAACGATGGAGGGACGGAGGGGCAGGTCATACAAGCAGGGAAGGAAGGGGGGCTTTGCTGACAAGTGTTTGAGAAGAAGGAAGAGAAGGGTAGGGAGGGTTTTTAGAACGGGTTGGGGAGTGTGGATGTCAGTTGCTTAACGTGATAGGGAACCCGGGGGGGGAAAAAAACGAGGGGAAATTAGGAGGGCTTTAAGGGAAGCGAAAGGGAAAAAGCACCGGGGGGAAATGATGGACCCCGGGAGTTTTTTTCAGCGCTTTGGGAAATTTTTGAGGCATTTTTGGTTAGGTTTTTAAAATTTGCATAAGGAGAAGTTGGTGGGTGAAAAGCAGGCAACGGCTTCGTTGTATTGGTCCCAAAGGGTAAGGGGCAGCATACCCCGGGGTTTTACCGGCGATCTCGTTGTTAGGCGCAGTTATAAATTGTTTGCAAAGTTTTTGGGAAATCGGGTCAAGTTGGTGGTAGGGGGGGTAGTATAAAAAACTCATTTTGGGGTTTGCCGGGGAGGTCTATGGGGGAGGGCAGGGTTTACTTTAGGGATTTCGGGGAGGCAAAAGGGGGGGGGAGGGAGGGGGGTTTTGGTGGCGCTCGTTGGGCAAGGGCATCGATAGAGTTCGGAAAGCATTGAAACCACCTCAGGGGTCGGGGTTTGGGGAAAAAATAGGGGGCTGGGTTGAGGCTTTGTTGGAGCAAGGCGAGGGCGATTAAGGTCGATTGGGGGAAATTGTAAGGGGGTGGGGCTTAGGCAGGGGGTCCTATTCACAATTATTGTTTGCGTGCGTAAGGCCCCCTTTTATAATTGATGGAGCAGCGATGTGTCACGTAAGGGCCCGGTTGAGGTGCGAGGGTTTGGCCAGTTTTTAATTGGGATGTGGATGATAAAACTGTTTTGATCAGGGGGGGGGGAGTCAAGGACCCATTAGACGGTTAGTACAAATGTTCGAGGGGCAATGTAGAAGGGAAAATTCAGATAATCCATGGTCATGGGGTTAGGAGCTTGGGGGGGGGGTTGTTTGGGGGTAGTCATTTGTGAGGGGGCAGGGCATTCTTTAAAAATCTGCGGTCTTATTTACAGCTTTACCTGGGGCAGATGGAAAACCGTTTAGGGGTAAAAAAGGTTTCGGGGACGCTTGGGTGATTGCGACTTAACATTTAACCCTTTGGGCACGTCCATTGTTGTTTAATATTTTAGTATAAAAAAGTATGGCACGTGGCAGCCGTGTTCCCATTAACGGGGCCCGGCAATAACGAACTACTTAAAAGGGTTTTTTAAATTCTTGTGGGTTCGAGCTGTATTGGATTAAGGGGGTGGGGTAATTTACCTTTAAAAAGGGGGGGGCGGGGGATTGCTGGACTTAAAAGCGGAGGGTCAAATGGTCTTCAAAAAAAGGGAGTATGGGGAAAGGTGGGGGGGGGGGGTTTTTGGCCAGGACCCATAAAGATTGCAACGGTTAACAGGGTTAGTTGCATGATTTTAAACTGTTTTTTAGGCCTGGCTGGCGGACCCGCAAAGGTTAAAAAGGTAGTTGTGTAGATTGTTAGCCGGGAGGGTTTTTGCGCCTTAGAGGGATTTTTCCCCGTATGCATGGGGGGTAATAAAGTTGATAGGGTGAGGTTGCAAACCTCGGTTCGGGATGTAATGTATCGTTTTCTGCATGGCATTTTTACCCTGGGTGTGGTTTACGGATAACAGCGTTGCGGGGGGGGGAGTGTGGGATAGTGGGGGGGAGGTCGGCTTTTATGTGTAATTTTTGGAGGACTGAGGAGTGTCAAAGGGGGGGTTAAATGGGTGAAAAAAGGATAGAGGTAAAAAATTTTTTTATTGAGAGCTTATTTTTGACGGGGGGTTGGGAGGAAAGTGAATCGAGCTGTGGGGTACATTATGGCAGATTAATCAAAAAGTGGGGGTTTTCGGGGCAAACAGGTTACAGGGGAAGAGGGGGTGTTGCGTTAAAGTTCTAAAAACGGAATTTAAAAAAAGGGAAAATTTTGGGAGGAGGGTTGAAGGATTTTTTAAGGGATATAGGCAACTTTCGTTACAGGTTTTAAATTGACTTTAATAACGGGGAGGGGAGGGAAAAAATTGGAAAGTGTTGCGGGGTGGGGAAACAGGGGGGAAAAAAGGGTTGCCCCCCCTGGTATGGGAAAAAAAAGTTTTGCGAGAGTGTTGGATGAGATGCATGAGTGAAAATATTGGGGCCACGGGGCTACACCTTGGAGCTGGGCCCGTTTTTGTGTAAATGGACTTTATACTTATTTAAAACATATTTGTGTGGTAATATTTTTACGGTAATGACATTTTTAATTTGGAATTTTCTAAATAATTGCACTATTTGCTCCAATTTTTTCTGGGCCTTGCACTGCTAGTGTTGGCTGTGAATCACGGTCCAAGAAAGAATTGATATTTTGTTTAAGTCTTCAAATTGTCGTCACTGGGGTTTTTGCAATTCGTTTTGTTTTGAGAGTAAAGAGGTTTAAAGCACTCAGATAGTGTAAAAAAATTGGGGAACAGGGGTTAAGGTTTTTGGTTAGGGCTTCTACAAGTCTTTATGTTCTTATGTAGTTATTTTATGTTGTATTTTCTTTGTCAATAGTACAAGTAATGCCCTATAAACGTATAGAGTTGAATGTCATAGTTTAAACTGTGTTAAAGTTTTAACACTGAATTGCATTTTAAAAGTTAAAAGGGTTACATTTTTGGATTTTTAGAAAAATTTATTCTTATGGTTTTGTAGTAATTTTTATGCTTTGTGACTTTTTATATCACCATTGTTATGTAATACATTTTGATGTAACTGAACCATTAGGACAAATTTAAAAAATTAACGTTTAATCATTTTGGGGTGTGACTTTCGATTAGGCAACGTCATTGTTTATAGTATGTTAGGTTGTAAATAGTGGGGTGGTTGGATAACCACGGAGGGGGGGGGGTAATATGTCTGTATAATATGTTCAGTGCAATGCATTGTATGGTCTGTAGTCGATTATTAAGTACCATTTCGAGGGATGTGTATATAAAAGTGTTGTTCATATCACGTAATTCTGTTGGGTAGCTCCAACAGGTTTGGGTTAAGTGATAGGATGAGGGAGCAGGGAGGGGGGGGGTGTACCCACACGGAGTTGTAAGTGTGGTGTGTAATATTAGATGTAGGGAGGATTATGTTAATTATCGACTTAAATGAGTTTTACATATTATATTTTGTAATGTCATGTTTTAAATAAAATATAAAAAAAAAAAAAAAAAAAAAAAACACTCCCATGTCCCTCATAGCACACTAGACTAACAACCAACACTATGGGTTATCTAACCAGTTGAAGCTCTGCCGTATACAAGTCAACTAACACACACTACTGGAACCCACCAAAATCCCCACGGAAACCATGTACAATAACAGACTGCATACAGCTACTGAAGGTCGTTGGTGGGTTCCCAGGCCTACAGTTCTACGTAATCTATGCCTCCAGGGGAGATTACTCTCCCCTGCTATATGCATTCATTATGCATATAGCAGATTCTCCAATTCTATACCTTACCTATCCTACTTAACACTACCTAATTCTATAAGTTATTTTGATAGAAGCTAAATAATTGTAGACCTAAAAAGTGTTATATACACATCACAATTATTGCAGCATACTCCAGGTATAGGCCTTACTAATTTGCGGAGCAGTGGAGGTGCAAGGGAGGATGAAGGGAGATAAAGGTAAGATCAAGGGGGTCTGGGTAAGATCAAGGGGGTCTAGGTAAGATCAAGGGGGTCTAGGTAAGATCAAGGAGGTCTAGGTAAGATCAAATGGTCTAGGTGAGATCTAGGGGGTCTAGGTGAGATCAAGGGGGTCTAGGTAACCAAGGGGGTCTAGGTGAGATTAAGGGGGTCTAGGTAACATCAAGCGAGGTCTAGGTAAGATCAAGGGTGGTCTAGGTAAGATAAAGGGGGTCTGGGTAACATCAATGGGGTCTAGGTAAGATCAAAGGGTCTAGATCCCTTCACTAGTACAAAGACACCCCTTGAAGGGCATCCTGATTTAACATTAAGGTACATAGGATCATTAAGACAACATTGCATTTCCCCTACACTTCCACGTCCCTCACAGAACACTAGACTAACAACCAACACTACCACCATGTCCCTCATAGCACTAACAACCAACACTCTGGGTTATCTAACCAGTTGAAGCTCTGCCGTATACAAGTCTCCTAACACACTACTGTGCTGGCCTGAATTCATAACCTACCTTACCTGCCAGTTATGGCTGGCATCCCAGGCACAACCTGAGAACCACTACATTCAAGCCCCCACACACTATTTTTCTGGGTTTCTAACCCAGCAGGGTTAATAATCCAAATTCCCACTAATACCAATCTAAATCATCCCCCTAATTATACTCATCAGCATCAGATGTTTATCCTTTCTGCCAACTAACACTTCAGATTACAGAAGTTTTCATTATATTCATCATTAACGTCTGCTGCCAGAAGTGTTACACATCATTACTTACAAACTATCAAACCAACTGCAATTCTGGACACTAATACTTTTATATTCATAGGAACCTGAACGTCGCTTAAATTTTCCATAATAATGAAATTGTGTAAACTTAATGAGTCAATATTTAAGTTTGCAGTTTGACCAAAGGCATAAAAAACGTAGAACACCCACCACAACCACTACCCAAAGCCTGGAACCCACCAAAATCCCCACGGAAACCATGTACAATAACAGACTGCATACAGCTACTGAAGGTCGTTGGTGGGTTCCCAGGCCTACAGTTCTACGTAATCTATGCCTTCAGGGGAGATTACTCTCCCCTGCTATATGCATTCATTATGCATATAGCAGATTCTCCAGTTATGTACCTTACCTATCCTACTTAACACAAATTCTGTAAGTTATTTTGATAGAAACTAAATGATTGTAGACCTACAAAGTGTTATATACACACCACAATTATGCAGCATTCTCCAGGTATAGGCCTTACTAATTTGTAGAGAAGTGGTGGCACAAGGGAGGATGAAGGGAGGTAAAGGTAAGATCAAGGTGGTCTAGGTAAGATCAAGGGGGTCTGGGTAAGATCAAGGGGGTCTAGGTAAGATGAAGGGGGGTCTAGGTAAGATCAAAGGGGTCTAGGTAAGATCAAAGGGGTCTATGTAAGATCAAGGGGGTCTAGGCGAGATCAAGGGTTTCTAGGTGAGATCAAGGGGGGTCTAGGTGAGATCAAGGGGGGTCTAGGTAACATCAAAGAGTCTAGATACCTTCGCTAGTACAAAGATACCCCTTGAAGGGCATCCAGATTTAACATTAAGGTAGTTAGGATCATTAAGACAACATTGTATTTCCCCTACACTCCCATGTCCCTCATAGCACTAACAACCAACACTACCACCATGTCCCTCATAGCACTAACAACCAACACTATGGGTTATCTAACCAGTTGAAGCTCTGCCGTATACAAGTCTCCTAACACACTACTGTGCTGGCCTGAATTCATAACCTACCTTACCTGCCAGTTATGGCTGGCATCCCAGGCACAACCTGAGGACCACTACAGTTAAGACCCACACCACTATATTTTCTGGGGTTTCTAGCCCAGCAGGGTTAATAATCCAAATTCCCACTAATACCAATCTAAATCACCCACCCCCTTATATTCATCAGCATCAGATGTTAATCCTTTCTGCAGAGTAACACTTCAGATTACAGAGGTTTTCATTATATTCATCATTAACATCTGCTGCCACAAGTGTTAGAATTTACTACTTACAAACTATCAAACCAACTGCAATTCTGGACGCTAATACTTTTATATTCAAAGAACCTAGACGTCGCTTAAATTTTCCATAATAATGAAATTGTGTAAACTCAATGAATCAATATTTAAGTTTGCAGTTTGACCAAAGGCATAAAAAACGTAGAACACCCACCACAACCACTACCCAAAGCCTGGAACCCACCAAAATCCCCACGGAAACCATGTACAATAACAGACTGCATACAGCTACTGAAGGTCGTTGGTGGGTTCCCAGGCCTACAGTTCTACGTAATCTATGCCTTCAGGGGAGATTACTCTCCCCTGCTATATGCATTCATTATGCATATAGCAGATTCTCCAATTCTATACCTTACCTATCTTACTTAACACTACCTAATTCTATAAGTTATTTTGATAGAAATTAAATAATTGTAGACCTACAAAGTGTTATATACACACCACAATTATGCAGCATACTCCAGGTATAGGCCTTACTAATTTGTAGAGCAGTGGTGGTGCAAGGGAGGATGAAGGGAGGTAAAGGTAAGATCAAGAGAGGTCTAGGTGAGATCAACGGGGGTCTGGGTAAGATCAACGGGGGTCTAGGTAAGATCAAGGGAGATCTAGGTAAGATCAAGGGGGTCTAGATAAGATCAATGGGGGTCTATTTAAGATCAAGGGGGGTCTAGGTAAGATCAAAGGGGTCTATTTAAGATCAAGGGGGTCTAGGTATGATCAAGGGGTCTAGGTATTAAGGGATCTAGGTAAGATCAACGAGGGTCTATTTAAGATCAAGGGGGGCTATTTAAGATCAAGGGGTCTATTTAAGATCAAGGGGTCTATTTAAGATCAAGGGGTCTAGGTAAGATCAAGGGGGGGCTATTTAAGATCAAGGGGGTCTAGGTAAGATCAAGGGAGTCTAGATAAGATCAAAGGGGTCTATTTAAGAGGGGTCTAGGTAAGATCAAGGGGGTCTATTTAAGATCAAGAGGTCTATTTAAGTTCAAGGGGGTCTATTTAAGATCAAGGGGTTTATTTAAGATCAAGGGGGTCTAGGTAAGATCAAGGGGGTCTAGGTAAGATCAAGGGGTCTATTTAAGATCAAGGGGGTCTAGGTATGATCAAGGGGGTCTAGGTAAGATCAAGAGGGTCTATTTAAGATCAAGGGGGTGTAGGTAAGATCAAGGGGGTGTAGGTAAGATCAAGGGGGGTCTATGTAAGATCAAGGGAGTCTAGGTAAGATCAAGGGAGTCTAGGTTATAATATATTCTCAGGTATATTTATCCCGTCATGTGAAGGTATATTCTCAGGTATATTTATCCCGTCATGTGAAGGTATATTCTCAGGTATATTTATCCCGTCAAGTGAAGGTATATTCTCAGGTATATTTATCCCGTCATGTGAAGGTATATTCTCAGGTATATTTATCCCGTCATGTGAAGGTATATTCTCAGGTATATTTATCCCGTCATGTGAAGGTATATTCTCAGGTATATTTATCCCGTCATGTGAAGGTATATTCTCAGGTATATTTATCCCATCATGTGAAGGTATATTCTCAGGTATATTTATCCCGTCATGTGAAGGTATATTCTCAGGTATATTTATCCCATCATGTGAAGGTATATTCTCAGGTATATTTATCCCGTCATGTGAAGGTATAACTTTGGTTGTGTAGTTTAAAAATGGGTTAGACAAATGAGTGGTAGAGTTGGACCTGCCTAACATGGGCCAATAAGTCTGCTTCAGTGCTCCTTTATGTCTTAATAATGGATATGCCTGATTTAATAGGCTGTTCTTACACCCGGCATCAAGACCTCTACCATTACCATCACCACACCCAGCATCAAGACCTCTACCATTACCATCGTCACACCCAGCATCAAGACCTCTACCATTACCATCACCACACCCAGCATCAAGACCTCTACCATTACCATCACCACACCCAGCATCAAGACCTCTACCATTACCATCACCACACCCAGCATCAAGACCTCTACCATTACCATCGTCACACCCAGCATCAAGACCTCTACCATTACCATCACCACACCCAGCATCAAGACCTCTACCATTACCATCACCACACCCAGCATCAAGACCTCTACCATTACCATCACCACACCCAGCATCAAGACCTCTACCATTACCATCACCACACCCAGCATCAAGACCTCTACCATTACCATCACCACACCCAGCATCAAGACCTCTACCATTACCATCACCACACCCAGCATCAAGACCTCTACCATTACCATCACCACACCCAGCATCAAGACCTCTTACCATTACCATCGTCACACCCAGCATCAAGACCTCTACCATTACCATCACCACACCCAGCATCAAGACCTCTACCATTACCATCACCACACCCAGCATCAAGACCTCTACCATTACCATCACCACACCCAGCATCAAGACCTCTACCATTACCATCACCACACCCAGCATCAAGACCTCTACCATTACCATCACCACACCCAGCATCAAGACCTCTACCATTACCATCACCACACCCAGCATCAAGACCTCTACCATTACCATCACCACACCCAGCATCAAGACCTCTACCATTACCATCACCACACCCAGCATCAAGACCTCTACCATTACCATCACCACACCCAGCATCAAGACCTCTACCATTACCATCACCACACCCAGCATCAAGACCTCTACCATTACCATCACCACACCCAGCATCAAGACCTCTACCATTACCATCACCACACCCAGCATCAAGACCTCTACCATTACCATCGTCACACCAGCATCAAGACCTCTACCATTACCATCACCACACCCAGCATCAAGACCTCTACCATTACCATCACCACACCCAGCATCAAGACCTCTACCATTACCATCACCACACCCAGCATCAAGACCTCTACCATTACCATCACCACACCCAGCATCAAGACCTCTACCATTACCATCACCACACCCAGCATCAAGACCTCTACCATTACCATCACCACACCCAGCATCAAGACCTCTACCATTACCATCACCACACCCAGCATCAAGACCTCTACCATTACCATCACCACACCCAGCATCAAGACCTCTACCATTACCATCACCACACCCAGCATCAAGACCTCTACCATTACCATCGTCACACCCAGCATCAAGACCTCTACCATTACCATCACCACACCCAGCATCAAGACCTCTACCATTACCATCACCACCACCCAGCATCAAGACCTCTACCATTACCATCGTCACACCCAGCATCAAGACCTCTACCATTACCATCACCACACCCAGCATCAAGACCTCTACCATTACCATCACCACACCCAGCATCAAGACCTCTACCATTACCATCACCACACCCAGCATCAAGACCTCTACCATTACCATCACCACACCCAGCATCAAGACCTCTACCATTACCATCACCACACCCAGCATCAAGACCTCTACCATTACCATCGTCACCTGGAGTTTACCTGGAGGGGGTTGCGGGTGTCAACGCCCCCGCGACCCGGTCTGTGACCAGGCTTCATGGTGGATCAGAGGTATACACTACATAATGAATATATCACACTAACTAAAGCTTCCTAAAATTTAATCAGTCTTCAATTTAAGCTTTACGACCATTTCTCTAATTTTTATTTCCACCACATTCAAGGTGACTTAAAGAATACATTCCTTATTATTTCCTGGCCAGAGATTTCATCTCTGGTCGGGAGATAAGTTAGCACTTCCCACTAAGTTACTTTTAATAACACTTACAATGTTTCCAATACTCTCCCCACCACCTTCCCACTTAATATAATTACTATCTCCTAAAATAACCAAACTTTAGTGGACTTATAACCTGGAAATACCTTACAAGTGGGCCCCGCCCACCTGTAATGACGTCTCCAACTGCTGCATCTCCACAACACTAAGTGTTAGGGGTTAAACCATTTACTAATGCGGTTGTCTCCACCCCTCAGACTGGTCAATGTTGCTGTGTTGATCAATGTTGCTGTGTTGATCAATGTTGCTGTGATGATCAATGTTGCTGTGATCAATGTTGCTGTGTTGATCAATGTTGCCGTGTTGATCAATGTTGCAGTGTTGATCAATGCGGCTGTGATGATCAATGTTGCAGTGTTGATCAATGCGGCTGTGATGATCAATGTTGCCGTGTTGATCAATGCGGCTGTGATGATCAATGTTGCAGCAGACACAGCCTGGCACAACAATCCTCACTTATCACACCTGCAACATACACATTATAAACATTATATAAACATTACCATATAATATAAACTAGTAACATTACAGCCTGACTCATATACACATTAATATTTAACATATTAAAGTTAACTTTTGCTTTAATATCTTTCAAATAAACTTGATAACTAACAATTTATTAACGAAGTTATCTGGATCACAAGGCGCAAGTTCCTTGGATCAAGAGACCTTCACTAAGTAATTTTTCAATAATGGAAAAAATAGCCCAGAACTACATACACAATTATTGTTTGATCCGAGGAAGAGGAGTAGCTCCAGTTCCTCGCATCAAACACCCCATTTAAGACATTAGACCCCAAAGAAAATTAAGATTCTTATTAATAATTTGGTGACCAAACTGGTGGAGGGGACCAGGAGTTGCAGCTCAACTCTGCTGCTGTACTGATAAATAAGTCACCAAACAATACTTACGTTATTTAGGTGTATTAACAGGCTGAGGAAGCGGTAAAGCCGGCGGGGCGACAAGAGGAGGAGCAACACGTCTCTTCTGAACGACCACTGAAGTTCAAGTGACCTTTAGTGACCTTGAGGTTGGTCACTGTCCTGACCTTCACTATAACACCATCACTGATAACTTGACTAACTCTGACTACCACCACTAGATGGCACTACTACACCCTCACTATCAGTACTACTCATGGTGGAGCGCTCAACCCACGGGGGTCATGGACCACCTGGGAGGATAAGTTCACTCCTAGATGACATAGATCACATTCCTTGGATCAAGAGACCCTCACCATCACCTTCAAGGAACCTCTCTCAAGGTCGTCACTCTCACCACCAGAGGCGCTCAACTCCACTACTATTGTACCACTAGTACTCTACATGAGAGTATACGTAGAGAGGGTTTCGGGGGTCAACGCCCCCGCGGCCCGGTCTGTGACCAGGCCTCACGGTGGACCAGGGCCTGATCAACCAGGCTGCTATTGTTGGCAGCACGCAGAGGGAGATTATTGTACCACTAGTACTCTACATGAGAGTATACGTAGAGAGAGTTTCGGGGGTCAACGCCCCCGCGGCCCGGTCTGTGACCAGGCCTCACGGTGGATCAGGACCTGATCAACCAGGCTGCTATTGTTGGCAGCACGCAGAGGGAGATTATTGTACCACTAGTACTCTACATGAGGGGAGATTATTGTACCACTAGTACTCTACATGAGGGGAGATTATTGTACCACTAGTACTCTACATGAGGGGAGATTATTATACCAAAGTTGTGTTCTCTCCCCCTAGTACTATGATTGTTTTGGTTCTCGGTCTTGACAAAATTAGCAGCAAGATATTATGGACACTTTGTGGCCAATTTTATAAACATGATTTACATTGATGTCCTTTTATAACATTATTATACTATAAAGGAATGAGTTATTTATATTTACATGTGTGTTAACTACAAATATAAAAAATCATTCTCCTCCCTTTCTGTCGCTACAATCATTAGGTACCTTTTGGCACTCTTCTTGAACTGTGACTGGCTTTGACATGTGCGGGCAGTCTGTTTCATTCCTTTATTACTGTACAATAAAAGGTGTTTGAAGCCTGGCCACTGACTGTGGCTACTACAAAGTTGTGCTCTCTCCCCCTAGTACTATGATTGTTCTCTCCCCTAGTACTATGATTGTTCTCTCCCCTAGTACTATGATTGTTCTCTCCCCCTAGTACTATGATTGTTCTCTCCCCTAGTACTATGATTGTTCTCTCCCCCTAGTACTATGATTGTTCTCTCCCCCTAGTACTATGATTGTTCTCTCCCCCTAGTACTATGATTGCTTTGGTTCCCAACCTTGACAAAACTGGCAGCAAGATATTCTGGACACTGTTTGTGAGCAATTTTATAAACTTGATTTAACTTCTGTTTTACTCTGTCTTCAACATTCAACATATCCAATTGTTGTAATTCATCCTGGCCTTCATGTTCTTCTGGATCCAGGTCCAGGATGGATCTTACCATCCTGGCCTACATGCTCTCCTGGATCCAGGTCCAGGATGAATCTTACCATCCTGGCCTACATGTTCTCTTGGATCCAGGTCTAGGATGAATCTTACCATCCTGGCCTACATGCTCTCCTGGATCCAGGTCCAGGATGAATCTTACCATCCTGGCCTACATGTTCTTCTGGATCCAGGTCCAGGATGAATCTTACCATCCTGGCCTACATGGTCTCCTGGATCCAGGTCCAGGATGAATCTTACCATCCTGGCCTACATGTTCTCCTGGATCCAGGTCCAGGATGAATCTTACCATCCTGGCCTACATGTTCTCCTGGATCCAGGTCCAGGATGAATCTTACCATCCTGGCCTACATGTTCTCCTGGATCCAGGTCTAGGATGAATCTTACCATCCTGGCCTACATGTTCTCTTGGATCCAGGTCCAGGATGAATCTTACCATCCTGGCCTACATGTTCTCTTGGATCCAGGTCCAGGATGAATCTTACCATCCTGGCCTACATGTTCACTTGGATCCAGGTCCAGGATGAATCTTACCATCCTGGCCTACATGTTCTCTTGAATCCAGGTCCAGGATGAATCTTACCATCCTTGCCTACATGTTCTCCTGGATCCAGGTCCAGGATGAATCTTACCATCCTGCCCTACATGCTCTCCTGGATCCAGGTCCAGGATGAATCTTACCATCCTGGCCTACATGTTCTCCTGGATCCAGGTCCAGGATGAATCTTACCTTCCTGGCCTACATGTTCTCCTGGATCCAGGTCCAGGATGAATCTTACCATCCTGGCCTACATGTTCTCCTGGATCCAGGTCCAGGATGAATCTTACCATCCTGGCCTACATGCTCTCCTGGATCCAGGTTCAGGATGAATCTTACCATCCTGGCCTACATGTTCTCCTGGATCTAGGTCTAGGATGAATCTTACCATCCTGGCCTACATGCTCTCCTGGATCCAGGTCCAGGATGAATCTTACCATCCTGGCCTACATGTTCTCCTGGATCCAGGTCCAGGATGAATCTTACCATCCTGGCCTACATGCTCTCCTGGATCCAGGTCCAGGATGAATCTTACGATTTTGTTCTGGGTGATTTGTAGTCATTCTTTCAGTTTTCTGTCAAGGCAGAGTACCATGAAGAGCAAACATAGTCCATATGACACTGTATAAGAGCTAGACATTGGGTCTTCAGAGGTTTCTACAGTCTCCACGTTACGTCCTTGAATTTGCATAATAAAGACACTGGTTAGAGAAACGTTTCCTGAATAAAGATACTTACTAATAGATGCATGAATGTAAGCTATACAAGAATCATTCTCTTCCCTTTCTGTAGCTTCATTTATCAGGAACATTTTAGCTCTCTTCTTGAAGTGAATCATACTATGACAGGCTTTGATACTGCTGTATAATAAAAGGTGTTAGAAGCCTGACGACTCACTGTGGGCACTACAAAACTGTAGCTTGTAGTGCGTGATGTAAGTTTATTTAAGCACAAGTACACATAATACAATTATCGTACATAGTGTAAATTACCCTCCAGAATAAACCAAAACAATCATTGTGACTTATTTCCATTGGGTTTTTGACATATTTCCATTGGGGTCCTTGACATATTTCCATTGGGATCCTTGACATATTTCCATTGGGATCCTTGACATATTTCCATTGGGATCCTTGACATATTTCCATTGGGATCCTTGACATATTTCCATTGGGATCCTTGACATATTTCCATTGGGTCCTTGACATATTTCCATTGAGGTCCTTGACATATTTCCATTGGGGTCCTTGACATATTTCCATTGGGATCCTTGACATATTTCCATTGGGGTCCTTGACATATTTCCATTGGGGTCCTTGACATATTTCCATTGGGGTCCTTGACATATTTCCATTGGGGTCCTTGACATATTTCCATTGGGGTCCTTGACATATTTCCATTGGGGTCCTTGACATATTTCCATTGGGGTCCTTGACATATTTCCATTGGGATCCTTGACATATTTCCATTGGGGTCCTTGACATATTTCCATTAGGGTCCTTGACATATTTCCATTGGGGTCCTTGACATATTTCCATTGGGGTCCTTGACATATTTCCATTGGGGTCCTTGACATATTTCCATTGGGGTCCTTGACATATTTCCATTGGGGTCCTTGACATATTTCCATTGGGGTCCTTGACATATTTCCATTGGGATCCTTGACATATTTCCATTGGGGTCCTTGACATATTTCCATTGGGGTCCTTGACATATTTCCATTGGGGTCCTTGACATATTTCCATTGGGGTCCTTGACATATTTCCATTGGGGTCCTTGACATATTTCCATTGGGGTCCTTGACATATTTCCATTGGGGTCCTTGACATATTTCCATTGGGGTCCTTGACATATTTCCATTAGGGTCCTTGACATATTTCCATTAGGGTCGTAGTGTCTGAGAGGTTGAGCTGTGCGGTGCTTTACATTCCAACAACAACAACAATGAAGCTTCTTGTGTTAGTTGTTGTCTTGTGTGTTGCTCCCATTTACGCCAATAATGTGAGTCCATACGGGTTTAGCGCTTCCCGTTTTTTTTATTCCAGCGTAAGAACGACGACGTGTGTGTGTGTGTGTGTGTGTGTGTGTGTGTGTTGTGTGTGTGTGTGTGTGTGTGTGTGTGTGTGTGTGTGTGTGTGTGTGTGTGTGTGTGTGTGTGTGTGTGTGTGTGTGTGTATGTATGTATGTATGTATGTATGTATGTATGTATGTATGTATGTATGTATGTATGTATGTATGTATTATGTATATATGTATATATGTATATATGTATATATGTATATATGTATATATGTATATATGTATATATGTATATATGTATATATGTATATATGTATAATTATATATATATATATATATATATATATATATATATATATATATATATATATGTAAGTATTTAATGTCTTATTGCTCCCTCAGCTGAGGGACTGATTACCTCAAATACATCGTCTTGACTTCACCACTACTCCATATGACTCTGTATTTGACTGAAGAAGGCTACTGTGCAGGCGAAACGTTGCATCAATAAAGATGCCCAACTGCTGCACGTGTGTTTTAATCATCAAAATCGTCATCATCTACCTTAGACGAGCTGCTGAAGAGGTTCCTTGATGCTGGTGAGGGGCTCTTGATCCAGGGAATTGGATCTGTGCTTCAGTTCCTCTGAATTAAGCCTGAATACCTTCCATCCCTCCCAACAGGCGCTGTATAATCCCCACGGGTTTAGCGCTCCCCATAATACCATACCTGGAGAGAGAGTTTACCTGGAGAGAGTTCCGGGGGTCAATGCCCCCGCGGCCCGGTCTGTGACCAGGCCTCCTGGTGGATCAGAGCCTGATCAACCAGGCTGTTGCTGCTGGCTGCACGCAAACCAACGTACGAGCCACAGCCCGGCTGATCAGGAACTGACTTTAGGTGCTTGTCCAGTGCCAGCTTGAAGACTGCCAGGGGTCTGTTGGTAATCCCCCTTATGTGTGCTGGGAGGCAGTTGAACAGTCTCGGGCCCCTGACACTTATTGTATGGTCTCTTAACGTGCTAGTGACACCCCTGCTTTTCATTGGGGGGATGGTGCATCGTCTGCCAAGTCTTTTGCTTTCGTAGTGAGTGATTTTCGTGTGCAAGTTCGGTACTAGTCCCTCTAGGATTTTCCAGGTGTATATAATCATGTATCTCTCCCTCCTGCGTTCCAGGGAATACAGGTTTAGGAACCTCAAGCGCTCCCAATAATTGAGGTGTTTTATCTCCGTTATGCGTGCCGTGAAAGTTCTCTGTACATTTTCTAGGTCGGCAATTTCACCTGCCTTGAAAGGTGCTGTTAGAGTGCAGCAATATTCCAGCCTAGATAGAACAAGTGACCTGAAGAGTGTCATCATGGGCTTGGCCTCCCTAGTTTTGAAGGTTCTCATTATCCATCCTGTCATTTTTCTAGCAGATGCGATTGATACAATGTTATGGTCCTTGAAGGTGAGATCCTCCGACATGATCACTCCCAGGTCTTTGACGTTGGTGTTTCGCTCTATTTTGTGGCCAGAATTTGTTTTGTACTCTGATGAAGATTTAATTTCCTCATGTTTACCATATCTGAGTAATTGAAATTTCTCATCGTTGAACTTCATATTGTTTTCTGCAGCCCACTGAAAGATTTGGTTGATGTCTGCCTGGAGCTTTGCAGTGTCTGCAATGGAAGACACTGTCATGCAGATTCGGGTGTCATCTGCAAAGGAAGACACGGTGCTGTGGCTGACATCCTTGTCTATGTCGGATATAAGGATGAGGAACAAGATGGGAGCGAGTACTGTGCCTTGTGGAACAGAGCTTTTCACCGTAGCTGCCTCGGACTTTACTCTGTTGACGACTACTCTCTGTGTTCTGTTAGTGAGGAAATTATAGATCCATCGACCGACTTTTCCTGTTATTCCTTTAGCACGCATTTTGTGCGCTATTACGCCATGGTCACACTTGTCGAAGGCTTTTGCAAAGTCTGTATATATTACATCTGCATTCTTTTTGTCTTCTAGTGCATTTAGGACCTTGTCGTAGTGGTCCAATAGTTGAGACAGACAGGAGCGACCATAGACGAATGTAATTCTACGACCTCGACAAGATTAACTCGGCAGTGTTGAAAATGTTATAAAATACCCACAATACGCATGCGACAGTTGGGTATTACCTGGGGTATACCTGGGGGTGTTTCGGGGATCACCGAGTCATACTGGCGCTACAGTATTTCACTCATTCCCTTGCCGTCACCCGTGTAAGTCCCATTTCGTGTAAGCACAGGTCCAACATACCTGGAGAGGTATATTGCTCACGGCCCCGCGGGCCTGGTCTGTGACCAGGCCTCGTGGTGGATCAGGGCCTGATCAACCAGGCTGTTACTGCTGGATGCACGTTTTGCCTTAGATTTGGCATGAGGAATATTTTGAGTTTCTTTCAATTTCATTTATAGCTTTTAGTTCTTTCCGAGTTTCTCGTCTCCTGTATGATTGCTCAAGCTTAAGTTCGATATTTGCCGTTTCTGTTCCCAGTGCCTTCTATTGTATTTCAGATATACCGGAATTTTTAGTAAATCTCCCTTTATTTTATAAATAATTAAATATTACAAGGACCTAAATTGAAATTTGTCACTTTGACTTTTTTGAGATATAAGATAAGATAAGATAAGATTTCGTTCGGATTTTTAACCCCGGAGGGTTAGCCACCCAGGATAACCCAAGAAAGTCAGTGCGTCATCGAGGACTGTCTAACTTATTTCCATTGGGGTCCTTAATCTTGTCCCCCAGGATGCGACCCACACCAGTCGACTGACACCCAGGTACCTATTTGCTGCTAGGTGAACAGGACAACAGGTGTAAGGAAACGTGTCGAAATGTTTCCACCCACCGGGAATCGAACCCGGGCCCTCCGTGTGTGAAGCGGAAGCTTTAGCCACCAGGCCACTATGTTGCTATGTATGATTATTCATGTAACTGTAGCTGTGTGTATCTGTCAGCAAATGTATAGTGAACTAAAGGTGATGTAATCAATCCATATCATCTTTATTTCACTTCTCTCTTATTTTTAATTATCTGTAATCCACAAACCTCATAAACATGAATTAACCCAAATGAGAGAGAATTCACTACTGTACAGGACGGCCCCATATATACAACACCTCTTTTTGGTGCTCCCCACTTTCATTGGCTTTCAATTAAGCCATTGTTCCACCTGACTGACCCCTCAAGGGAGGTTCCTTGATCTAGGGAATTGGATCTGTGCTCCAGTTCCCTGAATTGAGCCTGTATGGGTTCCATCATCCCCCCTCATGCACTGTATAATCCTCTGGGTTTGGCGCTCCCCCATGTTTTCACTCGACTGAAAGCCAGTGAAAATGTGGAATGCCGAAAAGGTGCTGTATATACCAAGCCCTGGTATATGTATGTATTATAGGAAGTCCTCAACGTACAAACACATTGGGGACCTCCTGAATTGTGTATAATACAGCCTCCCCTCACTTAATGACAAAATTCTCTTCCTAAGACCCCGTCGGTAAACGAATTTGTTGTTAAGCGAAGAGCATACTGTAATGGTAGTGGGTTTGTGTCAACCATCTTTGATATTGTTTTAATGTCACCTTTGCACCATTTATAACATTTCTGGTATATTTTTAAACATTTATACAGTAGTCTACTGTATATTGTAATAAACAGAATAGAGGAAATCAGCTCTAGTGTACATTATACAGTGGACCCCCGGTTAACGAACTTTTTTCATTCCAGTAGTATGTTCAGGTGCCAGTACTGACCGAATTTTTTCCCATAACGAATATTGTGAAGTAGATTAGTCCATTTCAGACCCCCAAACATACACGTACAAACACACTTACATAAATACACTTACATAATTGGTCGCATTTGGAGGTGATCGTTAAGCGGGGGTCCACTGTATAGGTATAAATACTGGTCAGAGAGCCCCTCGTAAGTTCAAGGCGTCGGTAAATGAGTACGTCACTAAGTGAGGAGAGGCTGTATTCATAATACTGTATTAGAAATTTTATTTATAGTTGTGATTCAATTTATTTCCAGGTTGGCTCTTTTTCACAACTTTTGAAGAAGAAAACGCACACTAACAACTGGGCAGTCTTGGTTGACACTTCTCGCTTCTGGTTCAACTATCGCCATGTTGCTAATGTGCTCTCTATGTATCGCTCCGTCAAAAGGCTTGGCATTCCTGATAGGTAATCAGAATATTTTTTTAGTAGTTCATAGTTTGTTTTCATGTTTTGCTACAATACATCTCTGAGTTGTTGCCTTGAGATATACAGGTGCTCCTTGACTTACGGTGGGTTACTTTTCGATGAATCCGTTGTAAGTCAAAAATATATTAAGTCGAATATGATATACTAAATAAGTAAATAAATAATTACCATATTTTGCAGCTTACTAGATGCATTTTTTTTCCATAAAATGTCTCCAAAAACCACCCTGCATCCTATAAACTGAAGGTCAGTGGCAGGAGCTATGTTTGGGGTGTGGGGTGGGCAGTAGCTCTCCCAGTTACATCTGGTGCCAAGCCATTGAAACTAAAACGAGTCATATAAGCCGCAAAATACGGTACTGTCATTGAATAAGTAAATAAACAAAAATCTGCACATAGAAAGAAAAGCTTATGATGATGTTTTTGTCCGACTTGAACCATTTACGAGTCACACTGACAGAAGAGAATGAATGAACCAGTGTATTGGTGAGAGCTCACTCATTCTCTTCTGTTAGTGTGACTTGTAAATGGTCCAAATCACAAGCTTTTTTCTCTCTTCCCAGCAAGTAATAATATGGGTATTTGGTTCTGTTAGTCAGATCATCTTGATGGTAGCTGATGATATGGCATGTAATCCACGTAACCCTCGTCCTGCAACTGTTTTCAACAATGCTCATCAACACATAAATGTGTACGGAGAAGATGTGGAAGTAGATTATAGGGGATATGAGGTAAGGTTTATCATTGTCATCATTATTTATTATTAGATACTACCTATTGAGAGATGCCATCTACTTTCTCTTTATTTATCTGTGTCTTGTGTTGAATAACCCATATGGGTTTAGCTCTAAACATGAATTAAACAATACTGAATGAGAATCCTATTTTTGAATGATTTCCCAAGAATGTCCTCCCGATTGCACTTGAAGCACTGCAGTTGACCTACTGGCACATGCTATGCACATCCCACACCTAACGTTTACCTTTAATATACAGTATTGTTTTTCACACATTGGCGGTCTCCTGCCAAGGCAGGATGACCCAAAAAAGAAGAAACGAAAGTTGTCTTCTATTTACATTTAGTAATTTATACAGGGAAAATTGTATTGAAGGTTGAATGTAGTTGAGTTTGTTTTGGAGAGGATATGACACATCTCAATGTTTAAGTATGAGTGAGAGAAGAAGAACTTTCAACTTCAAGTTGTTCCATATAAAGGCTTGCTAAGACTGCCTGGAGTGGAACCATCGGCAAACTAAAGGTCTGATAGAAGATGGACAGTTGAGGGAGAAACAATTAAAATTGATTTATGGTTCATTGAGGTCTACAATGTCATTGGCAAGAATAGGAAAATCAGGGGAGTCGTAAATTTTTCAGTGTTGGTCATTGGCTTGTGGGTGCCTCAATAAAGAAGGAGGTCACATCCAAGCTGGAGAGTTTCTTGTTCCTTATGTTGAGATTGTGAAACAGTCGGTCAGTCTAGAATCAGATTGAGTGATTGTTTTAATAGAAGATATGCTATTGTAGATCCCCGTCCACATGTACTGTAGATGAGGTAAAGATAGACGAAAGAATAGCAAAGAATAAGCAGTGTTGGCTGTTGCACAGTACATAGCATCATGTTCGAGAAGGAATGCCCACTGTTTTGGAAGCATTCTTGGATATATTTCTCTTAAATTAAAGTTTGCCATCAAGGTTAATACCCGAGACTTTTCCATCAACTTGTCTTTCAATGCATGTACAGTGGAACCTCAAAAATCGAACTGCTCCCAACTCAACCAATTATGTAAGTGTATTTTTGTAAGTGCTTTTATAAGTGTATTTTTGAGGGTCTTAAATGGTCTAATCTAATTTACATTATTCCTGATGGGAATAAATTCGTTCGGTAGTGGCACTCGAACAGCCTTCTGGACCGAAGAAAGTTCAATATTTGAGGTTCCACTGTATTATTAAGCTTTATGATTGGTTGAAATTCTTTATGGTATTTCTCTGTTTATTTTTGTTACCTGCCAAAATTTATCGATTTACATTTATTGCTGATTCTTTCTCTTACGTTTTCAATGTTTTATCACATTATTAATATATTATAAAAGGTCTTGTCATTAAAGGGAGGGTACCCTCATGCTGGTAAAGGGCTTTTGATTCAGGGAATTTGGGCTAACATCCCATTTTTCAGATCAGACCTGATTACCTGTTCTCCGAACCTTATGGGTCAGAGAACAGGTAGTGCAATTCTGATAAAATTTTTAGAAAATGCACAAGAATTGTGTATTTTTATTGTTGAAAATGCAAGAGAAATGATAATTGTACAGTGGACCCCGCATAACGATCAGCTCCCAACTCGACCAATTATGTAAGTGTATTTTTGTAAGTGCTTTTGTAGGTGTATTTTTGGGGGTCTGAAACGGACTAATCTAATTCACAATATTTCTTATGGGAACAAGTTCGGTCTATAACGGCACCCAAACAAACTTCTGGATTGAAATAACATCGTTATGCGGGGGTCCACTGTATTATATTCCTTTACTGTAATAAATTTATTAATATGCACTAAAACGTTTATATTTGCAAAAGTATTCTAGAAGTTACCACACTATAAACTATGTCTAGTTTTAAGTAGTGTGTAAGCATTAGGTTTAGTCTGTCCAAAATGTCCCGGCATGTTAATGGCATTCTTTGTACTTAACAACACTTTAAAATGTAAATCACACATTGTAACCTTTGCAAAGAAATCAAATTTGTTTATTTTATTATTAATTTATTATCACACTGGCCGATTCCCACCAAGGCAGGGTGGCCCGAAAAAAGAAAAACTTTCACCATCATTCACTCCATCACTGTCTTGCCAGAAGGGTGCTTTACACTACAGTTTTTAAACTGCAACATTAACACCCCTCCTTCAGAGTGCAGGCACTGTACTTCCCATCTCCAGGACTCAAGTCCGGCCTGCCGGTTACTTTGCTCACACTCCAACAGCACATCAAGTATTAAAAGCCACTTGTCTCCATTCACTCCTATCAAACACGCTCACACATGCCTGCTGGAAGTCCAAGCCCCTCGCACACAAAACCTCCTTTACCCCCTCCCTCCAACCTTATTTATTTAATTTCACAGCAGTGAGAAGGACTATACTTCTTGAATTTTTCAGGTTACTGTAGAGAACTTTGTAAGATTACTAACTGGTCGGCTGACTCCAAGCACTCCTAGATCTAAGCGATTATTAACTGACGACGGCTCCAATATACTGATATACATGACGGGCCATGGTGGAGACGGCTTCCTCAAGTTTCAAGATTCAGAAGAAATCACCAATGTTGAGCTTGCTGATGCATTTGAACAAATGTGGCAGAAAAAGAGGTATGTGATTTGTGTTGATGCAGTAGATCTCTGATTATGGGGGAAGATTGTGCTGGATTTTTTAAAATTAAAATTGTAACCTTTTTTTTTTTGTGATCCCCAGTTTTTTTCCACATTCCTTTTTTATCTGTTAACCCGTAAACGGTCCAAGCAGATCTACGTTCACATGTGTAGTGCTACAAAAGTAGATTACATTTTTTTTACATATTTTCAAATGTAACAAAAAAAAATGTAGATCTAAGTTTTTTACACATTTTCAAATGTAAAAAAACAAAAAGAAGATCTACTTTTTTTACATACTTTGAAATGTTGAAAAAACATATACAGTGGACCCCCGGATAACGATATTATTTCAATCCAGAAGTCTGTTTGGGTGCCGTTATAGACCGAATTTGTTCCCATAAGAGATATTGTGAATTAGATTAATCCGTTTCAGACCCCCAAAAATACACCTACAAAAGCACTTACAAAAATACACTTACATAATTGGTCGAGTTGGGAGCTGATCGTTATGCGGGGGTCCACTGTATATACATTTGGACCATTTACGGGTTGAGGTTCTCTGTATGAAATAGCTTTATACTAAATACTGAAGAAGACAGTTTTGGATAATCAGCGCAGAGCAGTAGTAGGATTAGATATAGATATCCATATAGAATTAAACTTGGTACACAGTATCCATGTAATGGAAAAAGACACCAATAACTAAGAAAGGTGTTTTATTTAGTACAGTGTTTCATCTTCAAGCTGAAATCTCTTAATGATATGTGTATATATATATATACATGTATATATATTTAACATAATGGTCATCTCCCACTGAGTAGGGTGACCCAAAAAAAGAAGCACTTTCACCATCATTCACCATCATGGGATGATAGGGGAAGTGAAATATTCAAATGGCTTCAGGGAGAAATACAACTATCTTTCCTCGAAGCCTTTTTATGTACTCCAAGGCTTTGGGTCCCCACAATTTGCACTGGAGATTGACAATACACTTAATATTACAGGTATAACGAGATCCTCTTTATCATCGACACGTGTCAAGCAGCGTCTATGTACGAGCATTTCTACTCTCCTAACATCCTGGCCATCGCTTCTAGTTTAGTTGGAGAAGACTCACTTTCTGTAAGTTCGTGTTGTTTATCCCTTTCATGTATCTGCTTGATGCTGGTCAAGAACTCTTGATAACAGAAGTTAGAGCTACCCCTCTCCTTCCTTGGATCAAACATTGCTTTCCTCAGACACTGTATAATAATATTGTCTATCATAAGCTGTCAGTAAAGCTGTAGACAAATAAAAGTTACAATATCATAGCTGGAATAATTCACTATTATCTTCTCTACTATTAAATCTACCACTACTATTATCACTGTTACTAAAACTGAAACTACTGTTATTACTGCTACTGCTGGTTCTTCTGTTACTACTACTACTACCACCACCACCCTCTCTTCTTCCTCCTCCCTTATTCCAACCTTTCTTCTAGTCTTCTCTTCTCTTTCTCTTTTAATTGTAACATGAGAGTAATTCAGGATGAACTAAAATATTTTCACAAACTTCTTTTCCTAACATGACACGAAATCGTAATGACACAATTGCAAACAAAACATACCACGGGCAGGGATAGAACCTGCGGGTTCTATCCCCGCCCGTGGTATGTTTTTTTTTTTCCTTTCCTAACTGCAGGATATTTGTAAATTGGTTTAGGTTAGTCTTCTGTTCATTCTAAACCAGATATTCATTTTTTTAATTGATCGTTTCCTATCAAGGCAGAGTGTGGGTTAGTTTTTAATTATTAGATTATGATAACATTTAGGCTTTTACAAGTACTTTACCAATGGAATGAAATGCAACCTTCAGAACTCTAGTCTGGCTAACCGGTTTTCCTAAATTCTTTTTTTTTTTTTAATGTTATCTTGCTCACAGTTTTAACAGCACATCATATTCTCAACACACTCACTCACACCTGTTGGGCAACCATGTTCCTACCTCTCAGTCTGAACTCATTCTGATCTAATATTTACCTGCTAGATGTTCAAGTTCCTGCTTCATCCTGCACTCTACTCTAACATTTGCCTGCTGGATATTCTTTCATGCCCCACCTTACCTTAAGATGTCCTATACATAAAATAAATAATATTGGGTAAATGGACACAGATGCACTAATGTTTCCACAATAAAATGTCACATTAGTTGCATGTGTCCATTTACTTAACATTCTGTCGGTTAATTCTTCCATTATTATCCAAATATATAATGTAATAGTTTATAATCCACTGAATTGCTCTGGGATGTGCACTTGAGTTAATAGGATAATCAAAGCTTATTCCTTGGGTAACATTGATAATGAGTTGAGCAAATATTTTTTAGTGGGTTTGGGTTTGATAAGGATCTGCCAAGAATGGGCCAGTAGGCCTGCTGCAGTGTTCCTTCTTTTTTATGTTCTTATGAATTATGAAGCAATGCTTGGGAGCATTGGACTTGTAATAAAAGTTTTAATTTTTAATTCAGAGTTGGTGAAGGACACTTCTCTTGATCCTTTAAATGTGATTGATTCCATTGTTTTTTTCAGCATCACGTGGATCCAGCAATTGGAGTTTATATAATTGATCGCTTCACCTACTATGCTCTGGAGTTTCTGGAGAGGGTCACACCCAATAGTGACAGGACTCTTGCACAATTTGTATGTATTATTATTATTTTTACCATTTAAAATACCCGAGGTCCATCAGTTATAAGCCAGTTAAAGCTTTGTTCTTAATTTTTTAGTGTGTTACACAGTACTGTCAGTGTGGTAGTTTTGGCTTAATTAGTAGGAAAATTTTTCCCCCTGACTGTCAGAATGTGGAATGATACATCGCAGAAAGTATATAATAAAAGCTTCTGGGCAAGAAGTCAAAACTGAGATGGTATGCAAATAATGTGTGAGAAAATGTGTTACGCATATGAGAAGTACATTACATATGAAAAGTACATTACACATGAAAGGTATCTTTCTTTTCTTTCGACAAACCGGCCGTATCCCACCGAGGCAGGGTGGCCCAAAAAGAAAAACAAAAGTTTCTCTTTTTAAATTTACTAATTTATACATGAGAAGGGGTTACTAGCCCCTTGCTCCCGGCATTTTAGTCACCTCTTACAACATGCATGGCTTATGGTATATTACTATTATAATCACAACTAAGTGCTAAACCCACAAGGGGTCACACTATGACAAGTACAAGTGACTAGGAATTCACAGAAGGAAGGAAGGAATGATTAATAGTTTAACACTTTCAATGGAGTATTTTGTTGTGTAAAACATCTAACACACGTGGCAGTGTTAATTTTGTGATGTTCCTTAGTGTGGAAAGTGATGTAAAAGATTAGGAATCGTCATCTTCTTCTTTCAACATATCAAAACTAAATGGTTATAACTGACCATAATTTTTAAAGGGGTGGACCGGTAAGCCAGTGGAAGGCCTTCGTCAGATGACCAAAAGCTCCAACGGCGGGTCATCATCTGACTAAGACCCGCGTCAGGAAACGCTTGTCCTGTTTCCTGATGAACCTTACCTAACCTAACCTTCTTTCAACAAACCAGCTGTATCCCACCAAGACAGGGTGGCCCAAAAGGAAAAACAAAAGGTTCTCCTTTTAAATTTAGTAATATACACAAAAGAAGGGTTACTAGCCCCTTGTTCCTGGCATTTTAGTCACCTCTTACAACACGCACGACTTACAAAGGAAGAATTCCCCCGTGGAGTTATTCTGAATAAATGCGTCTTTTTTTTTTTTTTCCCCCCTACAATATTTCTTCAACTTTTTTTGGGATGAGGAAGTGATGAGGATATTTAATTTTAATTATCATGTTCTTTGAATAATTTTAAATAATAATAAGTAATAATAAACAATATTTTTTTCTTTAGCTTCAGGTGTGTCCTAAGCGTGTTTGTATATCTACTGTGGGTGTCCGACAGGATCTCTACAAGCGAGACCCTAATAACGTCTTGGTCACCGAGTTCTTTGGCTCTGTCCGAAACGTAGAACTTACAGACCACATCCTTGATCTTCCCAAGTGTGGTGGGCGGGGTAAAGTTGGATTAAATAATTCAAGGTAAGATTGTAAAGTGTTTGCATAATGCAAAATGACGATTACATTTTATAGCCTTTACAACCATGTAGATATCTGGGAAAGGTGTACAGTGAAACCTTGATTTAAAGGAAGTGGGGGTAATGGGGTGTATGTTAATGCCATTTGTCTTTTAACCTGTAAACGGTCCAAGCAGATCTACATTTTTTTTTTCATATTTTCAAATGTAAAAAAAAAAAAAAAGAAGATCTACTTTTTTTACATACTTTCAAATGTTGAAAAAACGTATACAGTGGACCCTTAACCAGCGATGGCATCGATTAACGATAAATCTGACTAGCGATACATTTTAACGCAAAAATTTTACCTCAACTAGCGCTTAACCCTTTGACTGTTGCAACCCCCAATCCTGAGGTGTCTCCTGGTGTCGCAAAATTTAAAAAAAAAAAAAAACAAATTATTTTATCTTATGAAATGATAGAGAATCTTTTCCCGATTGTAATGACACCAAAAAAACGAAATTTGATGGAAAACTGATGGAATTATGCTCTCGCGAAGTTAGCGACCTCTGTGCTGTTTACAAATTGGCGATTTCACCCACTTTGAGCCCTATTTTAGGCTAATTCCATTATTCCAGTCACCCAAACTCATAGCTATTTCTGTAGAACTCCATTTGTTCTATCGATTGAGCACAAGAAACTGCCCATTTACCGATTTCAACTACCTAATAATGTGGTCAGAAATTTGCAATTTGGCCAATTTCACGAAAACTAAAAAATAAGACAATTTCAAAATAAGGTCCAGAATGAACAATGCAGACATTCCTGGCTCTAAAATAACATTTTCTTTGTTCATCAGTCATGTCTCCAGGCCCCTCTGATATTACTCTTGCTTTCTATTTTGAATTTTTATTCAAACAAAAAGTACAAGATTTACTGTTATGCAGACTACTGCAATACTGTAATAATTGTATAAATAACATCAACCCATTCATGACTGCATATTAGAATGGCTAGTTGGACATTTATTGGACAATGGCATCATTTGTTTACTTTTGAACATTGGCAAAAATCAAACATTTCCCCTACTTTGAGCTCCATGTCTAGGTTCTTTTTATAGTAAAATCAATCAAAATCACCTCGATTTCTATAATATGTTTTCCATTCTATCAAATGAGACCAAGAAAACGAGAATACAACCATAAATACTATACGAAAATAGACCACAAAGTCGGCATTTTAATTAAAAAAAACGGTCGGAGTTTTTTTTCTCATTATGCACTGCGTGCTCCAGGATTTTTTTATATGGTGCACACTGACCACACAGACCCATTCTCTCACATGTGGGCCTACCAGCTTTCTCCTGCTTGATTTGAAGCCGCTAGAATTTATGAGTATATATACGTCAAACACGGTACCTCGTAAGACGTATATATACGGCCGCGACAGTCAAAGGGTTAAAAACCCGACCAGCGCTATTCGTTCCGTACCATACGCGTCCACTTTGGCCTGAGCGCGCCTCGCTTGTCCCTTGGGTGCCAGTGTTTACAAGGCAGCCAGCCACCGCGGTCGCTTCCAAACATACAACAACTGGAACATTTCATATTATCACAGCCTTTGTAGTGATTGCACCTGCAAAATAAGTCACCATGGGCCCCAAGAAAGCTTCTTGTGCCAACCCTACAGCAAAAAGGGTGAGAATTACTATGGAGATGACGAAAGAGATCATTGCTAAGTATGAAAGTGGAGTGCGTGTCTCTGAGTTGGTCAGGTTGTATAATAAACCCCAATCAACCATCGCTACTATTGTGGGTAAGAAAACGGCAATCAAGGAAGCTGTTCTTGCCAAAGGTGCAGCTGCTGCTGCACCACAGTCAGCTGTTGTTGTTGCTGCACCACCATCAGCTGTATTACTCGAAGATGTGGAGAGAGTGTTGTTGGTGTGGCTTAACGTGAAACAATTACTGAGAAATGATTAACCCCGGAGGGTTAGCCACCCAGGATAACCCAAGAAAGTCAGTGCATCATCGAGGACTGTCTAACTTATTTCCATTGGGGGTCCTTAATCTTGTCCCCCAGGATGCGACCCACAACAGTTGACTAACACCCAGGTGAACAGGAAAAAATGCCTGGAACTAGTGCTCATGTTGGTGAGGTTAGTGGGGAGGATGTGGAAGAGTTGGTGGAGGAGGACAATGAAGAACAAACCACTGATAAGCTGCTAGATCATCTTCAACAGTAAGAGACCACACCTGAGGAAACTGCTTCAGAGGAGGGGAGAGAGAAATTGAAGAAGTTGCCTACTTCAAAGATTAAGGAAATGTGTGCAATGTGGCTTAAAATGCAAACCTTTTTTTGATGAAAATCACCCTCACACAGCTATTGCAAGCCGTGCTGGTGACTATTACACTGACAATGTTGTGAAACACTTTAGGATAAAGGAACGAGAGGTACAGGTATCTATGGACAGATATGTTGTGCGACAGAAGTCCAGTGACTGAAGCTGGTCCTAGTGGCATTAAAAGAACAAGAGAAGTAACCCCAGAAAAAGACTTGCTACCTCAAGTGCTAATGGAAGGGGATTCCCCTTCTAAACACTAACAAGATCAAAGGTCTCCCCTCCTCCCATCCCATCAATCATCACCAGATCTTCAATAAACGTAAGTGTCATGTAACTGTGGATGTCTTCTTCAGTTTGTGTGTATTAAAATTAATATTTCATGTGGTAAAATTTTTTTTTTCAATACTTTGGGGTGTCTTGCACGGATTAATTTGATTTCCATTATTTCTTATGGGGAAAATTAACTTGACTAACGATTATTTTGATTAACGATGAGCTCTCAGGAACGGATTAATATCGCTGGACTGTTTACGGGTTAAATCAGAATGAGGAAATTGTTTCTTCATGATATTAACAACAATAATAATAATAATGAACAATGATTTTCCTTGATAATAATAATGAACAAAATAATGAAGTGTTTTTCCTTGATAATAATAATGAACAAAATAATGAAGTGTTTTTCCTTAATAATAATGAACAATTCTAGATTTAAAATACTTTATTATTTTCCAATGTCTGACCACAGATTTTGTCTGTTAAGAAGTCAATTTAATCAGGGTCTGTTCAATGTTTAAGTTTTATTTTGACATTTTGGGTACTTTCTCTACTTCAACGTTCTATATTGATATGGTATTGCCTCATACTAGCAGACTATATAAAATACTTTTCTTCAGCTAATTTGTCAGTCTTTTTAATGTAGGAAGAAATGAGTATAAGATGTCAACCAAGGGGAAGTGGCGCAGAGTTCTTCCTCTGTAAGTCAAGCGTGTCGTAAGAGGTGACTAAAATGACAGTAGCGAGGGGCTAGTAACCCCTTCTCCTGTATAGATTACTAAATTTATAAAGAGAAACTTTCATTTTTCTTTTTGGGCCACCCTGCTTCGGTGGGATACGGCCGGTGCATTGAAAGAAGAAATGTCATCCATTGTAACTGTACCCTAAACCCTTTTTCTCTTTCAGTGTAGTGTACATGTACCACTGGCAAGACATAATGGAGTAAATGATGAGAGTAATATAAATTAATCCTTTATATTTTCAGCAGTGGGACCATTTTAAAGAAGATCTCCAGCCCTGAAAAGTATATGTATGCTGACCAGCTTCCCATTCACCGAGCATCATGAAGATAGTGAATGTGGCATCAGTGTAATAAACTTAGGTAATGTAATACAGGCAGATCCATGCTTAATGAAGGAAATGAATTACCTCCAAAAATTATTTTTCAAAAAGCAAGATATATTGCACCTTAAGTTTTATTTTAAAAAGTGAGATGGACTCAATTAAAATTTTGATATGAAACCCAAGAAAATAATATAACTGAGAAAAATAATGTTGCATCTCATTTACTGCCTGGCTCAGGCGATGTGGTCCTGACAGACACTGAAAACCTGTATGGCGGGACTAACAGTATATGGGGAAAAACAGGTACAGTGATACCTCAAGAACGAACTTAATTTGTTCCAGAAGGCTGTTCGAGTGCAGATACCGAACGAATTTGTTCCCATAAGGAATAATGTAAATTAGATTAGTCTATTTCAGACCCCCAAAAATACACTTACATAATTGTTCGGTTGGGAGCTGTTCGAAACTCAACGTACCGCTGTACATATACTTTCTCAGTCTTTTTACACCACTATGAAAGAAAAAGGTAATATTCTGTAAATTAAAAAGTCTTGTGTTTTACATTAGTGATTTTTTTTAATTATAAGCTGCTGCAATGCAGCTTTCCCCTCACTAGTACAGTGGACCCCCGCATAACGATCACCTCCGAATGCGACCAATTATGTAAGTGTATTTATGTAAGTGCGTTTGTACGTGTATGTTTGGGGGTCTAAAATGGACTAATCTACTTCACAATATTCCTTATGGGAACAAATTCGGTCAGTACTGGCACCTGAACATACTTCTGGAGTGAAAAAATATCGTTAACTGGGGGTCCACTGTACAGTATGTTAATTTACATTTGTAATAATGTTGGTAGAATTATGACAATGTGTTGGGTAAAACGACACAAGTGCAACTTATGTGACATTTTACTGTGGCAACGTTTCACTCTCCAGGAACTTTGTTAAGCTTGGAGAGCAAAACGTTGCCACAATAAAATGTCATGTTACTTGTACGTGTGTTCTTTTACATAACAATTTATAGCTGTGTCATGTCCCAGTTCTGTCAGTAATTATATATATGCAATATACATTCACCATGTCTTGATCTGTGACATTTACAAAATATATTAGATTCTTATTATGCAGAATTAAATATTGATGGTCTGATTGAGAATAATACAGCTGCCATGATTCCGGAATATATCCACCGTATAATCAGGGATACTTGTATGTGTGTATTCTGAGCTATAAGAAAATAACCAATACATGTATACAGTAGAACCCCTGTATCTGTGGATTCCATAGTTTCAGTTATCCATGGTTTACCATGGCCTGAAAATAACTCTTAATTTTGCTAAAAATGGCCCCAAAGCACAAAAATAGTGATGCTGGCAGTTCTTCAAAGTCTAAGAGAAGCTATGAAGTGCTTCCCATCAACATAACTTATCAGTTAAACTATCATTGGTATGTATGTAAACAAAAAACAACATATACGTACATAGGTTTCATTACCATCCTTGGTAGGTCTTGGAGTGTATCCCTGCAGATACAGGGGGGACTACTGTAGATATTTGTTATGGCCATGGGCAGTGTAGTCATTTATCCTTAACTCTATTTCCTGTGTAGGGTAGAGAAAAACTTTTTTTTTGCTCTTTTAATAAAAATATTCAGAATTTGTATGGTTAACAAATAAAAAAATCTTAGGCACCCATCTACCATTAAAACAGTAACTTCATAAAATGGAAGCACCATTTTTGGAATCTGTCAGCATTATTAAATGCTTATGAATTCAAGATTTGGTTTTCTAAAATTATTTTTCTTATAAAATCTTAAGTCACTTTGCTTCAATAAGTGAACTGCGGCACTTGGACCCATACAAGCTTAACATTTTTAAAATAACTGGCCACAATAATATAACCAAGGCACAGAATTTGTGTATGTATAATCTGAGAACCAAATCTTGGATTTTTAAAAAAATATTCAAGCCTATTAAAACATTTAAATTATCATAAGTTACCTAAATAGTTGGATATTTCTCGTAAGATTGAGCTAAGCCCTGGATCACACTAATCTTATTTACTTGGGGAAATACATACTTATAGTACAGTGGACCCCCGCATAACGATCACCTCCGAATGCGACCAATTATGTAAGTGTATTTATGTAAGTGCGTTTGTACGTGTATGTTTGGGGGTCTGAAATGGACTAATCTACTTCACAATATTCCTTATGGGAACAAATTCGGTCAGTACTGGCACCTGAACATACTTCTGGAATGAAAAAATATCGTTAACCGGGGCTCCACTGTATTGTCATTTACAGTACTCATTAGTTCCTTAAATATCATGTAATAAATTCCTATTTTGTGCTGGTTTGCTGTGTGTTTTTGAAAGTTATAATTAAAATTTGAAGAAACAAAATATATTCAAAGATTACTCTCAGCATGAGATGGAATCCTTTTAAAATACAGTATTGATCTGCCATGAATAATATTTTGTATCTTAGGTGCTAAACCCATAGGGTTTAAACAAGTGCCCGAGGCACTGGGAAGTAATCAGGTTTGATCCAAGGAAGGGAAGGTTAGGTCTAATTCCTGGGATCAAGGAACCTCCCTTGAGGGAAATGTGGTTTATCTAGTGTTCCATGTTTAAAAAGATGAAAGATATTCTGACTAAATAACTCAGGCCTTTGCTATTTTTGATTTATTAATACACAAAATGGCCACACTTAATGCACCTAAAATTTACAAATGCAAAATTTGCAGATGATGCACAGTAAACTCTCAATTTCCTGGACTTTGGAAATACGAGACAAAATCCACTGGTGTGATGAATGGTTTGAAAAACCAACAAGTTGAAGATTGAGACACTTATGCAGCATATGGGAATCTTTATTCAGGAAACGTTTCGCCACACAGTGGCTTCATCAGTCCAATACAAAGAGGAAGGTGTAAGGAGAGGAGGAGAATGAACACATCGACTCCAGGTTGAGGGACTGATTACCTCATTCTCCTCCTCTCCTTACACCTTCCTCTTTGTATTGGACTGATGAAGCCACTGTGTGGCGAAATGTTTCCTGAATAAAGATTCCCATATGCTGCATAAGTGTCTCAATCTTCAAAATCCACTGGGTTGACTGATTAGCTAACAACAGACAAAGTCTCCTATTTCCTAATCAGTTGTCCATTTCTACAATCACGGCAAAATAATCTAATTATCCCCAATAATCACCATGACCAGCCACCTGCTCATCTCTATTACTGTTAAATCGAGGGTTTACTGGTATAATTGTTACATTAAGAAGAAACGTCAAACGTGTGCGAGCAATGTACAGTATAGTTAATGCAGTAAGATATGCCAATAATATTGCATGTAGTTTAATACTTCATAAAGAGAGACTTCAACATGTAAAACTGTAAATTTTGAAGTTACAATGCAATCTCCATAAAATTTTGATATTAAACATTCCATATACAACTACAAAAAAACTGTCTTTGGTGTATATACCTACCTGTTATTATTATAATTACTAAGCGTTAAATACCTACCTGTTGCTTCTGGGGAACTCATCACCCATGCTGTATATCTTGTGAAGGTACATAAGCCTTATTGTTATGATATTTGAGAAAAACTTATACCATAGGGATCATACAGCACCTGGGGAATGAGAGGTAATCAGTTTCATGTGGTTCAATACTTAAAATATTACCAATTCCATGGATCAAGAGCCCTTCAACATCAAGGAACTCCCTTTAATGGGTAAAGCATTTAATCCTTAAACTGTCCAAACATAGATCTACGTTTATGTGCGTAGCGCTCCAACCTTGATTTTCTCCATTTGAAAGCATGTAAAAAAAAAAAAGTAGATCTACGTTCGGAGCGCTACGCAAGCGAACGTAGATCTACATTTGGACAGCTTACACTCCTATATTTCCTCACTGAATTTTGCAACTCATCCTATGCATGTCAATTGGCAACTACCTGGAGGGTGTTCCGGGGCTCAATGCCCCCGTGGCCCAGTCCTTGACCGGGCTGTTACTGCTGGCCGCATGTAGTCTAACATAGGAACCACAGCCCGGCTGGTCAGGTGCTAACTAGGTGGCTATCCAGCTCCCTCTTGAAGGCAGCCAGGGGTCTATTGGCAATTTCCCCGGTTACAATATTAAAATGCAAAATATGTACTTAATGATGCTATGGTAATGCTGTCCCAGTCACATTCAATAACCAGACAAAGTTAATGTAATATACTTTACAAAACATTTTATAAAAGATTACAAGATACATACGAGAGAATTCTAAGTGAAACTACCGTACTTTCTCATACTGACTCACACGCATTTACTACATTTTTGTAATTATTCGATGTTACAGTTTTGTAAAAGTACAATCTACCTCAATAGTGATTCTTACAACTATTGGTAGAAGCTTCTCACTGCAAAAATGTCATTTTAAAGGAGGGGTTTGGGATATTGGCAGTTTGGAGGGATATGTTGTGTATCTTTATATGTGTATGCTTCTAAACTGTTGTGTTCTGAGCACCTCTGCAAAAGCAGTGATAATGTGTGAGTGTGGTGAAAGTGTTGAATGATGATGAAAGTATTTTCTTTTTGGGGATTTTCTTTCTTTTTTTTGGGTCACCCTGCCTCGGTGGGAGACGGCCGACTTGTTGAGGAAAAAAAAAAAAAAAAAAAAAAAAAAAATCTCTAAAACAGCAACCAAGATAAAGTGAGTCTAAGCCAGTAGGATCTACAGGTACCATCCAACTTACGAGCGAATTCGGTTCCAACCAACCAGTCGTAAGTCAAAATGGACGTAAGTCGAACCTTACTACTGAATATCAACATCACATTTTTGTAATGACTTTATTTTATTGATTTATTTTGATATTTCATGTTTTACTTTACTTTTTATGTTGTTAGTACTGTATTTTATACTGTAAGGTTTAGCATAAACACTGTGTACAACGCAAACAGTTGCTATTTCCCAGAAATTTGGCATACAAAACAAGGTCGTAAGTCGAATGGTCATATGACGAGCAGGTCGTAAGTTGGATGGTAGGTGTATTTATGAACAAAATAATATGTTTCAGACTGTATATGATAATGAAACTTACACACAATACAGTTGGAGATCTGCCACTGTATTCAACCATTCATGTGGATAAAGATTTTTTTTTTTTTTTTTTTTCAACAAGTCGGTCGTCTCCCACCGAGGCAGGGTGATAAAGATACTTATGTATAATTCCAGACATTTTTTTTTTTTTCAACAAGTCGGCCGTCTCCCACCGAGGCAGGGTGACCCAAAAAAGAAAGAAAATCCCCAAAAAGAAAATCCTTTCATCATCATTCAACACTTTCACCACACTCACACATTATCACTGTTTTTGCAGAGGTGCTCAGAATACAACAGTTTAGAAGCATATACGTATAAAGATACACAACATATCCCTCCAAACTGCCAATATCCCAAACCCCTCCTTTAAAGTGCAGGCATTGTACTTCCCATTTCCAGGACTCAAGTCCGACTATATGAAAATAACCGGTTTCCCTGAATCCCTTTACTAAATATTACCCTGCTCACATTTATTAGAGGAAATGTTTCCTCTAATAAATGTCCTGAATTATAGAAAAGTTACTTTTTTCACATCTTATAGGTATCACCAGACCATTTTTCAACCATTCATGTTTGGAAGACTAATGTAAGTAGATTAATAATCTTGTGCATGCTGATTACAAAATGTAGATTATTATTATTCTAATCAAAAAGAAGCACTAAGCCACAAGGGCTATACAGCTACAAAATGTAGAAAAAAAAAAAGGACCAAAGTGACGTTTTGCCTGACCCCTGTAGTTGCACAGAGTACACATACTTGTTATTGCTGCCTAAACTGTATACCGTATTCACAATAATTAAGACATGTGCAACAGTTGGGTATCTTTATTGTTGGAAAGGGTTTGCCTACACAATAGGGTTCTTCAGTCAGATATAGAGGCGGCAGTTGTAGTAGCGAAGAAAAGATGATGTGATCAGTACATCAACCTTGGAAAAAACAGTATCCGAGGTAGTCAGGACTGACCTCAGCACTGATCACCTCAAATACTATTTCTCCAAGGTTGATGGACTGATATCATCTTTACTTCGCTATTAAACCTGCTGATTTTGTATTTGACCGAAGAAGCCTACTGTGTCGGTGAAACGCTTCAACAATAAAGATACCCAACTGTTGTATGTGTGTCTTAATCATCAACTTGTCGGTATTTTATACGTTTTCAACATGTTATATTCACCTTCAAGAAGTGGAGAACCTGACACTGGTGAAGGGATCCTCACAATATATACAAAGCTTACAATGTGTCTTGCAGTTTTACTGCTGAAGCTTCCCACTGAATATAACATTCCCTTGTAATAATGCTCTTGGAGCAGCCATTGCTTCACCCGTAATGGCATTAATTTGTTATTTTCGGGCTAAATAAGTCTCAAATTTCACAGAGAATTATTCACTGTTTAAAAATACAGAAAAAAACACATTAGATAGATTTGCTTTTAACTTTTATCTCTACTTGTTTTCAATTAATTTAGCTTACCTAATCCCAAGACAGTTTACAAACTACAGTATTCATGTCTAAACATGATTATCACATGATACAGGCAGACAAATTACAATACACAGTAGTGGTCATTATCCCATGATTAGAGATTGTGGAGTAAAAAAATCACCACTAAATTAGTGAATCTGAACTTTACGAACCAGCTGACTGCAAGGGATATGATTTTGCATATTGCGTGTGCACCCAAAAAGGCAAATGCTTCACATCAAGATCTTTTTCATTCACGACTCTTAAAAATCATAACTTAATTGCAAACAAATCACGGAATGGGTGGAGCTTGAACTCATGGCAAGTGCACAGTGCACACTGCAGTGCACACTGCACAGTGCACACTAGCCTGTGCATTTTAGCACTCACCTGCCACAGGTTCAAGCCTCACCCATTCCACAATTTTTATTTTTCTGACAAACCATACCCCGGCCGGGATTGAACCCGCAGTCAGAGTGTTTTATTTTTCTACATTCACATTAACAGACAGATTAATCATTAATATATATAACTAAAATTTCAGAATGTTGCATTATAAGAGAAAAAATGTGAAGATGGGATCTTGAAAGGTGCTATCAAGACTTAGCCATATAGGTCATTAATGTCAAGATGTTTCTAAAACACTAACCTTAGAAATGAAATGACTTGTTAAGAGCTTATATTACTACCACACTCTCATTTTTGTACATCCTTCAAGAAAATGCCTTAATATCAAAGGTCTCTTGATCCAAGGAAACTGAACTATCCCCCCCCCCTCCCTTATTGGATCAAACTTGATTACCTTCCAGGCACTGTATGACTTTTATGGGTTTATCATTTCCCCAGTAACATAGTAATAATCACTTCTTAAAGAAAGTCTGACATCACACAAGCACTGGGAGTATCACTTGGGAAATATGCAATGAATACACAGTCTATGCACCTGGGATTTTACAATATCACAAAAGTAAGGGATTTCTGAGGGTCAATCTCACGATTTGCCAGGTGTGTACTCGACTAAGAGGTGACAGCCAAGAGATTTCCACTTGCTGATTTATAAGTGCACATTTGTGAAATGATCCAGCTGTTGCCATTCTCAGTAGTAGTAACCAGTTACCAGTAACCAGTGTACCAGTAGATGACTCACTACCAACCGTCTCTGCCTGAGTCACTGTCTGTATTCATATTGTGCTGACCACAGCAGTATTCAAAGACCCCCCCACATGATAAATGGGCATCCCACCGCTGCCACCATTTATCATGTGGGGGGGTCTTTGAATACTGCTGTGGTCAGCACAATATGAATACAGACAGTGACTCAGGCAGAGACGGTTGGTAGTGAGTCATCTACTGGTACACTGGTTGAACATCAAAATGGTATACAATACCGACAGGTTGTTAGGTAAGACACATATGCAACAGTTAGACAACTTTATTCCGAAACGTTTCGCCTACACAGTAGGCTTCTTCAGTCGAATACAGAAAGTAGGCAGGAACAGTAGAGATGTGAAGACGATGTAATCAGTCCATCACCCTTAAAGTCGTAGAATTTGAGGTTGTCAGTCCCTCGGCCTGGAGAAGTTCAGTTCCATAGTTCCTGACTATGGAACTGAACTTCTCCAGGCCGAGGGACTGACAACCTCAAATTCTACGACTTTAAGGGTGATGGACTGATTACATCGTCTTCACATCTCTACTGTTCCTGCCTACTTTCTGTATTCGACTGAAGAAGCCTACTGTGTAGGCGAAACGTTTCGGAATAAAGTTGGTACACTGGTTACTGGTAACTGGTTACTACTACTGAGACCATAACCGATTTGGTTTACAGAAAATTCCAGTATTGCACAGGGATTTTAATACTGTCAACATCTAGCTCATGTGTCCAACACTGTGTGCTAGTTCCACAAAATTGTGAAATTTCAATTGCAAACACAAGCATTACTGTGAAGTCTGTGACATCACAGAACTAGTGACAACAACTGGGGCACTTCATGACATCTTTCCCCAGTACTGCATCTGGAAATGTTTTTAATTTTGTGGCACAGCTGTTGTGTGTGCAAGTAACAACAGCCTGACTGCAAGATTGGCTCTCAGGATTTCCTTTACTAGATGCATCGAGGGACACATCAGGTCCCCCGTCTTCCAATAATATGTTAGTTTCCCCTAAAATCTACCTTGTCCATAATTACTATTGCTTTTGCTTTGTCTGCAGACAAAGGAAATGTGATAGTAATTATGGACAAGGTAGATTATAGGGGAAAAAAAAACATGATATTAGGAAACAGGGGAATTCATAAACCTCTTAATACTGGTATATATGCATACATAAGTACACAAAAGTAGCATTTGAATAAATATAATATCTTTACACAACTGACACCACTAACTTATAATAAATAGTTCACTGCTGGATAAATGCAGTTTAAATCATCAATAGAAAATTACTGAATGAGGTTATGACAAAGCATAAGTGTTGGTACTTATGACCGGCGTGTTAAAATAACACAAGTTGGACACTTTAGTAGTCTTGAAGAAGGAAAATTATAAGTGAAGCACTGATCTAGAACTTTAAATTTAAAAAATTATTCCTTTCCAACATCTTGCACTACTAAAAAAAGTTATTACTGTATAATTCTTCTTTTCATACAGTTATAAGTTTCCCAGAGCATAAAGGACATGGATGGAACTTCTGCAAACCACAGTGCTCAACCTGACTGGTTGCTTCCATTTCATTTAAGAGGTCCAATATTCTCTGTACAGTTGGGCTTTTCTTTGAATAGCCTTCTCCAAGGTGATACACATCAGGACGTGCTGGTATGCCAGAGTCACTCGTGGGAGATCTCGTATCTTCTCCAAGTGATTGGTCTTCCCCATTCACAGCATGAGTTGTGCTTTCTGTTACATCAACTGTAGTCTCTTCAGCAGCTGTACCATTAACCAGCGTGGGTACACCCTTCTCTGTTAAGAAAACATATATATACTGGATATTACCTGAAGTAAATATTACATGTGTTGGACATTACATGAACTAAATATTGCATGTACTGGATATTACATGTATTGGATATTGTATGAACTAAATATTACATATACTGTATTGGATATTACATATACAAATTTACACAGGACAAGCAAAGTCTACCTTTGGTGCTACCACTGGCACTTTGTGTAAGAATTCAGCATTAAATTGAACTTACCTACACCATGAGGGACTGAAGACCGACTCTTGATAACATTGGTCATCTTGATCACCTTCTCGTGGTCTGGCCCCTTCTCCAGTGCTAGAGTTGACACTAAGTCCTGAAATATAACCATCATGAAGTATTGAATCATTACCATTACAGACAACATGGGAAGAGCTATACCTGCATGGGTCTTAAAGTTCCTGGGTAATGGGAGACAATCAGGTTTCATCCAAGGGAAGGGTAACTCCAATTACTTAAAGAGCCTTTATGTGCAGCTCTACATCTTGTCTATTCTGTTATCATTATTACCCCTCTGAGAGTAACATCCCCACCCCTCCTGCAGAGTGCAGGCACTGCCCTTCCCACCTTTGGCTAACCAGTTTTCCCTGAATTCCTTCATAAAAGTTATTATGCTTGCACTCCAACAGCACGTCCCTTAAACCACTTGTCTCCACTTGTCTCCACCCACTCCTATCTAACTCGCTCAACAAAGCCTGCTGAATGTTCAAGCCTGTAAAACTCAAAGCCTCCTGTACCCCCTCACTCAAGCTATTCTTGAAATGACCCTTTTCCTTTCTACTATCCAGCTCGGATTTATACTCTCTCTTCGTCAACCTATCCCTGTCCATCCTCTTTACATGCCCAAACCACCTCAACAACCCCTTGGCTCTCTTAAACCCCTGGTCACCCCACATCACCTTTCAATTTCTACACTCCAAATTCCCTGCATGATATTCACCCCACACACTGCTCTCAAACAGGGCATCGCCACTGCCTCTTGCCTCCTTTTTGCTGCAGCATTCAAATCCCATGCCTCACTTATATAAAACTGTTTATACCACTACACTAGTATTTATTTATTTTATTATCACACTGGCCGATTCCCACCAAGGCAGGGTGGCCCGAAAAAGAAAAACTTTCACCATCATTCACTCCATCACTGTCTTGCCAGAAGGGTGCTTTACACTACAGTTTTTAAACTGCAACATTAACACCCCTCCTTCAGAGTGCAGGCACTGTACTTCCCATCTCCAGGACTCAAGTCCGGCCTGCCGGTTTCCCTGAACCCCTTCATAAATGTTACTTTGCTCACACTCCAACAGCACGTCAAGTATTAAAAACCATTTGTCTCCATTCACTCCTATCAAACCCGCTCACGCATGCCTGCTGGAAGTCCAAGCCCCTCGCACACAAAACCTCCTTTACCCCCTCCCTCCAACCTTTACTTCCCTTTTTACCTCCATAAACTTTCTTTCCACAAATGCTTCAACACACCACCCACCTTTTATTATTATAGAATTATTATTATTTTTATATGAATTTTCAGTGCTATTTGCTTTCTCATGATGCATGAATACAAAAAGACACATGCCATTATTATTTTTATATTTACGCACTAAACAAATATGGGTGTCCCTTGATTAATGAGGATTCGCTATATAAAAGTTTCCTTCTTTTCTTTCTTTCTTTCAACAAATCGGCCGCATCCCACTGAAGCAGGGTAGCCCGAAAATAAAAATGAAAGCTTCTCTTATTCAACTTTAGTAATGTATACAGGAGAAGGGGTTACTAGCCCCTTACTCCCCGCACCTTTGTTGCTTCTTACAACACGCATGGCTTAGGAAGGAAAAATTCTTTTCCAGTTCCCAAAGAGATGAAAGGAAATGAAGAAGAACAAGAACTATTAAGAAAATAGATCCAAACTCAGATGGGAAATAAGTGTATTAGGCCTCTGTGAGTATAGTACAGTTATCATGGGCTCGAAATGCAGCTACAACATAAAAACAAGGGACACCTGTATTAATTTCTGCTGTATAATCCTCCGGGTTTAGCGCTTCCCCCTTGATTATAATAATAATAATGTATTAATTTCTTGATATATAAAAAAATTAAGTACAAAATGTTCTAACTTGTAAAGTTGCAAGCTTAATCCTCATTTCCTCTCGTTCATGCAAGAGGCTAGACAACTCCAATTCACGTTCTCGTGCCTGCTGTTTCATTACCCCTCGCTGGAACTGGTAAATTGTGATATAATCTCCTGAAAAAGGAAAAAGGAATACCAGTTACAACAAAACAGTGGAATATGGTGTTAATAAAATTAAATCTTATATAAAAAAATTTTTGTGTATTGGTGAAAAACTTTAGAGAATATTTTATTTATATTACCAATCCAGAGGGAAAGAAACCAGGAGTAACTCAAATATAAAAGACAATCATTCTGGTTTAAGTCCTGTTTAGCAGGATGAGATCTGCAACAGTACATAACATTGGTACTTATCAGGTCAACAGGGACAATAGGTACAAGGAAACGTGTCTGATGTTTCTAGATGTTTGAAGGGAGTTGAGATCCAGCTCTTCATCCCATCACACAAATTTCAACTGAATACTTTACATACTAAATTTACTTCAGATTACAGGCAGTCACCATCAACAAAGGAATGTTAAGCAAACATTTGCCTCTATTGGCCTGCCCTTGTACAGAAACAGGCATTTGAAATTCCAATTCAGAATTCAAAATTGTTATGTCTTTACATATTATACAGTGTGTAGTTTACATGTAATAAAATATTGTGGACACAAAGAAAGCCACAAGCATGTATGAGCATGGTCTTCTATACGGCTGCTTGCCTTGATCACCTGATTACCCTGAGAAAAAAAAAGAACTGCAACTCTGAACCAAGATACTTGCCTATAGTTTCAGTTTCAACCTGCAGTTGCTGGATTACGTGCTCCAGACGCTGCTTGTCATCGCTCAACTCCGCTACTTGCTTCATACTTCGGCTAAATCTGTCTTCCAGAGCTTTATGTGCTTCCTGCAAGCTGAGGAAACTCTCGACTGACAATTCTTTGCTTGGTTGTGTCGCTGAAATGTAATGCAGCTGACATCAATTACTGTAAACTATTTTTTATTAACACATTGGCTGTTTCCTACCGAGGCAGGGTGACCCAAAAAAGAAGAAATACCTTCATCATCATTAACACCATCACTGTCTTGCCAGAGGCGAGCCTGCACTACAGTTAAAAACTGCAACATATGTGTTAATGTTGCAGTTTAAAAACTGTAGTGTAAAGCACCCTTCTGGCAAGACAGTGATGGAGTGAATGATGGTGAAAGTTTTTCTTTTTCGGGCCACCCTGCCTTGGTGGGAATCGGCCGGTGTGATAATAATAAAAAAAATCTCCATCCCACCTTCAGAGTGCTGGCATCATACTTTCCACCTCCAGGACTCACAGTCTTGCAATTGCCAGTTGTATTAATAACCAACTCTTAAGGTTAAAGGGCAAGTTAAGTTTTTTACACTGCCGAGAGTTCAGCACCAGTACCAAGTAAATATGTATGGGGGGTACAGTGTACCTCCTCTGGTACATAAGAGACACAGTCTAAAAGAAGAGAATAAAGATTGTGGGAAAAACTACATGCAAATACATATTTGTGATTACCTGTATGTAACTACAGGAACACAGTTATGCTTGTGGTGTCCAGTCTTCAGTATTTCATAGATCTTAAAGCTTTTTAATGAAATTTCCAATGGTAGTATTAACTACTACTCTCTCCTCTAGCACATTTCATTGATCTAATGTTCTGTAAATAAAACTTTCTAGTGTTCTTTCAGTAGCTTTTCTCTTTTAACATTGTAGTTTATGGCCTTTTGTTATGCCAGTTGATGAAGTTACAAGTTTTCCTTGTCAACTGTATATCCTCTCATATCCTGAATGTGGTTATCATGTCTCCTTGTACCCTTTTAACAGCCCTTCTTCATAACCAATATTTTTGTTTTGTGTGTACAGGAAGGTCCCATATATACAGCACTTATTTTCGATGTTCCATATTTTCAATGGCTTTCAACTGAGTCATTGTTCATTATGTTCCACGCACCGGCGTGACAACTGCCAGCGTGTGGAACATAACGAACAATGGCTCAATTTGAAGCTAACGAAAACATGGAACACCGAAAAGAAGCTGTATATGCAGGGCCCTTCCGTATGTGCATGCATGTTCCAAGACTCAAACACAGATCAATGACCACCTTGACCATGCCAAAATGTTTTAATAATTTTAAATAACAGTGTTACCCACTGCATGTAAGTTTCAAACCCAAGAGATGCTTGGCCAAAGGACCATGTAAGAATATTTTCAGTCTCCTTCCACCAGCCAAAAGTAGTGGAAGTTTTAAGTAATCCGAACAAAAATTATATAGATACATGTACGTAAATGGAAATTCCCTCATTAGACAACCAGAGAATAGAATTTAGAGCAAGCAAATTAATGCAATTAGAATGCGTTCTAAATGATTAGCAAACAAAGGATTAAGCCTCCACTATTACTTGTATTCAATGACCCACAAGGGTTGGTTTCATATGAATTTGAAGCCTGATTTTTTTTTTTGAAGCTTGATTTTTTTTTTTTTCAACAAGTCGGCCGTCTCCCACCGAGGCAGGGTGACCCAAAAAAGAAAGAAAATCCCCCCCAAAAAATACTTTCATCATCATTCAACACTTTCACCTCACTCACACATAATCACTGTTTTTGCAGAGGTGCTCAGAACACAACAGTTTAGAATCATATACATATAAAGATACACAACATATCCCTCCAAACTGCTAATAAACCGAATTATTGAGTATACATGTATATACATCCGAAACACTGGCTCGTAAGACGTATATATACGGCCTAAACAGTCAAAGGGTTAATCTACTTACATTTTTTTTCAACAAACTGGCCATACTCACCGAGGCAGGGTGACTCAAAAAAGAAATCAACACTTTCACTATCATTCATACGTAATCACATTTCTTCTTGTTCTTTCAGTGTACCGGCTGTATCCCACTGAGGCAGAGTGGCCCAAAAAGAAAAAGAAAAGTTTCTTTTTTTAACTTTAGTAATGTATACAGGAGAAGGGGTTACTAGCCCCTTGCTCCCAGCATTTTAGTCGCCTCTTACTACACGCATGGCTTACGGAGGAAGAATTCTGCTTCACTCCCCCATGGAGACAAGAAGGAATAAGCAAGAACTAGTAAGAAAAAGAATAAAACCCAAAGGGGTGTGTATATATATGCTTGTACATGCATGTGTAGTGTGACCTAAGTGTAAGTAGAAGTAGCAAGACGTACTTGAAATCTTGCATGTTCATGAGACAGAAAAAAGACACCACCAATCCGAACATCATATAAAACAATTACGGTCTTCTGTTTTACACTCACTTGGTAGGACAGTAGTACCTCCCTGGAAGGTTGCTGTCTACCAACCTACTACCTGTAACCAGCAATCTTACCATCATGTAAAACAATTACAGGCCTTGGCAGGATGGTAGTACCTCCCTGGGCAGTTGCTGTCTACCAACCTACTAATACCTAGTTGTGTGCATTTAATGATCTTTATACGTATATGCTTCTGAACTGTTGTATTCTGAGCACCTCTGCAAAAACAGTGATAATGTGTGAGTGTGGTGAAAGTGTTGAATGATGATGAAAGTATTTTCTTTTTAGGGATTTTCTTTCTTTTTTGGGCCACCCTGCCTCGGTGGGAGACGGCCAACTTGTTGAAAAAAAAAATACATATATGTAAATGTTTATTGCCATTGTAGTCTTAAGTGAGACTTAAGCTTGCCTGATATGCTCTGCATAACCATGGGCTTTCTGCATGAAATCAAATGTCACCCATCTCTGTTTCATGTGGAAAGAAACTCTGACTTTAAAATGATTCATTTCTGCCAAATCCCAGTAACAAAATAGAGCATATGGATGGTAGCAAAACTTTCTGGATACTGTACACACTACCCATTTGAAAGATATTAAAATTATACAAAAATAACTCACACTTAGAAGACTGAAACATAGACATGAGTTTCAATCTCCCGAGTGTGGATTGTGTGTTGTTCCAGCCACGATACTGGCACTTTTTATTCTATATTAAAATTATATGTGAGGAATTTGCTAATGGTAATTTACCTGTTGGTTGAGAGGTTATTACAGTCTGTGGGAGCTCTTGTGCAGCATCTTGTGACAACTTGGCACATTTGGTCCTCTCGGAATTAAGCTGAGACTGCAAGTTGTTGCGCTCCAGCTCAAGTTTGCTCACTAATGCCGTAAGGCTAGCAATTTCGGATAATAAATTACTACTTCCCTCATTATCTGTAACAAAATCAAATATTACTGCTACTATTGCCTATTTACTTACCCCTAATCTATATAATACTACTGCTAATTTGTCCCTTTTTTACACAAAACTGTCACAAAATTATTATGCAGTAAGTTGTCATTATAATTTGCATTTTTAAACACACTGGCCATTGCCCACCAAGGTAGGGCAATCCAAAACCTGAAACACATGCAACACTGCTCATGCAATAGCTATCTTGCCAAAACTTTGCAGACATCACCATTCATATGACCATCTGAAAAGCAATATCCCCAACCCTCCTTCAGAACACAGACACTGAACTTCCCCACCTCCAGGACTCAAGTCTGGCTAACTGGTTTCCATGACTCCATAAATGTTGCAATGTTCACACTCCAACAGCACACCAAGATAAACAACTACTTGTCTGCGCTCACTTCACAAAAGTAAGCTTCACAGCCTGCTAGATGCTCAATACGCATACCATGCTAACAGTATTAACCTCATAATCTTAATAGTATTCCATCAACTCTATAAGGAGGGGGGTGAGATATTTTGCTGTTTCTGAACTGTAGTGCAGGTATACCTCCTGCAAGACAGTGATGGAGTGAGTGATAATGAAAGTGTTTCTTCTTTTTTTGGGTCATCCTGGCGGGAAATGGCCAATGTGTAAAAAAAAAAAAAAATGGCGATTTTCCACTAAGGATAATAGATAATGGAACAAAGGACATGAGATATCACAAACATTATGTAGATAAATAATGTAGATGAATTAATTAATAACTTACTTTCGGAATTCATTTCATCTGAAGTGTTTACAGTGGTTGACTGTAAATTCTCATTCCTTGTTGTCTGAGAACTATATGCTGTTATAAGGTTATGGAGTTTTGAGTTCTGTCTTGACAATTCTTCTGTTTCAACCTAAGAGTGAAAATTTAATATATGAGAGGAGATTTAAGAGAACGTGAAGGTTTGCAAGAGAAAAAACAAGTAGCGATTTAAAAACAAAATCTTAATTGGAATGATGAAAAATTTATATACAGTAATTTACACAATTTATGTACTTTATTAAACCATTATCCACAATTCATTTCTAACTACAGTAAAGAACACAGAAAAAATTATATCAATCTTTTAAATAAAGAAAAAGCAATCCTTGATCCTAATTGTTTTTGTAATTGTTTTTTTCAATGCTAATTTTGTTCCATTTGGAATGGCAAAGACAATACTCCAAACATATGGCGCAGCTTCAATAACCTGCCAAAAATTCACTTACTGGTAACCCACTAGCAAATGGCCAAAGTTGGGCTGAAACATCTGTGTAAGCCTCTCTCTCTCTCTCCTATGACAGGATTATTTGTATATACAGTGGACCCCCGCCTTATGATATTAATCCATTCCTGAGAGCTCATCGTAAGCCGAAATTATCGTTAGCTGAATTAATTTTCCTCATAAGAAATAAGGGAAATCAAATTAATCCATTCCTGACACCCGAAAGTATGAAAAAAAAAAATTTACCACATGAAATATTAATTAATTGGGAAGATGGAAGGAATATTTTGAGGAATTGTTAAATGTTGATGAAGATAGGGAAGCTGTGATTTCGTGTATAGGGCAAGGAGGAATAACATCTTGTAGGAGTGAGGAAGAGCCAGTTGTGAGTGTGGGGGAAGTTCGTGAGGCAGTAGGTAAAATGAAAGGGGGTAAGGCAGCCGGGATTGATGGGATAAAGATAGAAATGTTAAAAGCAGGTGGGGATATAGTTTTGGAGTGGTTGGTGCAATTATTTAATAAATGTATGGAAGAGGGTAAGGTACCTAGGGATTGGCAGAGAGCATGCATAGTTCCTTTGTATAAAGGCAAAGGGGATAAAAGAGAGTGCAAAAATTATAGGGGGATAAGTCTGTTGAGTGTACCTGGTAAAGTGTATGGTAGAGTTATAATTGAAAGAATTAAGAGTAAGACGGAGAATAGGATAGCAGATGAACAAGGAGGCTTTAGGAAAGGTAGGGGGTGTGTGGACCAGGTGTTTACAGTGAAACATATAAGTGAACAGTATTTAGATAAGGCTAAAGAGGTCTTTGTGGCATTTATGGATTTGGAAAAGGCGTATGACAGGGTGGATAGGGGGGCAATGTGGCAGATGTTGCAAGTGTATGGTGTAGGAGGTAGGTTACTGAAAGCAGTGAAGAGTTTTTACGAGGATAGTGAGGCTCAAGTTAGAGTATGTAGGAAAGAGGGAAATTTTTTCCCAGTAAAAGTAGGCCTTAGACAAGGATGTGTGATGTCACCGTGGTTGTTTAATATATTTATAGATGGGGTTGTAAGAGAAGTAAATGCGAGGGTCTTGGCAAGAGGCGTGGAGTTAAAAGATAAAGAATCACACACAAAGTGGGAGTTGTCACAGCTGCTCTTTGCTGATGACACTGTGCTCTTGGGAGATTCTGAAGAGAAGTTGCAGAGATTGGTGGATGAATTTGGTAGGGTGTGCAAAAGAAGAAAATTAAAGGTGAATACAGGAAAGAGTAAGGTTATGAGGATAACAAAAAGATTGGGTGATGAAAGATTGAATATCAGATTGGAGGGAGAGAGTATGGAGGAGGTGAACGTATTCAGATATTTGGGAGTGGACGTGTCAGCGGATGGGTCTATGAAAGATGAGGTGAATCATAGAATTGATGAGGGAAAAAGAGTGAGTGGTGCACTTAGGAGTCTGTGGAGACAAAGAACTTTGTCCTTGGAGGCAAAGAGGGGAATGTATGAGAGTATAGTTTTACCAACGCTCTTATATGGGTGTGAAGCGTGGGTGATGAATGTTGCAGCGAGGAGAAGGCTGGAGGCAGTGGAGATGTCATGTCTGAGGGCAATGTGTGGTGTGAATATAATGCAGAGAATTCGTAGTTTGGAAGTTAGGAGGAGGTGCGGGATTACCAAAACTGTTGTCCAGAGGGCTGAGGAAGGGTTGTTGAGGTGGTTCGGACATGTAGAGAGAATGGAGCGAAACAGAATGACTTCAAGAGTGTATCGGTCTGTAGTGGAAGGAAGGCGGGGTAGGGGTCGGCCTAGGAAGGGTTGGAGGGAGGGGGTAAAGGAGGTTTTGTGTGCGAAGGGCTTGGACTTCCAGCAGGCATGCGTGGAGCGTGTTTGATAGGAGTGAATGGAGACAAATGGTTTTTAATACTTGACGTGCTGTTGGAGTGTGAGCAAAGTAACATTTATGAAGGGATTCAGGGAAACCGGCAGGCCGGACTTGAGTCCTGGAGATGGGAAGTACAGTGCCTGCACTCTGAAGGAGGGGTGTTAATATTGCAGTTTAAAAACTGTAGTGTAAAGCACCCTTCTGGCAAGACAGTGATGGAGTGAATGATGGTGAAAGTTTTTCTTTTTCGGGCCACCCTGCCTTGGTGGGAATCGGCCGGTGTGATAATAAAAAAAAAATAACACACAAACTGAAGAAGACATGCACAATTACTACTCTACTAAGAATAGGATACATGACACTTACCTTTATTGAAGATCTGGTGATGATTGATGGGATGGGAGGAGGGGAGACTGTGGATGGTGTTAATGTTTAGGGGGGGGAATCTCCTTCCATTAGGACCTGAGGTAGCAAGTCCTTTTCCGGGGTTACTTCCCTTCTTTTAATGCCACTAGGACCAGCTTGAGAGTCGCTGGACCTCTGTCACACAACAAATCTGTTCATAAAGCTCTGTACCTCCCGTTCCTTTAAGACTTTCCTAAAATGGGCCATAACATTGTCATTGTACAGGTTGCCAACATGGCTTGCAGTAGCTGTGTCAGGGTGATTTTCATCTGTAAAGGTTTGCAGTTCAACCCACTTTGCACACATTTCCTTAATCTCTTTTTTCAATTCCATACTAATTCTCGCTCTTTTTACCACAGGGATGGCACTAGAATCTTTCTTGGGGTCCATGGTGACTTATTTTGCAGTTACAAGCACTAAAAACACTGGGATAATGTGAAATGTACCGAATGTATGCGTAGATGTGACTACACTGGCTGGCTTGTAAACACTGGCGCTGAGGCCACTGGCTGGCTTGTAAACACTGGCGCTGAGGCGTCCCGGACGAATCACGTAAGGCGAGTTTTTTATCATGAGGCGAGGCAAAATTTTTGGATTCAAATGCTTCGTATGGCGGATTTAACGTAACGCGATGCGTTCATAAGGCGGGGGTTCACTGTATTATAATACTCATGTGCAATCCTCAAAACTGACACATTCACCATCACTTGTTCAATAGCTGTCTTGCCAGACATCACAGTTTCAATGACCTTCCAAACAGCATCTTTCTCACCAATCCTTCAGGTTCCTAGAATCTTTTTTTTTTTTTTTTTTAGATATTACCATGCTTGCACTCCAACAGGGCTTCAAACCCTGAAAGCCACCTGCCTCCACTCACTCTGATCTAACAAGTGTATCAATCTGCTGCATGTCATTTATAAAATCCTTCCTTGGATGTTCCTCATACATCCTTATATCCAGACCAGACTAATACTACCTTATATTTAACTTCCTACATAAATGAACCATCTCAGCCACTACTCCTTCATACTCTGAATTAAACATTTCATACCATCACACCATCTTCTAATTTTGTATTCTCTGAATATTCAAACCAAATACAGTGGACCCCCGGTTTACGATCAGCTCCCAATGCGACCAATTATGTAAGTGTATTTATGTAAGTGCGTTTGTATGTGTATGTTTGAGGGTCTGAAATGGACTAATCTAATTCACAATATTCCTTATGGGAACAAATTCGGTCAGTACTGGCACCTGAACATACTTCTGGAATGAAATAATATCGTAAACCGGGGGTCCACTGTACTAATTTAGCACAAAACATCTCTCACTGCTCCTCCATGGGAAAGTGGAGGAGAATATCTCCTCCATAAGCCACGTGTGTTGTAAGAAGCAACTAAAAAGCCAGGAACAAGGGGCTACTAACCCCTTCTCCTGTATAAATTACTAAATGTAAAAAGAAGAAAAATTTTTGCTTCTTCTTTTTCGGGTCACTGTACCTTGATGAGAGACACAGCTGATGTATAAAAAATCTCCCACTGCATCATACCTATATAAATGTATCTACACCATTATACTTTGATACGTTTTCCTGTTGCATCCACTGAAGCTTTTTTCCACAGATTTCTCAACACTTCTGTAACTTCTTTCCCTCATGTATTCTGCAATACACCTTATTGTTCATAGACATTTACTCACAAGCATCAACAGACATTTACTTCCTCTATACTGTTTCCTGTAATCTCTCATTCTGTTGAGAATAATGTTATTTATTTTCATAACCTTGTTCTTTTCTGTATTCACTTTCAACTTTATTCTTTTATATATCTTTCCAAACTCTTCTATCAATCTCTACCTCACTTTTCGTACATTTGCAAAAACTTCTTCTTCTTTCAACAAACTGGCCATATCCCACCAAGGCAGGGTGGCCCAAAAAGAAAAACAAAAGTTTCTCTTTTTAAATTTAGTAATTTATACGGGAGAAGGGGTTACTAGCCCCTTGCTCCCGGCATTTTAGTCGCCTCTTACAACACGCATGGCTTACGGAGGAAGAATTCTGTTCCACTTCCCCATGGAGATAAGAGGAAATAAACAAGAACAAGAACTAGAAAGAAAATAGAAGAAAACCCAGAGGGGTGTGTATATATATGCTTGTACATGTATGTGAAGTGTGACCTAAGTGTAAGTAGAAGTAGCAAGACATACCTGAAATCTATTTGCAAAAACTATCATTTATTATAAATTTTGGAACTAGAAACACACATTTCAACATGGCTCCATCTTGCAATATTAAAAGAAGAAAATCTTTTTTCTTACAAAAGTAAGTATTTTAGTTTACCTGAGAGAGTCTTAGTTTTTCTTCTAGTTTGCTCACATGTTCTTCATATGTTGTATTTTCCTTGGATAATTGTTCCATGGCCTGCATCATCTGGTTTACGTCAGTCTGATGTTGACTTTGGTTTATTGACATCAGATGTGCACCGAGAGATTCTCCATTTTCTCTCAAGACTGTAATATCTCTATCTTTTTCAACTAACTGCTGCCTGGTTAACAATGAAAAGAAACACTAGAAATACAAAGGTTAATAATAATAACAATAATAATAATAATAATAATAATAATAATTTCTATATGCACAAATATACAGACCATAGTTAATCAATGTCATACTATATAGAAAGTCGATGGTTATGCAGAGCATTTTGGGGAAATTAGGTTCATTTTGTCCCCAGGATGCAACTCACACCAGCTGACTAACACCCAGGTAAACAGGGACAGCAGGTGTCTTAAGGAAACACACCCTAATGTATCCACCTTTACCAGTGATCGAACCACGAACCTTAGTGTGTAGTGTGTGAGCTGAGTACACTACCAACCCAGTTACAGAACACCGTAATGTTACTAAAGCTTATCCTGAGCCTCATCCCACTCCCGGTAAAGAAAAAACTAGAAATTTAACTGAACTTCACACAGGTGTTTTAAGTGCATGGATCCTGACCCTCAGTGATAGAGTAAAGATCAAAACTAACCCACAAATTGTGATATATCAAGTCTGAGGTGTGAATGGTTCCAGCTACAGAACTGTGACTAATTTTTCATGACAGTACAGTGGACCCCCGGTTTACGATATTATTTCATTCCAGAATTATGTTCAGGTGCCATTACTGAACGAATTTGTTCCCATAAGGAATATTGTGAATTAGGTTAGTCCATTTCAGACCCCCAAACATACACGTACAAAAGCACTTACATAAATACACTTACATAATTGGTCGCATTGGGAGCTGATCGTAAAGCGGGGGTCCACTGTATACGTACGTGTATAACTTATTTTCACGACAGTACAAGTGTAACAGCTACTGATTACCAGTGTGGAATTAAAAAACTTAAGACTTGCAGCTGATGAAGTGATTTAAATACCAGCTTCAGTTTTTAAATGTTAGTCAACTTTTTTGCAATGCACTAAAGAGAAGACTTACTTCATGTTTGTAATATCCTCATTCAATGTTGCAATCTCCTGGTTGAGAGCTTTTCTTACATGCAATTCCTTCTCCAATTTTTCTGTCAGCTCTAGTTTCTTGTTACTCTGAAAAATTTCATACAATAAGCTTAAGATGTATGAAAAATCCAGACAATGTAAATCTAATTTTTTGTAGGTAGTAGGCAGTTTGGAGGGATATGTTGTGTATCTTTATACGTATATGCTTCTAAACTGTTGTATTCTGAACACCTCTGCAAAAACAGTGATAATGTGTGAGTGTGGTGAAAGTGTTGAATGATGATGAAAGCATTTTCTTTTTTGGGGATTTTCTTTCTTTTTTGGGTCACCCTGCCTCGGTGGGAGACGGCCGACTTGGTGAAAAAAAAAAAAGTAGGTCGGTAGAGAGCAACCACCCAGGGAGGTACTACCGTCCTGCCAAGTGAGTGTAAAACGGAATCCTGTAATTGTTTTACATGATGGTAGGATTGCTGGTGTCTTTTTTCTGTCTCTTAAACATGCAAGATTTCAGGTATGTCTTGCTACTTCTACTTACACTTTGGTCACACTGCACATACATGTACAAGCATATATATACACACCCCTCTGGGTTTTCTTCTATTTTCTTTCTAGTTCATTTTCTTGTTTAGTTCCTCTTATCTCCATGGGGAAGTGGAACAGAATTCTTCCTCCATAAGCCATGTGTGTTGTAAGAGGAGACTAAAATGCTGGGAACAAGGTGCTAGTAACCCCTTCTCCTATATAAATTACTAAATTTAAAAAGAGAAACTTGCGTTTTTCTTTTTGGACCACCCGGCCAGTTTGTTGAAAAGAAAAAAAAAATCTAATTTCTCTCTCTCTCAACATTACCACAAATGTGTATGTTTCGTAGTAGTGTCTTCAATTAGCATATGTGGGATCCAGCCCCTACCACGTTGTGTGCTGAATAACCCACATTAATAATAATAATAATAATAATAATAATAATAATAATAATAATAAACAATGAATAAGACATATGTACAACACTTGAGTATCTTTATTATGAAGATGTTTTGCCTGCTTTACGAAATTTAAAAAGAGAAACTTTTGTTTTTCTTTTTGGGCCACCCTGCCTCAGTGGGATGCGGCCGGTTTATTGAAAGAAAGAAAAGTTTTGCCAGTTAGTGGCTTTATCAATTCAGCACAGAGGTTATTTGAAGGTGTTGAAACTGGAGATAGTAGATGATGAGGTAATCAGTCCCTCAACCTAGATTGTGTTCACCAGTGGTGAACACATTGGTGTCTCTCACCGAGGTAAAGTGACTCCCCAAAAAAGAGAAACAAGTGTAATAATTCAATCGCTAAATTGCCCCCTGATTTTTTTTTTTTTTTATCACACTGGCCGATTCCCACCAAGGCAGGGTGGCCCGAAAAAGAAAAACTTTCACCATCATTCACTCCATCACTGTCTTGCCAGAAGGGTGCTTTACACTACAGTTTTTAAACTGCAACATTAACACCCCTCCTTCAGAGTGCAGGCACTGTACTTCCCATCTCCAGGACTCAAGTCCGGCCTGCCGGTTTCCCTGAATCCCTTCATAAATGTTACTTTGCTCACACTCCAACAGCACGTCAAGTATTAAAAACCATTTGTCTCCATTCACTCCTATCAAACACACTCATGCATGCCTGCTGGAAGTCCAAGCCCCTCGCACACAAAACCTCCTTTACCCCCTCCCTCCAACCTTTCCTAGGCCGACCCCTACCCCGCCTTCCTTCCACTACAGACTGATACACTCTTGAAGTCATTCTGTTTTGCTCCATTCTCTCTACATGTCCGAACCACCTCAACAACCCTTCCTCAGCCCTCTGGACAACAGTTTTGGTAATCCTGCACCTCCTCCTAACTTCCAAACTACGAATTCTCTGCATTATATTCACACCACACATTGCCCTCAGACATGACATCTCCACTGCCTCCAGCCTTCTCCTCGCTGCAACATTCATCCCCCATGCTTCACACCCATATAAGAGCGTTGGTAAAACTATACTCTCATACATTCCCCTCTTTGCCTCCAAGGACAAAGTTCTTTGTCTCCACAGACTCCTAAGTGCACCACTCACTCTTTTTCCCTCATCAATTCTATGATTCACCTCATCTTTCATAGACCCATCCGCTGACACGTCCACTCCCAAATATCTGAATACGTTCACCTCCTCCATACTCTCTCCCTCCAATCTGATATTCAATCTTTCATCACCTAATCTTTTTGTTATCCTCATAACCTTACTCTTTCCTGTATTCACCTTTAATTTTCTTCTTTTGCACACCCTACCAAATTCATCCACCAATCTCTGCAACTTCTCTTCAGAATCTCCCAAGAGCACAGTGTCATCAGCAAAGAGCAGCTGTGACAACTCCCACTTTGTGTGTGATTCTTTATCTTTTAACTCCACGCCTCTTGCCAAGACCCTCGCATTTACTTCTCTTACAACCCCATCTATAAATATATTAAACAACCACGGTGACATCACACATCCTTGTCTAAGGCCTACTTTAACTGGGAAAAAATTTCCCTGATTATATTAATAATAATCCAGCCATGGTATTGTATCTTTCATTCTACACGAAGTCTTTACTTACCATTATAATAAAACCACTCTGTAGTTCTTCCAGCTGCTCTTTAAGCTGTTTATTTTGAGTAAGGGCACGAGCAGCAGCAACCTTGTCACTCTGCATGGCGGCAAGCAGCTGCGATGTGTCCACTTCTTCAGTGTGGCTTCGTTCTATCTTCATCTCCAGTTCCTCCACGTTGCAAGACAGCTGATCCACCAGTTTAGAGAGTTGTCTGTTGTCATTTGTCTGCATGGTGAGGAGTAATAAAATTATAGTGTGAATGATGGTGAAAGTGTTTCTTTTTCAGGTTGCCCTGCCTTGGTGGGAGATGGCCAGCGTGTTAAAACTTTTTTTTTTTTTATTTACCTCAATGACTGTCTCCTGCCAAGGCAGGGTGACCTGTAGAAAGAAACCCATTTACTTCCATTCAAATACTGTTTTGCCAGAAGTGTGCTGACATCAGAGTTCAGATAACCTTCCAAACTGCAACATCCTCATCCCTCCTTCAGAGAGCAGGTACTGTGCTTCCCACCTCCAGGACTCAAGTCCGGATAAACAGTTTCCCTGAATTCTTTCATAAATGTTACCTTGCTCACACTCCAGCAGCACATCAGAGGGAAATCTGAACCGTAGAGAGAATGGATCAAAGTAGAATGACATGGAAAGCATATAAATCTATAGGGGAAGGAAGGCGGGGTAGGGGTCGTCCTCGAAAGGGTTGGAAAGAGGGGGTAAAGGAGGTTTTGTGGGTGAGGGGCTTGGACTTCCAGCAAGCGTGCATGAGCGTGTTAGATAGGAGTGAATGGAGACGAATGATACTTGGGACCTGACGATCTGTTGGAGTGTGAGCAGGGTAATATTTAGTGAAGGGATTCACTTACACTTAGGTCACACTACACATACATGTACACATTTATTTATACACACTCATCTGAGTTTTCTTTGATTTATCTTAATTAGTTTTGGTCTTTATTAATTTTCCTTTTATATCCATGAGGGAAGTGAATAAAGATCTTCCTCCGTAAGCCATGCGTTGTTGTTAAAGTCAACTAAAATGCCGGTGGAGGGAAACCAATGGGCTAGTAAACCCCTTTCCTGTAAAGATTTACTAAAAAGAATAAGAAGAAGAAAATTGTCAAAGTGGGAAAGTCTAAATGTGCGTGGATGTTGTGCAGATGATAAAAGAAAGAGATGATTGTGGGATGTTATGAATGAGAAAAAGCTGGGTTGTCCTGGCTTTAAGTGAAAACAAGCTGAGGGCCCGGTGGGAGAGTTCAGTGGAGAGAATAATGGGATAGGTCAGGGGGATTTCAAATAGAGTTAGAGACTAATGAAGGAGTAGCAATAATGTTGAAGGATAACTATGGTAGGAAAGTGGGGGACTATTAATGTATTAATTCAAGGATTATGTGGAGCAAAATAAAGATTGGATGTGAAAAGTGGGTGATAATAAGGTGTATGCACCTGGAGAAGAGAGAAGTGTAGAGGAATGGAGAGAGAGATTTTGGAAATTGTTTGAGTGAATGCGTGGAGGGAGTTTTGAATCAAGATGTGAGAGTAATGGTGGTTGGAGGATTTTTAATGCTAAAAGTGGGGTGTAAAAAAGTTTATGGAGGGAAGTAGTAGGTAAATTTGGGGTGCCTGGGTAAATGTAAATGGGGTAGCCTTAATTGAGAATGGTAGAAAGAAAATTTGGTAATAAGTAATACATCTTTTATGAAAACAGAGGTGATTAAAATAAATATTTACAAGGTATGATTGTAGCAGTAATGAATGTAGTTTATTAGATTATGTATGGTGGATAAAAGGGTTGATGGGTAGGCTCCAGGTGTCACATGTTTTTTATAGAGGGGCAACTGATATATCGGATCATTATTATAGTTGTAGCGTACAGTTAGAGTAAGAGGTAGATGGGAGGGAAAAGAGGAAGGTGGCAACAACAGTAAGAGGGAAGGTGAAAGTGTATAAACTAAGGAGGGAGGAAGTTGGGTGAGATTATAGCGGACCTAATTGGCCAGAAAGGTGGGCTAGTGCAAAAGATGAGTGTGGGGGGGTGTGAAGAGGGTTGGGAATAGTTTTAAAAAAAATGCAGTATTAGAAAATGTGGGGCAGAAGTTTGTGGATTATAGGAGGGTGGGCGGAAGGAGGAGGAAAGAGGAGTGAATGGTGGATTGATGAAGTAATGGTTGTGATAAAGAGAAAAAGGTAGCTTATGAGAGTTTTTACAAAGCAGAAGTGTTATAAGAAGAGCAGAGTATATGGAGAGTAAAGAAAGTAAAGAGAGTGTTGAGGAGAGTGCAAAAGGAGAGCAGATGATAGAGTGGGATGAGAGGCACTGTCAGAAATTTTAATGAAAATAAGAAAAAATTTTGGAGCGAGTTTTAAACAAGTTAAGAAAGCCTAGGGGAAAATATGGATTTGTCAGTATAAAAACGAGTAGGGGAGTTAGTAGATGGGGAGGGAGATGGAGGTATTGGGTAGATGGCAGGAATATTTTGAGTGAACTTTTTTAAATGTTAGGAAGAAACAGAGGCCAGTATTCATGCCACTGGCAGGGATAGGTATACCATCTTTTAGAGTGAAGAAGAGCAGAATGTAAGTGGGGGGAGGTCGTGAGGCATGACGTAAAATGGAAAGGGGTAAAGCGCTGAACTGATGGGATCATGACAGAAATGTTAAGAAAGCAGGGGGGGGGGATTTTGTTGAGTGGTTAGGTACTTTTGGTTTATAATGTATGAAAAGAGGGGAAAGGTACCTAGGATTGGCAGAGAGCATGTATAGTCCCTTTATATAAAGGGAAAGGGGACAAAGGACTGTAAAAATTAAGAAGGAATAAGCTTACTGAGTTACCAGGAAAAGTGTACGGTTAGGTTTAATGAAAGAATTAGAGGTAAGACAGAATGTAGGATTCGGAATGGAGCAAGGAGTTTTAGAGTGGGTAGGGGATGTGTAGATCTGGTGTTACATTGAAGGAATATTTGCTGAACAGATTTAGATAAAGATAGGGAGGTTTTTATTGCATTTATGGTTTTTAGAAAAGGCATATGATAGAGTGGATTAGACGGAGGCAATGTGGCAGATGTTGCAAGTATATGGAAATAGGTGGTAGTTATTAATTGCTGTAAAGAGTTTTTATGAGGATAGTGAGGCTCAGGTTAGGGTGTGTAGGAAGAGAGGGGAGAATACTTCCCGGTAAAAGTAGGTCTTAGACAGGGATGTGTAATGTCACCATGGTTGTTTAATATATTTATAGATGGGTGTAAAGGAAGTAAATGGCTAGGGTGTTTGGGAGAGGGGTGGGATTAAATTATGGGGAATTCAAATTCCAAAATGGGAATTGACACAGTTCTTTTTGCTGATGATACTGTGCTTATGGAGATTCTAAAGAAAAATTGCTAATGAGTTAGTGGATGAGATTTGGGATGTGTGTAAAGGTAAAAGTGGAACGTGAACATAGAGAAAAGAGATAAGGTGATGAGGGTGTCAAATGATGTAGAATAAAGAAAAATTGGATATCAAATTGGGGAGGAGAGATGGTATAGGAGTATGGAAGAAGTGAATGTTTTCAGATACTTGGGATGTTGACTGTCGGCGGATGGATTTTTGAAGGGTTGAGGTTATTAATCATAGAATTGTGAGGGAAAAAAGGTTGAGTGGTGCGTTGAGGTATATGTAGGAGTCAAAAAACGTTATCTATGGAGGCAAAGAAGGTGAATGTATGAAAGTATTAGTAGTACCACTACACTCTTATATGGGTGTTGAACAGCTTGGGTTGGTAATGCAGCAGCAGGAGACGGTTGGAGGAGCGGAGATGTCCTGTCTAAGGGGAATGTGTGTGTGTAAATATTATGCAAAAAATTCGGAGAGTGGAATTAGGAGAAGGTTGTGGAGTTTAATAAAAGTATTAGTCAGAGGGCAGGAGAGGGGTTGTTGAGGTGGGTTTGGTCATTTAGAGAGAAATGGATCACAGTTAGAATGACATGGAAAGCATTTAAATCTATAGGGGAAGGAAGCGGTGGTAGGGGTCGTCTCGAAAAGGGTTGGAGAAGAGGGGGTTGTAAAGGAGGTTTTGTGGGTAAGGGCTTGGATTTCCAGCAAGGGTGCGTGAGCGTGTGTTAGTAGGAGTGATGGATGACGAATGGTTACTTGGGACTGACGGATCTGTTGGAGTTTGTGAGCAGGGTTAATATTTAGTGAAGTGGTACGGGAAACCGGTTATTTTCTATTAGTGGACTTGAGTCTGGAAATGGGAAAGTACAATGCCTGCCTTTAAAGGAGGGGTTTGGATATTGGCAGTTTGGAGGGATATGTTGTGTATCCTTTATATGTGTATGCTTCTAGACTGTTGTATTCTGAAGCACCTCTGCAAAACAGTGATAATGTGCGAGTGTGGTGAAAGTGTTGATGATGATGAAAGTATTTTCTTTTTGGGGATTTTCTTCTTTTTTTGGGTCCCTGCCTCGGTGGGAGACGGCCCGACTTGTTGAAAAAAACCCCCCCCCCAAAAATTCAGGGAAACCGGTCTATTTTCATATAGTCGGACTTGAAGTCCTGGAAATGGGAAGTACATTGCCTGCACTTTAAAGGAGGGGTTTGGGATATTGGCAGTTTGGAGGGATATGTTGTGTATCTTTATACGTATATGCTTCTAAGCTGTTGTATTCTGAGCACCTCTGCAAAAGCAGTGATAATGTGTGAGTGTGGTGAAAGTGTTGAATGATGATGAAAGTATTTTCTTTTTGGGGATTTTCTTTCTTTTTTGGGTCACCCTGCCTCGGTGGGAGACGGCCGACTTGTTGAAAAAAAAAAAAAAAAGTTACTAACTTGCCACTTTCATGCTGCATGATTATCTTAAATTTCAACTCCAAAGTAGCTGCTTTTGCACCATCGTAAAGTCAAAATATCGTAAGTCAAACCATCGTAAGCCAAGGAGCACCTGTATAATATTATATATGAAGATAACAGGTACAAGTACAGTAAAACCCCTGTATCAACAAGTTCTGTTTCTGTGATGAACAAAATAAAAATTCGGTCTAGCTTTGCTGTGGCACCTCAAACTGCAACAGTTACATCTACAGTACATGATAAGGTATTAGTTAAGATGAAAAAAGCATTAAATTTGTATGTATGTCAACGAAAAATGGCTCATACATAGAGCTCGCTACTCTCAGTGGTTTCGGGTAGGACTTAGAAAACGTCAATTGCGGATACAGGGGGGACTAATGTTTAACAGCAGTTCAATGGTGTTAACAACTATAAAGTTATATACCATAGCAGCATTTTGTTCTTTTAGCTGAAGTATCTCATCTTGTAAAGCTGTAACAGTCTGCTTCAGATGCTCCTTCTCGGCGACCATTTCATCACGGTTGAAATCTGGTGAAGGACTTGGTGTTGAAGCAGCCTCAAGTTTATCTTTGGTATCTTCAAGAGCTGCTGATAATTCTTCTTTTTCCACAATCAAGTGTTTAATCTACAAAATATATTATTAAAGTCATGTCAGAATACAAAACTAAAATTTCATCAGGCAAAATAAAGTGATACAACTAACGTTAGTATATGCTTTATGTGTGTATATATTGAACTGTATAAAGAATAAGAGCCATAAGAATGTGACTGGAACACCTCATAACTAGCCTACAATTTTGAGACAAGTGTTCAATGACATTTTTCAGTCCATCCTGAGTAATTAGACTAGTAAATTCCAGTGTCTTAACAACACCCACTTTGAAAACTTTATTGTAGAAATTGATTTCCACTTTTTATCACCATATTCCTGTCTTCAACCTAAGAGCAGAATTTGTTTCACAAATAATGGACAGAGGGTTGAGTATCTGCTAGTCCTTACATGACCCACATGGGTTTAATGTTTCATGTAAATATTACACAGGTACCCAGAGTTTCGAACAGCTCCCAACTCGAACAATTATGTAAGTGTATTTTTGTAAGTGCTTTTGTAAGTGTATTTTTGGGGGTCTGAAACAGAGGAATCTAATTTACATTATTCCTTATGGGAACAAATTCATTCAGTATCGGCACTCGAACAGCCTTCTGGAACGAGTTAAGTTCGTAACTCGAGGTACCATTGTATCTTCAATCTGTGGGTTAGCTGTGTAGTGAAGTATATAGTGCAGCTTACTTGCTCTTGCAAACTCTGAGTTTGTGATGCTAACTGCGTGGTGTACTGCTGGTAGTGCAGAGCCACTTTGGCGTTGTCAGCATGTGCCTGGGAGAGAGCTGTCTGGGTTGCTTGAAGCTGTCTCTGGCTCTCTAGATGAGCTGCCTGCACCTGTTCCAGCTGGCACTGGATCTCCTCACTTGTACCATCTCTCAGCTGGTTGTAATACACATATTAAAAACACACCGAGCTGTACCATTAAACACAACATATACTGCAGTGCCTGCACTCTGAAGGACGGGTAAAGATATGTTGCCGTTTTTTTAACTGTAGTGTAGGCACGCCTCTGCAAGATAGTGAATGATGATGAAAGTGTTTTTTCTTTTTCGAGTTACCCGCCTTGGTGGGAAACTGCTGAAGCGTTAATAAAAAATAAATTCAATGTACAAAATGAGATATGTTGTAGTCAGGAAATCAACAAATAATTTTACAGTAATAAATATTCACTGCCAATACAATGAGTTGCACTTTCATACTGAAATCATAGAAGATTTATGATTATAGTGTGCTTGAAATTAGGTTCAGCTAAAACCAAAAGAATCACAAGAAATGAGCCTCACAATCAATATTCACTGGTAATTAAAGCTAAAATTTAGCTTTATATATAGTACGAGATGATTATTATTATACGTATATGTTGTGTATCTTTATACGTATATGCTTCTAAGCTGTTGTATTCTGAGCACCTCTGCAAAAGCAGTGATAATGTGTGAGTGTGGTGAAAGTGTTGAATGATGATGAAAGTATTTTCTTTTTGGGGATTTTCTTTCTTTTTTTGGGTCACCCTGCCTCGGTGGGAGACGGCCGACTTGTTGAAAAAAAAAAAAAAAAAAAAAAAAAAATTAGGGGGATGTGCTAAACCCACAGGGGTCATAAAAAACCTGGGAAAAATGGGAGGCAATCAGGTTCAATCCAATGAATGGCAAGATGGGTCCCATTCCTTGCATCAAGAGCTCCTCACTGGCATCAAGGAACCTTCCTTAATAGGAATCAGTATTAGTTAATTTTCATAGAAGAGGCCTCAGTAATGGCCTGTTCTATAATTTTCAGATTTTTTTAATACAATGGCCAAGTCCCACCGAGGCAAGGTGGCCCCCCAAAAAAGAAGAAACGCTTTTACCATCACTCACTGTTTCACTGTCTTGCCCGAGGCGTGCCACTACTACAATTCAAAACTGCAAATATTCCCACCCTTCCCTCAGAGTGCAGGCACTGTACTTTCCACCTCCACAACTCTTCCTCTTACATTCACCTCTTATTCTATATACATTATTTTGATTGAGCAACTAAACAAGAAACAGTTTATGCTTTGTATCTTACATAATAAACAAAATCTAATATTATAATTATTATAGTCATAAGAAAGTAATGAATCCATAGGGTCAAACAGCACCTGAGAAATGGGAGATAACCAGATTTAATCCAATAGGAAGACAGATCTAATTCTTTAGATCAAGAACCCTTGACCAGTGTCAAGGTACTCCCCTGAACTTACTTGCTGGACATGAAGTTGTGCCATTGCCAGCTGGCTCTTGGTGTCGGTGAGCTGGGAACATAATGTGTCGTAATCGCCAGTTTTCACACTGAGACGTTCAGTCAACTCTGCCACGCTAGCCTTCAGCTCTTCGCAAACTTTGCTGCAAAGATCATATGTATATGCATATATATATAAGCATATGTATATGCTTCTCCATGGGGAAGTGGAACAGAATTCTTCCTCTGTAAGCCATGCGTGTCGTAAGAGGCGACTAAAATGCCGGGAGCAAGGGGCTAGTAACCCCTTCTCCTGTATAAATTACTAAATTTAAAAGGAGAAACTTCAGTTTTTTCTTTTGGGCCACCCCACCTCAGTGGGATACAGCTGGTACGTTGAAAGAAGAAGAAGATCATTTTGAAATGCAGTTTTGTGGAATAATGTGTGTAAGATATCAAATGATAACAGAAAGATCCTTATAATAAAACCCTTTTATTTAAACAAGGTTTCAATTAATTCCTAATAGTTATAATTATAACCATAATTTTTAAAGGGTGGACGGGTAAGCCAGCAGAAGGCCTCGGTCAAATGACCAAAAGCTCCAGTGGCGGGTCATCATATGACTAGGACCCACGTCAGGTAACACTTGCCCTGTTTCCTAACAAACTTTACCTAACCTAACCTAACCTTCATCCACTGTGGACTTCATACAATGGAACCTCAAACATAGAACTTTCTTCGGTCCAGAAGGTTGTTCAAGTGTCGCTAAAGAACGAATTTATTCCCATCAGGAATAATATACATTAGATTAGTCCATTTCAGACCCTAAAAAGTACACTTATAAAAGCACTTACAAAAATACACTTACATAATTGGTTGAGTTGGGAGCAGTTCGATTTTTGAGGTTCCACTGTACAGTGCTAATTCAGTGTATGAAGCTCAGTGTACTTCACAAAAAATCCCATGGGGGAAACCTCACAAAAATAAAAACTTTTTTTATTATATCTTTCTACTGCTCTTTAAATACAATTCTTTCTTTCAACACACCGGCCGTATCCCACCGAGGCGGGGTGGCCCAAAAGGAAAAACGAAAGTTTCTCCTTTTACATTTAGTAATATATACAGGAGAAGAGGTTACTAGCCCCTTGCTCCTGGCATTTTAGTCGCCTCTTACAACACGCATGGCTTACGGAGAAAGAATTCTGTTCCATTTCCCCATGGAGATATGAGGAAATAATCAAGAATAAGAACTAGAAAGAAAATAGAAGAAAACTCAGAGGCGCGCATAACGGAGATAAAACACCTCAATTACTGGGAGCGCTTGAGGTTTCTAAACCTGTATTCCCTGGAACGCAGGAGGGAGAGATACATGATTATATACACCTGGAAAATCCTAGAGGGACTAGTACCGAACTTGCACACAAAAATCACTCACTACGAAAGCAAAAGACTTGGCAGACGATGCACCATCCCCCCAATGAAAAGCAGGGGTGTCACTAGCACGTTAAGAGACCATACAATAAGTGTCAGGGGCCCGAGACTGTTCAACTGCCTCCCAGCACACATAAGGGGGATTACCAACAGACCCCTGGCAGTCTTCAAGCTGGCACTGGACAAGCACCTAAAGTCAGTTCCTGATCAGCCGGGCTGTGGCTTGTACGTTGGTTTGCGTGCAGCCAGCAGCAACAGCCTGGTTGATCAGGCGCTGATCCACCAGGAGGCCTGGTCACAGACCGGGCCGCGGGGGCGTTGACCCCCGAAACTCTCTCCAGGTAAACTCCAGGTAATATATGCTTGTACATGTATGTGTTATAGGTAGTAGGTTGGTAGACAGCAACCGCCCAGGGAGGTACTACCGTCCTGCCAAGTGAGTGTAAAACGAAAGCCTGTAATTGTTTTACATGATGGTAGGATTGCTGGTGTCCTTTTTTCTGTCTCATGAACATGCAAGATTTCAGGTACGTCTTGCTACTTCTACTTACACTTAGGTCACACTACACATACATGTACAAGCACATATATACACACCCTTCTGGGTTTTCTTCTATTTTCTTTCTAGTTCTTATTCTTGTTTATTTCCTCTTATCTCCATGGGGAAGTGGAACAGAATTCTTCCTCCGTAAGCCATGCGTGTTGTAAGAGGCGACTAAAATGCCGGGAGCAAGGGGCTAGTAACCTCTTCTCCTGTATATATTACTAAATGTAAAAGGAGAAACTTTCGTTTTTCCTTTTGGGCCACCCCGCCTCGGTGGGATACGGCCGGTGTGTTGAAAGAAAGAAGACATGTATGTGTAGTGTGACCTAAGTGTAAGTAGAAGTAGTAAGACATACCTGAAATCTTGCATGTTTATGAGACAGAAAAAAGACACCAGCAATCCTACCATCATGTAAAACAATTACAGGCTTTCGTTTTACACTCACTTGGCAGGACGGTAGTACATCCCTGGGCGGTTGCTGTCTACCAACCTACTACCACAGGACAGTAGTACCTCCCTAGGTGGTTGCTGTCTACCAACCTACTACCACAGGACGGTAGTACCTCCCTGGGTGGTTGCTGTCTACCAACCTACTACCACAGGATGGTAGTACCTTCCTGGGTGGTTGTTGTCTACCAACCTACTACCACAGGACGGTAGTACCTCCCTGGGTGGTTGCTGTCTACCAACCTACTACCACAGGATGGTAGTACCTCCCTGGGTGGTTGTTGTCTACCAACCTACTACCACAGGACAGAAGTACCTCCCTGGGTGGTTGCTGTCTACCAACCTACTACCACAGGACAGTAGTACCTCCCTGGGTGGTTGTTGTCTACCAACCTACTACCACAGGACGGTAGTACCTCCCTGGGTGGTTGTTGTCTACCAACCTACTACCACAGGATGGTAGTACCTCCCTGGGTGGTTGTTGTCTACCAACCTACTACCACAGGACGGTAGTACCTCCCTGGGTGGTTGCTGTCTACCAACCTACTACCACAGGACAGTAGTACCTCCCTGGGTGGTTGTTGTCTACCAACCTACTACACAGGACGGTAGTACCTCCCTGGGTGGTTGTTGTCTACCAACCTACTACCACAGGACGGTAGTACCTCCCTGGGTGGTTGTTGTCTACCAACCTACTACCACAGGACGGTAGTACCTCCCTGGGTGGTTGTTGTCTACCAACCTACTACCACAGGATGGTAGAACCTCCCTGGGTGGTTGTTGTCTACCAACCTACTACCACAGGATGGTAGTACCTCCCTGGGTGGTTGTTGTCTACCAACCTACTACCACAGGATGGTAGTACCTCCCTGGGTGGTTGTTGTCTACCAACCTACTACCACAGGATGGTAGTACCTCCCTGGGTGGTTGTTGTCTACCAACCTACTACCACAGGATGGTAGTACCTCCCTGGGTGGTTGTTGTCTACCAACCTACTACCACAGGACGGTAGTACCCTCCCTGGGTGGTTGTTGTCTACCAACCTACTACCACGGGATGGTAGTACCTCCCTGGGTGGTTGTTGTCTACCAACCTACTACCACAGGATGGTAGTACCTCCCTGGGTGGTTGTTGTCTACCAACCTACTACCACAGGACGGTAGTACCTCCCTGGGGGGTTGTTGTCTACCAACCTACTACCACAGGATGGTAGTACCTCCCTGGGTGGTTGTTGTCTACCAACCTATTTACCACAGGACGGTAGTACCTCCCTGGGCGGTTGCTGTCTACCAACCTACTACCACAGGACGGTAGTACCTCCCTGGGTGGTTGTTGTCTACCAACCTACTACCACAGGACGGAAGTACCTCCCTGGGTGGTTGCTGTCTACCAACCTACTACCACGGGAAACGGTAGTACCTCCCTGGGTTGGTTGCTGTCTACCAACCTACTACCACAGGATGGTAGTACCTCCCTGGGTGGTTGTTGTCTACCAACCTACTACCACAGGACGGTAGTACCTCCCTGGGTGGTTGCTGTCTACCAACCTACTACCACAGGATGTAGTACCTCCCTGGGTGGTTGTTGTCTACCAACCTACTACCACAGGACGGAAGTACCTCCCTGGGTGGTTGCTGTCTACCAACCTACTACCACAGGACGGTAGTACCTCCCTGGGTGGTTGCTGTCTACCAACCTACTACCACAGGACGGTAGTACCTCCCTGGGTGGTTGTTGTCTACAACCTACTACCACAGGACGGTAGTACCTCCCTGGGTGGTTGCTGTCTACCAACCTACTACCACAGGACGGTAGTACCTCCCTGGGTGGTTTTTGTCTACCAACCTACTACCACAGGACGGTAGTACCTCCCTGGGTGTTTGTTGTCTACCAACCTACTACCACAGGACGGTAGTACCTCCCTGGGTGGTTGCTGTCTACCAACCTACTACCACAGGACGTAGTACCTCCCTGGTGGTTGCTGTCTACCAACCTACTACCACAGACGGTAGTACCTCCCTGGGTAGTTGTTGTCTACCAACCTACTACACAGGACGGTAGTACCCCCTGGGTGGTTGTTGTCTACCAACCTACTCCCAAACAGGACGGTAGTACCTCCCTGGGTGGTTTTTGTCTACCAACCTACTACCACAGGATGGTAGTACCTCCCTGGGTGGTTGTTGTCTACCAACCTACTACCACAGGATGGTAGAACCTCCCTGGGTGGTTGTTGTCTACCAACCTACTACCACAGGATGGTAGTACCTCCCTGGGTGGTTGTTGTCTACCAACCTACTACCACAGGATGGTAGTACCTCCCTGGGTGGTTGTTGTCTACCAACCTACTACCACAGGATGGTAGTACCTCCCTGGGTGGTTGTTGTCTACCAACCTACTACCACAGGATGGTAGTACCTCCCTGGGTGGTTGTTGTCTACCAACCTACTACCACAGGACGGTAGTACCTCCCTGGGTGGTTGTTGTCTACCAACCTACTACCACAGGATGGTAGTACCTCCCTGGGTGGTTGTTGTCTACCAACCTACTACCACAGGATGGTAGTACCTCCCTGGGTGGTTTTTTGTCTACCAACCTACTACCACAGGACGGTAGTACCTCCCTGGGAGGTTGTTGTCTACCAACCTACTACCACAGGATGGTAGTACCTCCCTGGGTGGTTGTTGTCTACCAACCTACTACCACGGGACGGTAGAAACCTCCCTGGGCGGTTGCTGTCTACCAACCTACTACCACAGGACGGTAGTACCTCCCTGGGTGGTTGTTGTCTACCAACCTACTACCACAGGACGGAAGTACCTCCCTGGGTGGTTGCTGTCTACCAACCTACTACCACAGGACGGTAGTACCTCCCTGGGTGGTTGCTGTCTACCAACCTACTACCACAGGATGGTAGTACCTCCCTGGGTGGTTGTTGTCTACCAACCTACTACCACAGGACGGTAGTACCTCCCTGGGTGGTTGCTGTCTACCAACCTACTACCACAGGATGGTAGTACCTCCCTGGGTGGTTGTTGTCTAACAACCTACTACCACAGGACGGAAGTACCTCCCTGGGTGGTTGCTGTCTACCAACCTACTACCACAGGACGGTAGTACCTCCCTGGGTGGTTGCTGTCTACCAACCTACTACCACAGGAGGGTAGTACCTCCCTGGGTGGTTGTTGTCTACCAACCTACTACCACAGGACGGTAGTACCTCCCTGGGTGGTTGCTGTCTACCAACCTACTACCACAGGACAGTAGTACCTCCCTGGGTGGTTGTTGTCTACCAACCTACTACCACAGGACGGTAGTACCTCCCTGGGTGGTTGTTGTCTACCAACCTACTACCACAGGATGGTAGTACCTCCCTGGGGGGTTTTGTTGTCTACCAACCTACTACCACAGACGGTAGTACCTCCCTGGTGGTTGCTGTCTACCAACCTACTACCACAGGACGGTAGTACCTCCCGGGGTAGTTGTTGTCTACCAACCTACTACACAGGACGGTAGTACCTCCCTGGTGGTTGTTGTCTACCAACCTACTACCACAGGACAGTAGACTCTCCCTGGGTGGTTGTTGTCTACCAACCTACTACCACAGGATGGTAGTACCTCCCTGGGTGGTTGTTGTCTACCAACCTACTACCACAGGATGGTAAACCTCCCTGGGTGGTTGTTGTCTACCAAACTACTACCACAGGATGGTAGTACCCCCCTGGGTGGTTGTTGTCTACCAACCTACTACCACAGGATGGTAGTACCTCCCTGGGTGGTTGTTGTCTACCAACCTACTACCACAGGACAGTAGTACCTCCCTGGGTGGTTGTTGTCTACCAACCTACTACCACAGGACGGTAGTACCTCCCTGGGTGGTTGTTGTCTACCAACCTACTACCACAGGATGGTAGTACCTCCCTGGGTGGTTGTTGTCTACCAACCTACTACCACAGGATGGTAGTACCTCCCTGGGTGGTTGTTGTCTACCAACCTACTACCACAGGACGGTAGTACCTCCCTGGGAGGTTGTTGTCTACCAACCTACTACCACAGGATGGTAGTACCTCCCTGGGTGGTTGTTGTCTACCAACCTACTACCACAGGATGGTAGTACCTCCCTGGGCGGTTGCTGTCTACCAACCTACTACCACAGGACGGTAGTACCTCCCTGGGTGGTTGTTGTCTACCAACCTACTACCACAGGACGGTAGTACCTCCCTGGGGGGTTGTTGTCTACCAACCTACTACCACAGGATGGTAGTACCTCCCTGGGTGGTTGTTGTCTACCAACCTACTACCACAGGACGGTAGTACCTCCCTGGGAGGTTGTTGTCTACCAACCTACTACCACAGGACGGTAGTACCTCCCTGGGTGGTTGTTGTCTACCAACCTACTACCACAGGACGGTAGTACCTCCCTGGGTGGTTGTTGTCTACCAACCTACTACCACAGGACGGTAGTACCTCCCTGGGTGGTTGCTGTCTACCAACCTACTACCACAGGATGGTAGTACCTCCCTGGGTGGTTGTTGTCTACCAACCTACTACCACAGGATGGTAGTACCTCCCTGGGTGGTTGTTGTCTACCAACCTACTACCACAGGACAGTAGTACCTCCCTGGGTGGTTGTTGTCTACCAACCTACTACCACAGGACGGTAGTACCTCCCGGGGTGGTTGTTGTCTACCAACCTACTACCACAGGATGGTAGTACCTCCCTGGGTGGTTGTTGTCTACCAACCTACTACCACAGGATGGTAGTACCTCCCTGGGGGGTTGTTGTCTACCAACCTACTACCACAGGATGGTAGTACCTCCCTGGGAGGTTGTTGTCTACCAACCTACTACCACAGGATGGTAGTACCTCCCTGGGTGGTTGTTGTCTACCAACCTACTACCACAGGATGGTAGTACCTCCCTGGGCGGTTGCTGTCTACCAACCTACTACCACAGGACGGTAGTACCTCCCTGGGTGGTTGTCTACCAACCTACTACCACAGGACGGTAGTACCTCCCTGGGTGGTTGTTGTCTACCAACCTACTACCACAGGATGGTAGTACCTCCCTGGGTGGTTGTTGTCTACCAACCTACTACCACAGGACGGTAGTACCTCCCTGGGAGGTTGTTGTCTACCAACCTACTACCACAGGACGGTAGTACCTCCCTGGGTGGTTGTTGTCTACCAACCTACTACCACAGGACGGTAGTACCTCCCTGGGTGGTTGTTGTCTACCAACCTACTACCACAGGACGGTAGTACCTCCCTGGGTGGTTGCTGTCTACCAACCTACTACCACGGGATGGTAGTACCTCCCTGGGTGGTTGTTGTCTACCAACCTACTACCACAGGATGGTAGTACCTCCCTGGGTGGTTGTTGTCTACCAACCTACTACCACAGGATGGTAGTACCTCCCTGGGTGGTTGTTGTCTACCAACCTACTACCACAGGACGGTAGTACCTCCCTGGGTGGTTGCTGTCTACCAACCTACTACCACAGGATGGTAGTACCTCCCTGGGTGGTTGCTGTCTACCAACCAAACTACCACAGGACGGTAGTACCTCCCTGGGTGGTTGTTGTCTACCAACCTACTACCACAGGACGGTAGTACCTCCCTGGGTGGTTGCTGTCTACCAACCTACTACCACAGGACGGTAGTACCTCCCTGGGTGGTTGCTGTCTACCAACCTACAAACCACAGGACGGTAGTACCTCCCTGGGTGGTTGCTGTCTACCAACCTACTACCACAGGACAGTAGTACCTCCCTGGGTGGTTGCTGTCTACCAACCTACTACCACAGGACGGTAGTACCTCCCTGGTGGTTGCTGTCTACCAACCTACTACCACAGGACGGTAGTACCTCCCTGGGCGGTTGCTGTCTACCAACCTACTACCACAGGACGGTAGTACCTCCCTGGGTGGTTGCTGTCTACCAACCTACTACCACAGGACAGTAGTACCTCCCTGGGTGGTTGCTGTCTACCAACCTACTACCACAGGACGGTAGTACCTCCCTGGGCGGTTGCTGTCTACCAACCTACTACCTACAACTCCTTAAATATCTGCAATATAAAAGTGGTAAATAAATACCTGAAACATGTTTAAAAAGCCAAGCCATAAAACATAGCTATAATAGTCTATTTCCTTTTCTTTAAAACCAGCATCTACCTTTTTTTAAGGATGTCTATAACTCATTAACTTTATTTCATAGGTCATTTCAGACCAAGGTAGGGTGTTCCAGAGAGAAGAAAACACATTCATGATCACTCATTCAATAGCTGTGTGGCCAGAAGTGCACAGGCTTCACAATCCAAATACGGTGGACCCCCGGTTTACGATATTATTTCATTCCAGAAGTATGTTCAGGTGCCAGTACTGAACGAATTTGTTCCCATAAGGAATATTGTGAATTAGATTAGTCCATTTCAGACCCCCAAACATACACGTACAAATGCACCTACATAAATACACTTACATAATTGGTTGCATTGGGAGGTGATTGTAAACCGGGGGTCCACTGTAATCACTCGTCATTCAATGTTATTCATTAAATTTTTAAACAAACAAACAAAACAAACAAAATTTTATTCCTCTGCAAGGTTACAATTAGATTATGAAATTACAATGAGATACAGTGCAAAGAGAGCTACTACCATGCCTAGGCATTATGGGCAGACTTAATTTAATGGCTTACATACTTTAAAAAAAATATGCATTTCTGCTTACTTTGTTTTGAAATTTGTCATCTTGGTAGCATCCAGTTCCTTTGAAAGTGTGTCCTGTAGTGACTTGGCAGCTGTGCACTGGGAGGTTAGATCTTTAAGGCTAGCTTCCAGCTCTCCCACTCGCTGGCGAGAAGCACTCAGTCGCCCATCCAGTTCTATTACCTCTCCTGAACGCAAGCATACATGTCAAATATTCATCTTAGGATGGAATGTACATTGTAATCAAACCAAAATTTTGTAAGGATTACAAACTTTTTTTTTTTATCATGGTTTCAAAATAACATAGCATACACAAATAACCAGCACATAGAAAGAAACTTCTGACGATGTTTCAGTCTGACTTAGACCATTAACTACTCCAAGTTGGACGGGAACATTGTAATAAATTTCCTTCTCCTATGTGCTGGTTATTTGTATTTTGTTCCGGTCATAGTAATGTTCCTTTTTGTTCTTCAACATAACCATAGTTAGTACACAATTAACCCACACATAGAAGAGAGGAGCTTATGACAATGCTTCGGTTTGAGTTGGACAATTGTTCCAGTCACGGTATTGTGCTTTTTTGTTATTTAGTTATTCTTTCTTTCTTTCAACACACCGGCTGTATCCCACCAAGGCAGGGTGGCCCAAAAGGAAAAACGAAAGTTTCTCCTTTTACATTTAGTAATACATACAGGAGAAGGGGTTACTAGCCCCTTGCTCCTGGCATTTCAGTTGCCTCTTACAACACGCATGGCTTACGGAGGAAGAATTCTGTTCCACTTCCCTATGGTGGTAAGAGAAAATAAACAAGAACAAGAACTAGTAAGAAAATAGAAGAAAATCCAGAGGGGTGTGTATATACAGTGGACCCCCTCATAACGATCACCTCCGAATGCGACCAATTATGTAAGTGTACAGTGGACCCCCGGTTAACAATATTTTTTCACTCCAGAAGTATGTTCAGGTGCCAGTACTGACCGAATTTGTTCCCATAAGGAATATTGTGAAGTAGATTAGTCCATTTCAGACCCCCAAACATACACGTACAAACGCACTTACATAAATACACTTACATAATTGGTCGCATTCGGAGGTGATCGTTATGCGGGGGTCCACTGTATTTATGTAAGTGCGTTTGTACGTGCATGTTTGGGGGTCTGAAATGGACTAATCTACTTCACAATATTCCTTATGGGAACAAATTCGGTCAGTACTGGCACCTGAACATACTTCTGGAGTGAAAAAATATCGTTAACCGGGGGTCCACTGTATATGCTTGTACAGTGGAACCTCAAAAATCGAACTGCTCCCAACACAACCAATTATGTAAGTGTATTTTTGTAAGTGCTTTTATAAGTGTATTTTTAAGGGTCTGAAATGGACTAATCTAATTTACATTATTCCTGATGGGAATAAATTCATTCGGTAAAGGCACTCGAACAGACATCTGGACCGAAGAAAGTTTGATATTTTAGGTTCCACTGTACATGTATGTGTAGTGTGACCTAAGTGTAAGTAGAAGTAGCAAGACGTACCTGAAATCTTGCATGTTTATGAGACAGAAAAAAAGGACACTAGCAATCCTACCATCATGTAAAACAATTACAGGCTTTCGTTTTACACTCACTTGGCAGGATGGTAGTACCTCCCTGGGTGGTTGCTGTCAACCAACCTACTACCACAGGATGGTAGTACCTCCCTGGGTGGTTGCTGTCTACCAACCTACTACCACAGGACGGTAGTACCTCCCTGGATGGTTGCTGTCTACCAACCTACTACCACAGGACGGTAGTACCTCCCTGGGTGGTTGCTGTCTACCAATCTACTACCACAGGATGGTAGTACCTCCCTGGGTGGTTGCTGTCTACCAACCTACTACCACAGGACAGTAGTACCTCCCTGGGTGGTTGCTGTCTACCAACCTACTACCACAGGACGGTAGTACCTCCCTGGGTGGTTGCTGTCTACCAACCTACTACCTAGATTTTGTTATTCATAGTTAGTAAATTCCATATTAAATTAGGTTTGTGTAATGAAATGTGCATTATAAAGAAGAAGAGCACTGTAGAAAATCAAATCTAATAAGGTACCGAACAACACTATTAGTTTCACCACTCGTGGCGAAACGTTTCCTTTAATAAATGTCCTGATCTGTACTTAAGTGTCTTCTTCCACACCATTTTATAGATGTGAGAATAGTAAGACATCTGGTCAAACAGAAATGGGGAGAGATTTATCAAAATGAATTGCTGTATACAACATCAGTAAATAATTTATTCTTTATTCTCAAAAAATCTTATTCATTTCCCTGACTGATTAAGTGTAATGAACATTTGTTAATGTTGAAGAGTATCCCACATGTAGACGTTAAAACTGCAATGGGAAGAAGATAGCATAATTTGACTTCCAAAGCTCAGTGGAACTCAACTAGCTACTGGATATTTTAATATATATTTTTTAACACGTTGGCTGTCTCCCACTGAAGCAGGTTGACCTAAAAGAAGTGGAAATGTATTCATTATCATTAATGTAATAGCTATGATATGATGGACAATGTGTATTATCTTTTTGGGGTCACCCCCACCTCAGCAGATGCCAGCTTGTTTAAATTTTTTATATATTTTTCTAACACACTGGCCACTTCCCACCAAGGCAGAGTGACCCAAAAAAAGAAAAAATGCTCCTGGCATTTTAGCCACCTCTTATCACACACATGGCTTATGGAGGAAGTAGTACTGAGTTTTTAATTCAAATTCAAAATTGAAATTTTTATTTCTTTTGCACAGTATACAACATGTAACTTACATGTCATAAAATACTGTTAAGCATAAAGCCTATTTACAAAAACTTATTATACCCACCTGCTTTCTGTTTAAGAGCATAATTGGCATGAGTAAGGTTGGACTGCAGCTCGGACTTCTCCGACACTAAGATGCCTATAGTCTGAATGTGCACCTGCAGTTGCTCCCTCAAGCTTTCTACCTCCCTTGCACCTCCACCGGCAGCAGAGTTCAAGACAGCGTGGGCAGCAGCTAACTCCGCTTCCAGCCTCTCCAGCTGGGCTTTCTACGGGGTTGTGGAAGGATTTTATTACATGCCAAACATTATTATTATTGCAAAACATTATTACTATTATACAGTGGATCCCCGACTTACGATATTAATTCATTCCAGAAGGCTGTTCGGGTGCCGTTATCAAACGAATTTATTCCCATAAGGAATATTGTAAATTAGATTAGTCCGTTTCAGACCCCCAAAAATACACTTACAAAAGCACTTACAAAAATACACTTAAATAGTTGTTCGAGTAGGGAGCTGATCGTAAGTCGGGGGTCCACTGTATATCTTTTTCAGATACAGAATGTGCAGATTATTATACTCATGAGGAAGCACTAAACCTATAGGGAAATGGGAGGTAATCAGGGGAGAGCAGCTGAAATTTTTTTTCATCAAATTTTCCAGCATTAAAGCACCTTTCCCCTTTAAGTGCAAATTTTTTTTTTCAACATATCGGCCATCTCCCATTGTGGCACGGTGACCCGAAAAATAAACAGTTTCACCATCATTCACACTGTTACTGTCTTACCAGAGGCGTGCAGATATGACAGTTTAGATGTCACTCTGAACAGCAAATATCCCAAACTCCTCCTTAAGAGTGTAGGCATTGTACTTCCCACCTCCAGGACTTGTACACTTATTGAAGCATATAAGTGAACAATATTGTACACTTATTGAAGGATATAACTGAACAATATTGTACACTTATTGAAGGATATAACTGAACAATATTGTACACTTATTGAAGCATATAAGTGAACAATATTGAGATAGAAGTACAGTGTCTGCACTCTGAAGGAGGGGTGTTAATGTTGCAGTTTAAAAACTGTAGTGTAAAGCACCCTTATGGCAAGACAGTGATGGAGTGAATGATGGTTTAAGGTTTTCTTTTTCGGGCCACCCTGCCTTGGTGGGAATCAGCCAGTGTGTTAATAAAATAAAATAAATTGAGATAAAGGTACAGAATTTTCATTGTTTTTATGGATTTAAAAAAGGCACATGATAGGGTGGATAGGGAAGCAATGTGTTATTACACATCAATGTCTCAAGTATCTTATTACCATACAAGCTCTTTTTTTAACACATTGGCTGTCTCTCACTGAGGCAGGGTGACCCAATATTAAATGTCTTTATTTGCAATAAATTTACCATAGTTAAAATTTTATCGTCATAATGCTGTAACATCTATAATAGGCTTCTCTCAGTAATTTTATTATCTTATGAATAAACAGAATGATGGACAGGAAGCTTGAACTGTGGTCCTGGGATGGACAGCTCCAACACTATACCGTTGAGCTACAGACCTTCTAACAGGGAAGATTCTTTTATTTAGCCATAATTACATTTTTTTTTATTACATCAGCCATTTTTCCACTGGGGTAAGATGGCCCAAAAGAAGGATAAGAGAAAATAAGATCTGTTCAGATTTTTAACATGGAGGGTTAGCCACCCATGATAACCCAAGAAAAATTCAGTGCGCCATTGAGGCATGTGTCTTATTTCCATTGTGGTCCTTCAGTCTTGTTCCCCAGGATGCCACCCACACCAGTTGACTAACACCCAGGTACCTACTTGCTACTAGGTAAACAGGGACAGCAGATGCAAGGAAATATGCTCAACATTTCCACCCGTGTCAGGGATCGAACCACGGACACTAAGTGTGAAGTGAGAACGTTACCATACAAGCTTTCCAGAAGTGCAACAATATTACAAGTCACGTGACCATCTAGCGTCTGCTGAAAAGTTAAAACTCAACATGCCACAAGGTGCGTGCACTCGCACTCACTCTCTCACTCTCTCTCTCTCTCTCTCTCACACTCTCACACACACACACACACACACACACACACACACACACACACACACACACACACACACACACACACACACACACACACACACACACACACACACACAAAAAAGGGCACCAGGTACAAAGTTAAGCAGTGCACCAGGTTCTCTACATTACAACTCGCCAGCTGAATGGTGTGCTGTGTCTGTTGCTGTGAGTTTTCACACTCCTTCTGAAGCAGTGCTGCCAACTCAGCGTTCCGTCGCTCTAGTTCAGAGATTGTCAAGTCAGGCAATCCTGGCGCTGAGGAAAAACAAAAATTGTATAATTCATCGCTTTAAAGTTTTGTGTAAAATCGTACAATGTAGCAATGACAAAAATATCCAAAAATATTACAAGATACAGTGGACCCTCGCATAACGTTGGCATCACATAACGTTAAATTCGCATAACGATACTTTTAACGCTAACATTTTCCCTCGGATAACGTTAAAAAACTCGCTTAACGATATTCGTTCTCAGGTACCAATTAATATTGTTATGTGAGGGTCCACTGTATTTTCCTATACTTTTCTGTAATTATGACTTTCATTCTTATTTTATTCATGGAGAAGCTCTAAACCCATGAGGGTCATACAGTGCCTAGGAATGGGAGATAATCAGGTTTGATCTAAGTGGATCATGATTCAGCAGCAGGTTCAAGGGGTCATCCTTTCATTAATTTTCTAATACCCATTTCTACATTATAATCAGGTTATTAACGTTCTGCATCTCATTCCAAGCTACCACTCGTAATTTATTGAACACCGTACCTTATTACTCCGTGGTGTAAAATAAACACACTGGCTGTCTCCCACTGAGGCAGGATGACCAAAAAAGAAACACTTTCACCATCATTTAAACTATCACTGTCTTCTGTCTTGCCAGAGGCATGCAGATATGGCAATTTACATGTCCCTGTAAACAGCAAATATCCCCCCACCTTTTAGAGTGCAGACACTGTACTTCCCACCTCCATGACTCAAGTCCAGCTAACCAGGTTCCATGCTTCCCTTCACAAAATATTACCCTGCTCATACTCCAACAGCTCATTAAATCCCAAAGACCATTCGTCTCCACTCACTCCTATCTATATTTTTTAAAACATATTACTTTACCTGATCCCTCACTTTCACTCATAAGGCCGCTGAGTTGCAGGGAGATCTGTCGCAAACTCTCCGAAGAAGATTTCAGAAGAGGTTCACCTTGAGTCTCCCCCGTAGATACATGTATCGCTGTTGTTACACTTGCGGTAGTTTCAGAGCTGACTGAACCTTCTCTCTCAAACACATCAGGGGCATTTGTCTGTTCAGATACAGAATCAAGGTCACTGGGAAGAGCCTCAGTATCCGGTTCATCTTTGGGGAGTTCTGGTATGATTGGATTCGAAAAACTTACTTGCTGCCTAGCAGCTTTCCTGTTATTTACATATGTATTCTGTTCATTTGGTTCAGGTATCTGGATAAATGCAGCATTTGTGACGGCCTCTTGTTTTAAAGTAAACAATTCATTTTGCAGTAAATCAGGTGAGTCTGTATTATCAGAGGCTACTGAACATGAATCATGGTTAGTAACTTCACTTTCTACCACCAGAGGTTGAAAAGAATAATCAATGTTGTTTAAAGGAGTATTTTCTTCCTCCTGTGCTTGTTCATCATCCGCTGAGACAGTTCTGTTGGCCGCGACATCATACCTTGCATTTTCGACTTCCATAGTTGACACTACTTCTGTATATTTAATCCTATTCTGTGTCACTTGTACTGTATCTTCTATTGCCGAAGGAGGTGATGACACTCCTGTCTCTGTTTCCCCTTCTGTAATGTGTGTTCCTGGGTCATAGCCACCAGGAGGATGTATCTGTGTCATACAGCTCCCATTCTCTTCACTGATCAGAGTCTGAGGATATGACTGTAAATCATGAGATGAGACAAGAGAATCATCCTCCATAATTTCTGTAAATTCCTCTGACACCAGATCAACTGACGATGCACGTGAAGAGAGGGTGCCTGATTCTGACTGTAGACTTGACTCTTCTGTCAGACTTCCCTGTAAATGATCACAATATGCATTAAACAGAAATCTGACCTATCATACAAAAATCTTCTAAACAAAGGTAGAGCAAATGCTCAATATTAAAAGCCCCAAAAATGAAATTCTTCAGAAAATAGCACTTTCCAGGATCACCCGATATAAATTTAAGCTGAAAAAACCAATGCTTAAACCTGAGCTGTGGAGACAGAGTTGGAAGCAATTCTTGAGTTACTGGAGTCAGAGTTGGAGTTGGTTAGGTTAGGTTAGGTAAGGTTCGTCAGGAAACAGGACAAATGTTTCCTGACGCGGGTCTTAGTCAGATGATGACCCGCCTTTGGAGCTTTTGGTCATCTGACCGAGGCCTTCCGCTGGCTTACCGGTCCACCCCTTTAAAAATTATGTTCATTTATAACCATTGTTTTTTTTTTGGAGTTGGTAAAATGAAATTAAAGGCATCAGACATGGGGGTGCCATAAATAAAGGAACTAGAGTTGAAGGTTTTATGTACTGACTCTACAGCCCTAGTTTAAACCATTTTTATCTAGCATATCTCATCTCAAAGAACATTAGCCATTATACAACCAACTATTATTTTTGTTATTTTTGTACTTATAGAAATATACAGTTACTTATAGAAATATACAGTTATTTTGTATATTTTAATTTACTAAACAAACACTATTTTACACATAAATACTGTAACTAACATAGCATTTATGTGAATCAATATAAAAAAACACTGATCCACTTCAGTTTCTAAATTATCATTTATGAGGAACTCTATCAAACAGAGTTTCTTAAAATCTAAATAAATGGATTATTATTATAATCAAGGGGGAAGCGCTAAACCCGTAAAAAATAATTATAATTATAATAATTATAATTATACAGTGATACCTCGAGTTACGAACTAAATTCGTTCAAGAAGGCTGTTCAGGTGCCGATACCAAACGAATTTGTTCCCATAAGGAATAATGTAAATTAGATTAGTCTATTTCAGACCCCCAAAAATACACTTACATAATTATTTGATTTGGGAACTGTTCAAAACTCAAGGTACCATTGTAATTTGGGAACTGTTCGAAACTCAAGGTACCATTGTAATTTGGGAACTGTTCGAAACTCAAGGTACCATTGTAATTTGGGAACTGTTCCAAACTCAAGGTACCATTGTAATTTGGGAACTGTTCGAAACTCAAGGTACCATTGTAATTTGGGAACTGTTCGAAACTCAAGGTACCATTGTAACTTGGGAACTGTTCCAAACTCAAGGTACCATTGTAATTTAGGAACTGTTCGAAACTCAAGGTACCATTGTAATTTGGGAACTGTTCGAAACTCAAGGTACCATTGTAATTTGGGAACTGTTCGAAACTCAAGGTACCATTGTAACTTGGGAACTGTTCGAAACTCAAGGTACCATTGTAATTTGGGAACTGTTCGAAAGTCAAGGTACCATTGTAATTTGGGAACTGTTCGAAACTCAAGGTACCATTGTAATTTGGGAACTGTTCGAAACTCAAGGTACCATTGTAATTTGCTTGCATGAGCAAGTGCACACAAATTATAATTATAAGCAACAGAAAGTGCTAAACCTGAAGGGGTAATACAATGCCTGGGAAATGGGAGGCATTCAGGTTCAATCCAATGAAGGGAAGGATAGCTCTGGTTCCTTGGATCAAAACTCCCTCACTGGCATCAAGGCACCTAAAGGAAATTTATCAGCAAAGTGCATGCTGTGACACACTTAAGGTTGCCGCAGCAACATACAATACCTCCACCTCTGAAGTGCCGTCCTTGCTGCCGCCTTCGATCATATGCTTTGTGCCTTTTTTCTTTTGGAATTGCCTTAGCTGCAAGAAATTTGGAAGAAATGTGTATTAGAAGAATACAAACATTATATCTTTTAAAATTTAAATTGACAAACTAGCAGGGTAATGAATATGACAAGATTCTGGTGGGATTTTTAACCCCAGAGGGTTAGCCACCTAGGATAACTCAGGGTAGGGAGTGTTAGCCACCCAGGATAACCCAGGGTAGGGAGGGTTAGCCACCTAGGATAACCAAGGGTAGGGAGTGTTAGCCACCCAGGATAACCCAGGGTAGGGAGGATTAGCCGCCCAGGATAACCTAGGGTAGGGAGTATTAGCCGCCCAGGATAACCTAGGGTAGGGAGTGTTAGCCACCCAGGGTAGGGAGTATTAGTCACCCAGGATAACCCAGGGTAGGGAGAGTTAGCCACCCAGGATAACCCAAGGTAGGAAGTGTTAGCCACCAAGGATAACCCAGGATAGGGAGTATTAGTCACCCAGGATAACCAAGGGTAGGGAATGTTAGCCACCCAGGATAACCCAGGGTAGGGAGCATTAGTCACCCAGGATAACCCAGGGTAGGGAGAGTTAGCCACCCAGGATAACCCAGGGTAGGGAGTGTTAGCCACCCAGGATAACCCAGGGTAGGGAGTATTAGCCACCCAGGATAACCCAGGGTAGGGAATGTTAGCCACCCAGGATAACCTAGGGTTGGGAGTGTTAGCCACCCAGGATAACCTAGGGTAGGAAGTATTAGCCACCCAGGATAACCCAGGGTAGGGAGTGTTAGCCACCCAGGATAACCTAGGGTACGGAGTATTAGTCACCCAGGATAACCCAGGGTAGGGAGTATTAGTCACCCAGGATAACCCAGGGAAGGGAGTGTTAGCCACCCAGGATAACCCAGGGTAGGAAGTGTTATCCACCCAGGATAACCTAGGGTAGGGAGTGTTAGCCACCCAGGATAACCTAGGGTAGGGAGTATTAGTCACCCAGGGTAACCCAGGGTAGGGAGTGTTAGTCACCCAGGATAACCCAAGGTATGGAGTATTAGTCACCCAGGATAACCCAGGGTAGGGAGTGTTAGCCACCCAGGATAACCCAGGGTAGGGAATGTTAGCCATACAGGATAACCCAGGGTAGGGAGTGTTAGCCACCCAGGATAACCCAGGGTAGGGAGTGTTAGTCACCCAGGATAACCCAGGGTAGGGAGTGTTAGCCACCCAGGATAACCCAGGGTAGGGAATGTTAGCCATACAGGATAACCCAGGGTAGGGAGTGTTAGCCACCCAGGATAACCCAGGGTAGGGAGTGTTAGTCACCCAGGATAACCCAGGGTAGGGAGTGTTAGTCACCCAGGATAACCCAGGGTAGGGAGTATTAGTCACCCAGGATAACCCAGGGTAGGGAGTGTTAGCCACCCAGGCTAACCCAGGGTAGGGAATGTTAGCCACCCAGGATAACCCAGGGTAGGGAGTATTAGTCACCCAGGATAACCCAGGGTAGGGAGTATTAGTCACCCAGGATAACCCAGGGTAGGGAGTGTTAGCCACCCAGGCTAACCCAGGGTAGGGAATGTTAGCCACCCAGGATAACCCAGGGTAGGGAGTGTTAGTCACCCAGGATAACCCAGGGTAGGGAGTATTAGTCATTCAGGATAACCCAGGGTAGGGAGGGTTAGCCACCCAGGATAACCCAGGGTAGGGAGTGTTAGCTACCCAGGATAACCCAGGGTAGGGGGTGTTAGCCACCCAGGATAACCCAGGGTAGGGAGTGTTAACCAGCCAGGATAACCCAGGGTAGGGAGTGTTAGCCACCCAGGATAACCCAGGGTAGGGAGTGTTAGCCACCCAGGATAACCCAGGGTAGGGAGTGTTAACCAGCCAGGATAACCCAGGGTAGGTAGTGTTAGCCACCCAGGATAACCCAGGGTAGGGAGTGTTAACCAGCCAGGATAACCCCAGGGTAGGTAGTGTTAGCCACCCAGGATAACCCAGGGTAGGGAGTGTTAACCAGCCAGGATAACCCAGGGTAGGTAGTGTTAGCCACCCAGGATAACCCAGGGTAGGGAGTGTTAACCAGCCAGGATAACCCAGGGTAGGTAGTGTTAACCAGCCAGGATAACCCAGGGTAGGTAGTGTTAGCCACCCAGGATAACCCAGGGTAGGGAGTGTTAACCAGCCAGGATAACCCAGGGTAGGTAGTGTTAGCCACCCAGGATAACCCAGGGTAGGGAGTGTTAACCAGCCAGGATAACCCAGGGTAGGTAGTGTTAGCCACCCAGGATAACCCAGGGTAGGGAGTGTTAACCAGCCAGGATAACCCAGGGTAGGGAGTGTTAGCCACCCAGGATAACCCAGGGTAGGGAGTGTTAACCAGCCAAGATAACCCAGGGTAGGGAGTGTTAGCCACCCAGGATAACCCAGGGTAGGGAGTGTTAGCCACCCAGGATAACCCAGGGTAGGGAGTGTTAACCAGCCAGGATAACCCAGGGTAGGGAGTGTTATCCACCAGGATAACCCAGGGTAGGGAGTGTTAACCAGCCAGGATAACCCAGGGTAGGGAGTGTTATCCACCCAGGACAACCCAGGGTAGGGAGTGTTAGCCACCCAGGATAACCAGGAAAGCCAGTGTATCATCAAGGATTTTCTGCCTTATTTCAAACAACGAAGAAAAAAGCGGCAAACCCGCAGGGGCGACCCAGCATGTCAGCATCAGCTGATCTCCCCCCCCCCCTCAATGTTTACATCCCAAAACACCTCTAGTTATTTCCATCATAACAGCCACGAATCACCCTAAATCACCAACAACCAACCACACCACTAACAACCAGTCACCAAACTATCATTTCCCGTTGCAAACTACCCAATTCAAGAGCAATTTGAGGTTATTTTCCACCTTTTTCCTGGCGGCAGCGAGCTTGTGCTTCCTCTCAGAGTCTGCCATGTTGGAACTTAAGGGGGAAACAGTACTAAAATATTATTTTTGTAATTATTATGAACATTTTTTTGTTTATATTGAGTTTGTTGCTGGGGATTATTTATTTTTTTGGGAGGATGTGTGGTGGTGGGTGCTTTTACTATTACTACAATTCTTAGTACGATTACTACTACTACCACTGCTACTACTACTATTGCAACTACTACTACTACTACTACTACTACTACTACTACTACTACTACTACTGCTACTAGTACTGTTACTACTACTACTACTACTACTACTACTACTACTACTACTACTACTACTACTACTGCTGCTCCTGCTACTACTACTACTACTACTACTACTGCTGCTCCTGCTACTACTACTACTACTACTACTGCTCCTGCTACTACTACTACTACTACTACTGCTCCTGCTACTACTACTGCTACTACTACTACTACTACTACTACTACTACTACTGCTCCTGCTGCTACTACTACTACTACTACTACTGCTCCTGTTCCTGCTACTACTACTACTACTACTGCTCCTGCTACTACTACTGCTACTACTACTACTGCTCCTGCTGCTACTACTACTACTACTACTACTTGGGTGGCCCGGTGGCCTGGTGGCTAAAGCTCCCGCTTCACACACGGAGGGCCCGGGTTCGATTCCCGGCGGGTGGAAACATTTCGGCACGTTTCCTAACACCTGTTGTCCTGTTCACCTAGCAGCAAATAGGTACCTGGGTGTTAGTGGACTGGTGTGGGTCGCATCCTGGGGGACAAGATTGAGGACCCCAATGGAAATAAGTTAGACAGTCCTCGATGACGCACTGACTTTCTTGGGTTATCCTGGGTGGCTAACCCTCCGGGGTTAAAAATCCGAACGAAATCTTATCTTATCTTATCTTACTACTGCTCCTGCTGCTACTACTACTACTACTACTACTGCTCCTGCTACTACTACTGCTACTACTACTACTGCTCCTGCTGCTACTACTACTACTGCTGCTCCTGCTACTACTACTACTACTGCTACTACTACTACTACTACTGCTACTACTACTACTACTACTGCTACTACTACTACTGCTCCTGCTACTACTACTACTGCTACTACTACTACTACTACTGCTGCTACTAGTACTGTTACTACTACTACTACTGCTGCTCCTACTACTACTGCTACTACTACTACTACTACTGCTACTACTACTACTACTACTACTACTCTACCTACTACTACTACTGCTACTACTACTACTACTACTACTGCTACTACTACTACTACTACTACTAACTACTCTTACACTACTACTACTACTAGTGCCACTACTACTACACTACTACTACTACTCTACTACTACTACTACTACACTACTAGTACACTAACAACTACTACTACTACTACTACTACTACTACTACTACTACTACTACTACTACTACTACTACTACTACTGCTACTACAACTACTACTACTACTACTACTACTACTACTACTAGCTACTACTACTACTACTACTACTACTACTACTACAACTAGCTGCTATCTACTACTACTACTACTACTACTACTACTACTAGACTACTACTACAACTACTACTACTACTACTAACTACTACACTACTACTACTACTATCTACTACAGTACTACTACTACTACTACTACTATGCTACTCACTACTACTAACTACTAGTACTACTACTACTACTACTACTAGTACTACTACTACTACTGCTACTACTACTACTACTACTACTACTACTACTACTACTACTACTACTACAACTACTACTACTATACCAACACCTTCCATGTACAGGCAGAATAACAAAAAAAGACACAATACCGAGACTGGAACGATACACAAATAACTCGCACATAAAAGAGAGAAGCTTACGTCAATGGTCCAAGTCTGACCGAAACGTCGTCGTAAGCTTCTGTCTTTTATGTGCGGGTTATTTGTGTACAGGTAGAATACACCACGTATACCTGGAGTATACCATGTATACCTGTAGGTTGTTAAATGTATACATCAGGCCAGCCACATAGTTGTTCTCATGATGAGGGAATATACCTAGGGTATCCCGGGGGTCAACGCCCCCGTGGCCCGGTCCATGACCAGATCTTCTGGAGTTATCTTAGGTAATTTACACTATGTATGATAAGTATACTAAATATACTTATTTAGACTTAAGAAATCTTCTATTATAACCTCCCACGATTCTAATGTATACTTCTCTTCAATATACCCTGGCTAGTTCTCTTGTCTTCAATATACCCTGGCTAGTTCTCTTGTCTTCAATATACCCTGGCTAGTTCTCTTGTCTTCAATATACCCTGGCTAGTTCTCTTGCTTCAATATACCCTGGCTAGTTCTCTTGTCTTCAATATACCCTGGCTAGTTCTCTTGTCTTCAAATATACCCTGGCTAGTTCTCTTGTCTTCAGTATACCCTGGCTAGTTCTCTTGTCTTCAATATACCCTGGCTAGTTCTCTTGTCTTCAGTATACCCTGGCTAGTTCTCTTGTCTTCAATATACCCTGGCTAGTTCTCTTGTCTTCAATATACCCTGGCTAGTTCTCTTGTCTTCAATATACCCTGGCTAGTTCTCTTATCTTCAATATACCCTGGCTAGTTCTCTTGTCTTCAATATACCCTGGCTAGTTCTCTTGTCTTCAGTATACCCTGGCTAGTTCTCTTGTCTTCAATATACCCTGGCTAGTTTCTTGTCTTCAGTATACCCTGGCTAGTTCTCTTGTCTTCAATATACCCTGGCTAGTTCTCTTGTCCTGTCTTCAATATACCCTGGCTAGTTCTCTTGTCTTCAAAATACCCTGGCTAGTTCTCTTGTCTTCAAAATACCTGGCTAGTTCTCTTGTCTTCCATATACCCTGGCTAGTTCTCTTGTCTTCAATATACCCTGGCTAGTTCTCTTGTCTTCAATATACCCTGGCTAGTTCTCTTGTCTTCAGTATACCCTGGCTAGTTCTCTTGTCTTCAACATACCCTGGCTAGTTCTCTTGTCTTCAATATACCCTGGCTAGTTCTCTTGTCTTCAATATACCCTGGCTAAGTTCTCTTGTCTTCAATATACCCTGGCTAGTTCTCTTGTCTTCAATATACCCTGGCTAGTTCTCTTGTCTTCAATATACCCTGGCTAGTTCTCTTGTCTTCAATATACCCTGGCTAGTTCTCTTGTCTTCACTATACCCTGGCTAGTTCTCTTGTCTTCAATATACCCTGGCTAGTTCTCTTGTCTTCAGTATACCCTGGCTAGTTCTCTTGTCTTCAGTATAGCCTGGCTAGTTCTCTTGTCTTCAGTATACCCTGGCTAGTTCTCTTGTCTTCAGTATACCCTGGCTAGTTCTCTTGTCTTCAATATACCCTGGCTAGTTCTCTTGTCTTCAATATACCCTGGCTAGTTCTCTTGTCTTCACTATACCCTGGCTAGTTCTCTTATCTTCAATATACCCTGGCTAGTTCTCTTATCTTCAATATACCCTGGCTAGTTCTCTTGTCTTCAATATACCCTGGCTAGTTCTCTTCTCTTGTCTTCAATATACCCTGGCTAGTTCTCTTGTCTTCAATATACCCTGGCTAGTTCTCTTCTCTTGTCTTCAATATACCCTGGCTAGTTCTCTTGTCTTCAATATACCCTGGCTAGTTCTCTTATCTTCAATATACCCTGGCTAGTTCTCTTGTCTTCAGTATACCCTGGCTAGTTCTCTTGTCTTCAGTATACCCTGGCTAGTTCTCTTGTCTTCAGTATACCCTGGCTAGTTCTCTTGTCTTAAATATACCCTGGCTAGTTCTCTTGTCTTCAATATACCCTGGCTAGTTCTCTTGTCTTCACTATACCCTGGCTAGTTCTCTTATCTTCAATATACCCTGGCTAGTTCTCTTATCTTCAATATACTCTGGCTAGTTCTCTTGTCTTCAATATACCCTGGCTAGTTCTCTTGTCTTCAATATACCCTGGCTAGTTCTCTTCTTGTCTTCAATATACCTGGCTAGTTCTCTTGTCTTCAATATACCCTGGCTAGTTCTCTTCTCTTGTCTTCAATATACCCTGGCTAGTTCTCTTGTCTTCAATATACCCTGGCTAGTTCTCTTGTCTTGTCTTCAATATACCCTGGCTAGTTCTCTTGTCTAGTCTTCAATATACCCTGGCTAGTTCTCTTGTCTTCAATATACCCTGGCTAGTTCTCTTATCTTCAATATACCCTGGCTAGTTCTCTTGTCTTCAATATACCCTGGCTAGTTCTCTTCTCTTGTCTTCAATATACCCTGGCTAGTTCTCTTGTCTTCAATATACCCTGGCTAGTTCTCTTGTTTTCAATATACCCTGGCTAGTTCTCTTCTCTTGTCTTCAATATACCCTGGCTAGTTCTCTTGTTTCAATATACCCTGGCTAGTTCTCTTGTCTTCAATATACCCTGGCTAGTTCTCTTGTCTTGTCTTCAATATACCCTGGCTAGTTCTCTTGTCTTCAATATACCCTGGCTAGTTCTCTTCTCTTGTTTTCAATATACCCTGGCTAGTTCTCTTGTCTTCAATATACCCTGGCTAGTTCTCTTCTCTTGTCTTCAATATACCCTGGCTAGTTCTCTTGTCTTGTCTTCAATATACCCTGGCTAGTTCTCTTGTCTTGTCTTCAATATACCCTGGCTAGTTCTCTTGTCTTCAATATACCCTGGCTAGTTCTCTTGTCTTGTCTTCAATATACCCTGGCTAGTTCTCTTGTCTTCAGTATACCCTGGCTAGTTCTCTTGTCTTCAATATACCCTGGCTAGTTCTCTTGTCTTCAATATACCCTGGCTAGTTCTCTTGTCTTGTCTTCAATATACCCTGGCTAGTTCTCTTGTCTTCAATATACCCTGGCTAGTTCTCTTGTCTTCAATATACCCTGGCTAGTTCTCTTGTCTTCAATATACCCTGGCTAGTTCTCTTGTCTTCAATATACCCTGGCTAGTTCTCTTATCTTCAATATACCCTGGGCTAGTTCTCTTGTCTTTCAATATACCCTGGCTAGTTTCTCTTTGTCTTCAATATACCCTGGCTAGTTCTCTTCTCATTGTCTTCATATACCCTGGCTAGTTCTCTTGTCTTCAATATACCCTGGCTAGTTCTCTTGTTTTCAATATACCCTGGCTAGTTCTCTTCTCTTGTCTTCAATATACCCTGGCTAGTTCTCTTGTCTTCAGTATACCCTGGCTAGTTCTCTTGTCTTCAATATACCCTGGCTAGTTCTCTTGTTTTCAATATACCCTGGCTAGTTCTTTCTTTGTCTTCAATATACCCTGGCTAGTTCTCTTGTCTTCAATATACCTGGCTAGTTCTCTTGTCTTCAATATACCCTGGCTAGTTCTCTTGTCTTCAATATACCATGGCTAGTTCTCTTATCTTCAATATACCCTGGCTAGTTCTCTTGTCTTCAGTATACCCTGGCTAGTTCTCTTGTCTTCAATATACCCTGGCTAGTTCTCTTGTCTTCAATATACCCTGGCTAGTTCTTTGTCTTGTCTTCAATATACCCTGGCTAGTTTCTTTGTCTTCAATATACCCTGGCTAGTTCTCTTGTCTTCAATATACCCTGGCTAGTTCTCTTGTCTTCAATATACCCTGGCTAGTTCTCTTATCTTCAATATACCCTGGCTAGTTCTCTTGTCTTCAATATACCCTGGCTAGTTCTCTTGTCTTCAATATACCCTGGCTAGTTCTCTTCTCTTGTCTTCAATATACCCTGGCTAGTTCTCTTGTCTTCAATATAGCCTGGCTAGTTCTCTTGTTTTCAATATACCCTGGCTAGTTATCTTGTCTTGTCTTCAATATACCCTGGCTAGTTCTCTTCTCTTGTCTTCAATATACCCTGGCTAGTTCTTTTGTCTTCAATATACCCTGGCAAGTTCTCTTGTCTTCAGTATACCCTGGCTAGTTCTCTTGTCTTCAATATACCCTGGCTAGTTCTCTTGTCTTCAGTATACCCTGGCTAGTTCTCTTGTCTTCAATATACCCTGGCTAGTTCTCTTGTCTTCAATATACCCTGGCTAGTTCCTTGTCTTCAATATACCTGGCTAGTTCTCTTGTCTTCAATATACCCTGGCTAGTTCATCTTGTCTTCAATATACCTGGCTAGTCTCTTGTCTTCAATATACCCTGGCTAGTTCTCTTGTCTTCAATATACCCTGGCTAGTTCTCTTGTCTTCAATATACCCTGGCTAGTTCTCTTGTCTTCAATATACCCTGCTAGTTCTCTTGTCTTCATATACCCTGGCTAGTTCTCTTGTCTTCAATATACCCTGGCTAGTTCTCTTGTCTTCAATATACCCTGGCTAGTTCTCTTGTCTTCAGTATACCCTGGCTAGTTCTCTTGTCTTCAATATACCCTGGCTAGTTCTCTTGTCTTCAGTATACCCTGGCTAGTTCTCTTGTCTTCAATATACCCTGGCTAGTTCTCTTGTCTTCAATTAACCCTGGCTAGTTCTCTTGTCTTCAATATACCCTGGCTAGTTCTCTTGTCTTCAATATACCCTGGCTAGTTCTCTTGTCTTCAATAATCCTGGCTAGTTCTCTTGTCTTGTCTTCAATATACCCTGGCTAGTTCTCTTGTCTTCAATATACCCTGGCTAGTTCTTTCTTGTCTTCAATATACCCTGGCTAGTTCTCTTGTCTTGTCTTCAATATACCCTGGCTAGTTCTCTTGTCTTCAATATACCCTGGCTAGTTCTCTTGTCTTGTCTTCAATATACCCTGGCTAGTTCTCTTGTCTTCAGTATACCCTGGCTAGTTCTCTTGTCTTCAATATACCCTGGCTAGTTCTCTTGTCTTCAATATACCCTGGCTAGTTCTCTTGTCTTCAATATACCCTGGCTAGTTCTCTGTCTTCAATATACCCTGGCTAGTTCTCTTGTGTCTTCAATATACCCTGGCTAGTTCTCTTTCTTGTCTTCAAATAACCCTGGCTAGTTCTCTTGTCTTGTCTTCAATATACCCTGGCTAGTTCTCTTGTCTTCAATATACCCTGGCTAGTTCTCTTATCTTCAATATACCCTGGCTAGTTCTCTTGTCTTCAGTATACCCTGGCTAGTTCTCTTGTCTTCAATATACCCTGGCTAGTTCTCTTGTCTTCAATATACCCTGGCTAGTTCTCTTGTCTTGTCTTCAATATACCCTGGCTAGTTCTCTTGTCTTTAATATACCCTGGCTAGTTCTCTTGTCTTCAATATACCCTGGCTAGTTCTCTTGACTTCAATATACCCTGGCTAGTTCTCTTCTCTTGTCTTCAATATACCCTGGCTAGTTCTCTTGTCTTCAATATACCCTGGCTAGTTCTCTTGTCTTCAATATACCCTGGCTAGTTCTCTTGTCTTCAATATACCCTGGCTAGTTCTCTTGTCTTCACTATACCCTGGCTAGTTCTCTTGTCTTCAATATACCCTGGCTAGTTCTCTTGTCTTCAATATACCCTGGCTAGTTCTCTTGTCTTCAATATACCCTGGCTAGTTCTCTTGTCTTCAATGTACCCTGGCTAGTTCTCTTGTCTTCACTATACCCTGGCTAGTTCTCTTGTCTTCAATATACCCTGGCTAGTTCTCTTGTCTTCAATATACCCTGGCTAGTTCTCTTGTCTTCAATATACCCTGGCTAGTTCTCTTGTCTTCAATATACCCTGGCTAGTTCTCTTGTCTTCAATATACCCTGGCTAGTTCTCTTGTCTTCAATATATCCTGGCTAGTTCTCTTGTCTTGTCTTCAATATACCCTGGCTAGTTCTCTTGTCTTCAATATACCCTGGCTAGTTCTCTTGTCTTCAGTATACCCTGGCTAGTTCTCTTGTCTTCAATATACCCTGGCTAGTTCTCTTGTCTTGTCTTCAATATACCCTGGCTAGTTCTCTTGTCTTCAATATACCCTGGCTAGTTCTCTTGTCTTCAATATACCCTGGCTAGTTCTCTTGTCTTCAATATACCCTGGCTGGTTTTCTTGTCTTCAATATACCCTGGCTGGTTCTCTTGTCTTCAATATACCCTGGCTGGTTCTCTTGTCTTCAATATACCCTGGCTGGTTCTCTTGTCTTCAATATACCCTGGCTGGTTCTCTTGTCTTCATTATACCCTGGCTAGTTCTCTTGTCTTCAATATACCCTGGCTAGTTCTCTTGTCTTCAATATACCCTGGCTAGTTCTCTTGTCTTCAATATACCCTGGCTAGTTCTCTTGTCTTCAATATACCCTGGCTAGTTCTCTTGTCTTCAATATACCCTGGCTGGTTCTCTTGTCTTCAATATACCCTGGCTAGTTCTCTTGTCTTCACTATACCCTGGCTAGTTCTCTTGTCTTCAGTATACCCTGGCTAGTTCTCTTGTCTTTAATATACCCTGGCTAGTTCTCTTGTCTTCAATATACCTTGGCTAGTTCTCTTGTCTTCAATATACCCTGGCTAGTTCTCTTGTCTTCAATATACCCTGGCTAGTTCTCTTGTCTTCAGTATACCCTGGCTAGTTCTCTTGTCTTCAATATACCCTGGCTAGTTCTCTTGTCTTCAATATACCCTGGCTGGTTCTCTTGTCTTCAATATACCTGGCTAGTTCTCTTGTCTTCACATACACCTGGCTAGTTCTCTTGTCTTCAGTATACCTGGCTAGTTCCTCTTGTCTTCAATATACCCTGGCTAGTTCTCTTGTCTTCAATATACCCTGGCTAGTTCTCTTGTCTTCACTATACCCTGGCTAGTTCTCTTGTCTTCAGTATACCCTGGCTAGTTCTCTTGTCTTCAATATACCCTGGCTAGTTCTCTTGTCTTCAGTATACCCTGGCTAGTTCTCTTGTCTTCAATATACCCTGGTTAATGAGGTCTTTCCTCGACTCACAGCCGAAAGGTGTTGGGTTCGATGTCAAGTCTGGAGGCAGGACATTACTCTCCTGCTCCCTAGCACCTCTGCTGACCTAGAAGTGACCTAGAAGGAGTGACCTAGAAGGAGTGACCTAGATGGAGTGACCTAGGAGTGACCTAGGAGTGACCTAGAAGAAGTGACCTAGATGGAGTGACCTAGGAGTGACCTAGGAGTGACCTAGGAGTGACCTAGAAGGAGTGACCTAGGAGTGACCTAGATGGAGTGACCTAGGAGTGACCTAGAAGGAGTGACCTAGGAGTGACCTAGAAGGAGTGACCTAGGAGTGACCTAGAAGTGACCTAGAAGGAGTGACCTAGGAGTGACCTAGAAGGAGTGACCTAGATGGAGTGACCTAGGAGTGACCTAGGAGTGACCTAGAAGGAATGACCTAGATGGAGTGACCTAGGAGTGACCTAGATGGAGTGACCTAGGAGTGACCTAGAAGGAGTGACCTAGAAGGAGTGACCTAGAAGGAGTGACCTAGATGGAGTGACCTAGGAGTGACCTAGGAGTGACCTAGAAGGAGTGACCTAGAAGGAGTGACCTAGATGGAGTGATCTAGAAGGAGTGACCTAGAAGGAGTGACCTAGAAGGAGTGACCTAGATGGAGTGACCTAGGAGTGACCTAGAAGGAGTGACCTAGAAGGAGTGACCTAGGAGTGACCTAGATGGAGTGACCTAGAAGGAGTGATCTAATAGTGACCTAGGAGTGACCTAGAAGGAGTGACCTAGGAGTGACCTAGAAGGAGTGACCTAGGAGTGACCTAGAAGGAGTGACCTAGATGGAGTGACCTAGAAGGAGTGACCTAGGAGTGACCTAGAAGGAGTGACCTAGAAGGAGTGACCTAGATGGAGTGATCTAGAAGGAATGAACTAGAAGGAGTGACCTAGGAGTGACCTAGATGGAGTGACCTAGAAGGAGTGACCTAGGAGTAACCTAGATAGAGTGACCTAGAAGGAGTGACCTAGAAGGAGTGACCTAGGAGTGACCTAGGAGTGACCTAGATGGAGTGACCTAGAAGGAGTGACCTAGAAGGAGTGACCTAGATGGAGTGACCTAGAAGAAGTGACCTAGAAGGAGTGACCTAGAAAGAATGACCTAGGAGTGACCTAGATGGAGTGATCTAGAAGGAGTGACCTAGAAGGAGTGACCTAGGAGTGACCTAGATGGAGTGACCTAGAAGGAGTGACCTAGAAGGAGTGACCTAGAAGGAGTGACCTAGATGGAGTGACCTAGGAGTGACCTAGAAGGAGTGACCTAGGAGTGACCTAGGAGTGACCTAAGAGTGACCTAGAAAGAGTGACCTAGGAGTGACCTAGGAGTGACCTAGGAGTGACCTAGGAGTGACCTAGAAGGAGTGTCCTAGATTGAGTGACCTAGGAGTGACCTAGGAGTGACCTAGAAGGAGTGACCTAGATGGAGTGATCTAGAAGGAGTGACCTAGAAGGAGTGACCTAGGAGTGACCTAGAAGGAGTGACCTAGAAGGAGTGACCTAGATGGAGTGACCTAGAAGGAGTGACCTAGAAGGAGTGACCTAGGAGTGACCTAGGAGTGACCTAGATGGAGTGACCTAGAAGGAGTGACCTAGAAGGAGTGACCTAGATGGAGTGGCCTAGAAGAAGTGACCTAGAAGGAGTGACCTAGAAAGAGTGACCTAGAAGGAGTGACCTAGATGGAGTGATCTAGAAGGAGTGACCTAGAAGGAGTGACCTAGGAGTGACCTAGATGGAGTGACCTAGAAGGAGTGACCTAGAAGGAGTGACCTAGGAGTGACCTAGATGGAGTGACCTAGGAGTGACCTAGAAGGAGTGACCTAGGAGTGACCTAGATGGAGTGACCTAGAAGGAGTGATCTAGGAGTGACCTAGGAGTGACCTAGGAATGACCTAGAAAGAGTGACCTAGGAATGACCTAGGAGTGACCTAGAAGGAGTGACCTAGAAGGAGTGACCTGGATGGAGTGACCCAGGAGTGACCTAGGAGTGACCTAGAAGGAGTGACCTAGATGGAGTGACCTAGGAGTGACCTAGAAGGAGTAACCTAGAAGGAGCGACCTAGAATGAGTGACCTAGAAGGAGTGACCTAGATGGAGTGATCTAGAAGGAGTGACCTAGAAGGAGTGACCTAGAAGGAGTGACCTAGATGGAGTGACCTAGGAGTGACCTAGAAGGAGTGATCTAGAAGGAGTGACCTAGGAGTGACCTAGATGGAGTGACCTAGAAGGAGTGATTTAGGAGTGACCTAGGAGTGACCTAGAAGGAGTGACCTAGGAGTGACCTAGAAGGAATGACCTAGATGGAGTGACCTAGAAGGAGTGACCTAGATGGAGTGACCTAGAAGGAGTGACCTAGAAGGAGTGACCTAGAAGGAGTGACCTAGATGGAGTGACCTAGAAGAAGTGACCTAGAAGGAGTGACCTAGAAAGAGTGACCTAGAAGGAGTGACCTAGATGGAGTGATCTAGAAGGAGTGACCTAGAAGGATTGACCCAGGAGTGACCTAGATGGAGTGACCTAGAAGGAGTGACCTAGGAGTGACCTAGATGGAGTGACCTAGAAGGAGTGACCTAGAAGGAGTGACCTAGGAGTGACCTAGGAGTGACCTAGATGGAGTGACCTAGAAGGAGTGATCTAGGAGTGACCTAGAAGGAGTGACCTAGATGAAGTGACCTAGGAGTGACCTAGATGGAGTGACCTAGATGGAGTGACCTAGATGGAGTGACATAGGAGTGACCTAGGAGTGACCTAGAAGGAGTGACCTAGATGGAGTGACCTAGAAGGAGTGACCTAGATGGAGTGACCTAGAAGGAGTGACCTAGATGGAGTGACCTAGAAGGAGTGGCCTAGAAGGAGTGACCTAGATGGAGTGACCTAGGAGTGACCTAGAAGGAGTGACCTAGGAGTGACCTGGAAGGAGTGACCTAGAAGGAGTGACCTAGAAGGAATAACAAACAGAGAGTAGTGGCTTGCCAGCAGGATAGGTAAGTACAGGAGCTGTGAATCGACCCCTGTAACCATAAAATAGGTGAATACACACACACACACACACACACACACACACACACACACATCAATGGATCAGAGAATACCTGACAGGGAGGCAACAACGAGTCATGGTACGCGACGAGGTGTCAGAGTGGGCGCCTGTGACAAGCGGGGTTCCACAGGGGTCAGTCCTAGGACCTGTGCAGTTCTTGGTATATGTGAACGACATAACGGAAGGGATAGACTCAGAAGTGTCCTTGTTTACAGACGATGTGAAGTTAATGAGAAGAATCAAATCGGACGTGGATCAGGCAGGACTACAAAGAGACCTGGACAGGCTACAAGCCTGGTCCAGCAACTGGCTCCTTGAATTTAACCCTGCCAAATGCAAAAGTCATGAAGATTGGGGAAGGGCAAAGAAGACCGCAGACACATATAGTTTAGATGGCCAAAGACTGCAAACCTCACTCAAGGAAAAACATCTGGGGGTGAGTATAACACCGAGCATATCTCCTGAGGCGCACATCAATCAGATAACTGCTGCAGCATACGGGCGCCTGGCAAACCTACGGATAGCGTTCCGATACCTCAGTAAGGATTCGTTTAAGACTCTGTACACCATCTACGTCAGGCCCATACTGGAGTATGCAGCACCAGTTTGGAATCCACACCGAGTCAAGCACGTCAAGAAATTAGAGAAAGTGCAAAGGTTTGCAACAAGACTAGTCCCAGAGCTACGGGGATTGTCCTATGAAGAAAGGTTGGGGGAAATCGGCCTGACGACACTGGAGGACAGGAGGGTCAGGGAAGACATGATAACGACATATAAAATACTGCGCAGAATAGACGAGGTGGACAAAGACGGGATGTTCCAGAGATGGGACACAGACACAAGAGGTCACAATTGGAAGTTGAAGACTCAGATGAATCAAAGAGATGTTAGGAAGTATTTCTTCAGTCATAGAGTAGTCAGGCCATGGAATAGCCTAGAAAGTGATGTGGTGGAGGCAGGAACCATACATAGTTTTAAGGCGAGGTATGATAGAGCTCATGGGGCAGGGAGAGAGAGAACCTAGTAGCAATCAGCGAAGAGGCGGGGCCAGGAGCTGTGAATCGACCCCTGCAACCACAAATAGGTGAGTACAAATAGGTGAGTACACACACACTTTGAATACATAGTAGAGCTGCAAGTGGAGAGAATAACAGGAGTTGAATGGGAAAAGCCTGACTATAAAAGAGGGGACTACATAGGGTTGAAGAACTTCCTGCGGGAGGTCCAGTGGGACAGAGAACTGGCAGGAAAGCCAGTAAATGAAATGATGGAATATGTAACAACAAAATGCAAGGAGGCAGTGGAAAGGTTTATTCCCAAGGGCAACAGTAACAACGGGAAGACCAGAACGAGCCCCTGGTTTACCCGACGGTGTAAGGAGGCAAAAACAAAGTGCAATAGAGAATGGAAAAAGTACAGAAGGCAGAGAACACACGAAAATAGGGAGATCAGTCGCAGAGCCAGGAATGAGTACGCACAGGTAAGTAAGGAGGGAGGCCCAGCGACAGTATGAAAATGACATAGCATCGAGAATCAAGACTGACCCGAAACTGTTGTATAACCACATCAGGAGGAAGACAACAGTCAAAGACCAGGTGATCAGATTAAGGACAGAAGGTGGAGAACTCACAAGAAATGATCAGGAGGTATTTGAGGAGCTGAACAGGAGATTTAAGGAAGTTTTTACAGTAGAGACAGGAAGGGCTGTGGGAAGACAGCACAGAAGGGAACATCAAGAGGGAATATACCAACAAGTGTTGGATGACATACGAACAACTGAGGAGGAGGTGAAGAAGCTCTTAAGTGACCTTGATACCTCAAAGGCGATGGGACCGGACAACATCTCCCCATGGGTCCTTAGAGAAGGAGCAGAGATACTGTGCGTGCCTCTAACCACAATCTTCAACACATCCCTTGAAACTGGGCAACTACCTGAGAAATGGAAGACAGCTAATGTAGTCCCCATATTTAAGAAAGGAAACAGAAACGAGGCACTAAACTACAGACCTGTGTCTCTGACATGTATTGTGTGCAAAGTCATGGAGAAGATTATCAGGAGGAGAGTGGTCGAACACCTGGAAAGGAACAAGATTATAAATGAAAACCAGCATGGGTTTATGGAAGGCAAATCTTGTATCACAAACCTCCTGGAGTTTTATGACAAGGTAACAGAAGTAAGACACGAGAGAGAGGGGTGGGTAGATTGCGTTTTCCTAGACTGCAGGAAGGCCTTTGACACAGTTCCCCACAAGAGATTAGTGCAGAAGCTGGAGGATCAGGCGCACGTAAAAGCGAGGGCACTGCAATGGATAAGAGAATACCTGACAGGGAGGCAGCAACGAGTCATGGTACGCGAAGAGGTATCACAGTGGGCGCCTGTTACGAGCGGGGTCCCACAGGGGTCAGTTCTAGGACCAGTGCTATTTTTGATATATGTGAACGACATGATGGAAGGAATAGACTCTGAAGTGTCCCTGTTCGCAGATGACGTGAAGTTGATGAGAAGAATTAAATCGGACGAGGATGAGGCAGGACTGCAAAGAGACCTGGACAGGCTGGACATGTGGTCCAGCAACTGGCTTCTCGAATTCAATCCAGCCAAATGCAAAGTCATGAAGATTGGGGAGGGGCAAAGAAGACCACAGACAGAGTATAGGCTAGGTGACAAAGACTACAGACCTCACTCAGGGAGAAAGACCTTGGGGTGACCATAACACCGAGCACATCACCGGAGGCACACATCAACCAAATAACCGCTGCAGTATACGGGCGCCTGGCAAACCTGAGAATAGCGTTCCGATACCTTAATAAGGAATCGTTCAAGACACTGTACACTGTGTATGTTAGGCCCATACTGGAGTATGCAGCACCAGTCTGGAACCCACACCTGGTCAAGCACGTCAAGAAGTTAGAGAAAGTACAAAGGTTTGCAACAAGGCTAGTCCCAGAGCTCAAGGGAATGTCGTACGGAGGAAAGGTTAAGGGAAATCGGACTGACGACACTGGAGGACAGAAGGGTCAGGGGAGACATAATAACGACATACAAGATACTGCGGGGAATAGACAAGGTGGACAGAGATAGGATGTTCCAGAGAGGGGACACAGGGACAAGGGGTCACAACTGGAAGCTGAAGACTCAGACGAGTCACAGGGACGTTAGGAAGTATTTCTTCAGTCATAGAGTTGTCAGCAAGTGGAATAGCCTAGCAAGTGAAGTAGTGGAGGCAGGGACCATACATAGTTTTAAGAAAAGGTATGACAAAGCTCGGGAAGCAGAGAGAGAGAGGATCCAGTAGCGATCAGTGAAGAGGCGGGGCCAGGAGCTGAGTCTCGACCCCTGCAACCACAATTAGGTGAGTACAATTAGGTGAGTACACACACACACACACACACACACACACACACACACACACAGCTTATCATGAGAGGAGAGATGCAAATATCAGAGGAAGACCTGGGGGTGAACATGACACCAAGCATATCACCAGAAATTCACATAAATCATACAACATCATCAGCATATACAACTTTCTCACAATTGAAAACAGCATTCAGGAACTTAAACACGGAATCCTTCAGAACTTTATATACGACATAGGTCAGTTACCGAGTACACAGCCCCACCATGCAACCCACACCTAGTCAGACGTATACAGGTCGCAAAATTTGGCTATAATCATAACCACAATATTTAAAGGGGTGGACTGGTAAGCTAGCGGAAGGCCTCGGTCAGATGACCAAAAGCTCCAGCTGTAGGTCATCACATGACTAAGACCCGAGTCAGGAAACACTTGTCCTGTTTCCTGACAAACCTTACCTAACCTAAGGTTGCAGAGGTGCAAACATGTGCAGTCATACTGGTGCCAGAACTGGAAGGTTGAAAGGAGTGAGTATGACGACCTTGGTGGAATGGAGGATAAGGGGAGACTTGATTACGACATAGAAAATCTCAAGAGGAATTAACAGGATTATCAGTATGATTACCATGCAATATATGGAACACCTAGACTGTACTCACTTATTTGTACCCATGTATTTGTGGTTGTAGGGGTCGAATCACAGCTCCTGGCTCCGTCTCTTCACTGGTCGCTACTAGGTCAACTCTCTTCCTGCTCCATGAGCTTCATCGTACCTCTTCTTAAAGCTATGTATGGATCCTGCTTCCACTACATCACTCTCCAGATTGTTTCACTTTCTGACAACTCTGTGACTGAAGAAATACTTCCTAAACCATCCTGTGGGGGTTTTGTTTTTGTGTGTGTGGTGTTTCCCCATGTGGGTTCCCAGGTGTTGGGGGGCCACCAAGCTCCCTAGCCCCCCTCTTCGGTGGTTGTTTCGGGGTCCACTCTTTTTCCCCCTGCCCCAAGGGGCTTTTTCGTACCTCCCCTTAAAGCTTGCTATGTGTTTATTTTGGGGGTTTTCAGGGGGTTAGGGGGGGTGCAGAAAACAGGGGGGGTGGTGCAGGGGGTAGTGAAAGGGGGTAGTGAAAGGGGGTTTTATGTGCGGGGGGGCAGTGCGGGGGCGGGTGAAAGGGGGAAAGTGGGGGGGGAAGGGGGACAGTAGGCGCAGGGGTAGGGGGCTCCCCGCGGAACATTGTTCGCTCCCAGGAGCGGGGGTTAGCCTTTCCTGCCACAAAACATTTTCTTCAAAAATTTTGATCCGGGGCCCTTTGGGCCTCCTGCCCCTATTTTAAAAACAGTGCCCCTATTCAGGGCCCTTCAACTTTCCCCGCACGCCACTACCACCACCTGCGCCATCAGGAAAGATAATGGCGGGGAGGGTAAAATTTCTGACTCCGGGGAGGGTTAGCCTGTAATACAACCCACTCTGATTTCTTGGCCCCATTTTCCCTTTGTTTCCTGCGCAGGTGTGCGGTGTTCCCGCGGTGGAGGTGCACTCCCCAGCTTTGTTTTCCCTCTGAAAAACATCCCCCCAAACATCCCCCAAACCCAACCCTGAAACCCAACCCCAAAGGGGAAGCGGGTTTAGGGAGTTTGGCAGTTATATCCCCCGCAAACCCCCTTCCCCTCCATCACCCTGCGCCCCCTACCAACCCTATTATTCTCTCTTTCCGCCCTATCTTACATCCCCCTCCTTTTAAATTCATCCCTTTAAAAAGGGACCTGGGCCATAAGTATCCCCAAAAGGGTTTAATATTTTCCCTTTTTTCCCACCCTCCTTTTTTAAACCCCTTTAAAAAGACCGGGGCCCTTTTTAAAGGGTAAAACCGGGAAGGCCCTTCCTATTTTCCCTTTTTTTAAACCACACCCCTTTTTTAAAACCCCTTTAAAAAGACCGGGGCCAAAAGGTTTTACCCAGAAGGTTTCCATTTTCCCTTTTTTTACACCCACTCCTTTTTTTAAACCCCTTTAAAAAGGCCCCTGGGCCAAAAGGTCACCAGAAGGCTCCTATTTTCCCTATTTTACACCCCCCCCTATTTTAAACCCCTTTAATAAGCCTCGGCTTTAAAGGGTATCCCCAAAAAGGCCCCTATTTTCTTTTAATTTTACACCCAAAACCCCTTTTTTAAAAACCCCTTTAATAAGGCCCTGGGGCACAGGCAACCCCTTAAGGGCCAAATTAAATTAATTCTTTTAGGCTTTTAATCCCTTTTCGGGGTTTGGGGCCCTTTTGGCTTGGGAAATGGGAATTTTGATACTGGGGAATTGATGCTCCCAAACCCCCTTTCCTGGGTTTAAAACCGGATCCCTTTTATCGGTTTGCTGTTGACACAAAAGGGGCTTAGGCTTTCTGGGGAATTTTTTTTGGGGGGAAATTTTCCCACTTGCTGTCATTTTCCCACCAAACAGCAATTTGGTACCTGGGTGTTAGTTAATTTACACCTGTTTGTCCATGTTCACCTAGCGTAAGTAGGTCCCTGGGTGAAAAGTCCCCTTCCCCTGTGTCACTTTTCACTAGCGTATGTCTATCACAAAAGGGTCTTTAAAGGTTTGGTTAATGGGGTTTAAAAGGTTTTATTTTATTTCCCCAGGGTCTTTAAAGGGTTTGGTTTAAAGGGGGGAAAAAAGTTTTATTTTACTAAACCAGGGTCTTTAAAAGGGGTTGGGTTAAGGGGGTTTTAAAGTCTATTACTACACCAGGGTCTTTTTAAGGGTTTGGGTTTAAAAATGGGGTTTAAAGTCTATCTACTACCCCGGGGCCCTTTAAGGTTGGTTTTTTGGGGTTTAAAAAGTCATTCTATTTACACCGGGTCTTTAAAGGGTTTGGTTTTAAGGGGGGTTTAAAAAGTCTACCCTACTACACCGGGTCATTAAGGTTGGTTAAGGGTTTTTTAAAAGTCTATCTAAAACCAGGGTCATTAAGGTTGGTTAAGGGGGTTTTAAAGTTCTATCTTTAAAAAACCAGGGTCTTTAAAGGGTTTGGGTTTTAAGGGGGGTTAAAAAGTCTATCTACTAACCGGGGGTCTTTAAAGGTTGGTTAATGGGGGTTTAAAGTCTATTAATACCCCAGGGTCTTTAAAGGTTTGGGGTTAAGGGGGTTTAAAGTCTATTTTCTACCCCGGGTCTTAAAGGTTTGGGGTTAAAAGGGGTTTAAATAGGGTTCTATCTACTACACTGGTTTTTTAAGGTTTGGAAAAATTGGGGTTTAAAGTCTATTACTACACGAGGGTCTTTTTGGGTTTGGGTTTTAATGGGGTTTAAAGTCTATTTTCTACATGGGTCTTTAAAGGGGTTGGTTAAGGGGGTTTAAAAAGTTTTTTCTATTTAAAGGGGGGGTCTTTTAAGGGGGTTTAAGGGGGTTTTAAAAGTCTATTTACTAAAACCAGGGTCTTTAAAATTTTGGTTTAAAGGGGGTTTAAAGTCTATTACTAAACCGGGGTTTATTAAAGGGGTTGGGTTTTTAATTGGGTTTTTAAAGTCTATTTCTACACGGGGGTTTCTTTAAGAGGGTTTAAAGGGGGGTTTAAGTCTATCTACTCCCACTAGGGCCCTTTAAAATTTGGGTTTAATGGGGTTTAAGTCTTTTCTACTCACGGGGGCTTTAAGGTGGTTAAGGGGGTTTTAAAAGGCTTCTACTACACCCAGGGTCTTTAAAGGTTGGGTTAAGGGGGGTTTAAAGTTATTTTTACAAAAACCGGGGTTTCTTTTAGGTTGGTTAATAGGGTTTAAAGTCTATCTACTTCACGAGGGTCATTAAGAGGGTTTAAGGGGGTTTAAAATTCTTTTTACTCCCCCCAGGGTCTTTAAAGGTTGGTTAATGGGGTTTAAAGTCTATCTACTACACGAGGGTCCTTTAAAGGTTGGTTAAGGGGGTTTTAAAAGTTTTATACTACACCAGGGTCTTTAAAGGTTGGTTAAGGGGGTTTAAAGTTTATTACTACACGGGGGTTTTTAAAAGCTTGGAAATAGGGTTTAACGTCTTTTTTAATTTACCCAGGGTCTTTTAAGGTTTGGGTTTAAAGGGGTTTTAAAAGGGTTTTTCTACAAACACCGGGTCTTTTAAGGGTTGGGTTTAATGGGGTTTAATTTCTATTCTTCACCGGGTCTTTAAGGTTGGTTAATGGGGTTTAAAGTTTTAATTACTAAAACAGGGTCTTTAAAGGTTTGGTAAGGGTTTTTTTAAAAGGTCTATCTATTTTTCACTTTTTGTCTTTAAAGGGTTTGGGTTTAAGGGGGTTTTAAAGTCTATCTACTACCCAGGGTTTTTTTTAAAGGGGTTGGCTAAGGGGGTTTTTAAAGTTTTTTACCCCAAGGGTCTTTAAAGGTTTGGTTAAGGGGGTTTTAAAAGTCAAATTTATCCGAGGGTCTTTAAGGTTGGTTAAGGGGGTTAAAAGTCTTTTAAACTACCCCAGGGTCATTAAGGTTGGTTTTTGGGGTTTTAAAAATTTCAAACTACTACACCGGGGTAAATTAAAGGGTTTGGTTTTAATGGGGTTTAAGTCTTTTCTACTACACCCGAGTAAATTAAAGGGTTGGTTAAGGGGTTAAAGTCTATTTTACTACAAAAGGGCCCTTTAAGGGGGGTTAATGGGGTTTAAAGTCTATTTTCTACCCGGGGTCTTTAAAGGGTTTGGGGTTAAGGGGGTTTAAAGTTATTACTCCCCAAAGGGTCATTAAGGTTGGTTAATGGGGGGGGGGTTTAAAGTTTTTAAAACCTCCAGGGGTCTTTAAAGGGTTGGTTAAGGGGGTTTTAAAAGTCTTTCTACACACCAGGGGTTTTAAAGGTTGGTTAATGGGGTTTTAAAGTCAAATTTTCCCTTCATATTGTCTTTAAAGGGTTTTTGGCTAAGGGGGTTTTTAAAGTCTTTTAAAATAAACCAGGGTAATTAAGGTTGGTAAGGGGGTTTTTAAAGTCTATCTATTTACACCAGGGTCTTTAAAGGGTTGGGTTTAAAGGGGTTTTTTAAAAGCCCTATCTACTACACGAGGGTCTTTAAAAGGTTTGGGTTTAAATTTGGGGTTTAAAAGTTTTACTACACCAGGGTCTTTAAGGGGTTGGTTAAGGGGGTTTAAAGTTTCAAATTTTACTACACCGGGGTCTTTTGGGTTTGGGTTTTAATGGGGTTTAAAGTTATCTAACTACACGGGGGGTCTTTAAAGGGTTTGGGTTTAATTTGGGGTTTTAAAAGTCAAATTTATACCGGGTCTTTTAAGGTTGGTTAAGGGTTTTTAAAGTTTCAAATACACGAGGGTTTTTAAGGTTGGTTAAGGGGGTTTTTAAAGCCCTACCCTATTTCCGAGGGAAAATTTAAGGGTTTGGTTTAAATTTTGGGGTTTAAAGTCTACTATAAAGGGGGTTCATTAAGCTTGGGTTTAATTTTTTAAAAATTTAAACTACTACCGGGGGTTTCTTTAAAGGTTTGGTTAAGGGGGGTTTAAAGTCTATTATTCACAAGGGTCTTAAGGTGGTTAATGGGGTTTAAGGTTTTTAAACTTCATTTTGCCATTTAAGGTTGGCAAATTTTGGGGTTTAAAGTCTATTACTACCCCAAAGGGTCTTAAAGGTTGGTTAAGGGGGTTTTTAAAGTCTATCTATCCACGGGGTCATTAAGGTTGGTTAAGGGGGTTTTAAAAATTCTTTCTACTACACGAGGGTCACAAAGGGTTTGGGGTTAAGGGGTTTTAAAAAGGTCTATCTAAAACACGAGGGTCTTTAAGCTTGATTTAATAGGGTTAAAGTCTTTTAAAATTACCCCAAGGGTTTTTTTAAAGGTTTGGGTTAAATTGGGGTTTAAGTCTTCTTTAAAAGGGTCTTTTAAAGGGGGGTTTTAAGGGGTTTTTAAAAGTCTTTTTCTATTTTCCACTTTTGTCAAAAGGGTTTGGCAAAGGGGGGTTTAAAAGGTCATCTATACCCCCGGGTCTTTAAAGGTTGGTTAAGGGGTTTTTTAAAGTTTTCAAATTTCCCCGGGGTCTTTAAATTTGGGTTTAAAGGGGGTTTTAAAGTCAAATTACTCCCGGGGGGGTCTTTAATTTTGGTTTTAAGGGGGTTTAAGGTCTATTACTACAAGGGTCTTTAAAGGGTTTGGGTTTAAATTTGGGGTTTAAAGTTATTACTTAAATATTGTCTTTAAGGGTTTGGGCTAAGGGGTTTTAAAAGGTCGTTCAAATACCCCGGGTTTTTTTTTAAAAGGGTTGGCTAAGGGGGGAAAAAAGGGTTTTATTATACCCCAGGGTCTTTAAAGGGTTTGGGTTTAAAGGGGGTTTAAAGTCTTTTCCTACACGGGGTCATTAATTTTGGGTTTAAGGGGGTTTTAAAAAGGCTATCTCCCTTACCCCCAGGGTATTAAGGTTGGTTAATGGGGTTTAAAGTCTATCTATTACCCAGGGTCTTTAAAGGGGGGTTAAGGGGGGTTTAAAGTCTATTACTACACGGGTCTTTAAGGTTGGTTAAGGGGGTTTTAAAAGTCTTTCTATACACCAGAGTCTTTAAAGGTTTGGGGTTAATGGGGCTTAAAGTTTTTCTATTTACACCGGGGTTTTTTTAAAGGTTTTGGTTATTGGGGTTTAAAAGTCATTTTAATCCCACCAGGGTCATTAAGGTTGGTTAAGGGGGTTTAAAGTTATTATTTACCCCGGAGTCTTTAAAGGGGTTGGGGTTTAATTGGGGCTTAAAGTCTATCTACTACACCAGGGTCTTTAAAGGTTTGGTTTAAAGGGGGTTTAAAAGTTTTTAACTAAAACCAGGGTAATTAAAGGGTTTGGGTTTAAATTGGGGCTTAAAGTCTATTTTAAAACCCCGGGGTTTCCTTAAAAGGTTGGTTAAGGGGGTTTAAAATTTAAATCAAATTTAACCGGGTCTTTTAAAGGTTTGGTTAATGGGGTTTAAATTTCTATTACTACACCAGGAGTCTTAAAGGGTTTGGTTTTAATGGGGTTTAAAAGTCTATTTACTACACCGGGGTCTTTAAGGGTTTGGGTTTTAATGGGGTTTTAAAAGTTATCTACTACACCAGGGTCTTTTAAAGGTTTGGTTAAGGGGGTTTTAAAAGTCTACTATAAAAACCGGGGTCTTTGGGTTTGGGTTTTAAGGGGGTTTTAAAGTTTTTTCAAATTCATTTGGGTCTTTAAAGGTTTGGTTTAAAAGGGGGTTTTTAAGGGTCTATTACTACCCGGGGGTTTCTTAAAGGGTTTGGGTTTAAAAGGGGTTTAAAGTTTTTCTACTACACTAGGGTCTTAAAGGGTTTTGGTTAAGGGGGTTTTAAAGTTTTTAACTACAGGGAGGGTAATTAAGGAAAGGTTAATGGGGTTTAAAGTCTATCTACTACCCCCAGGGCCCTTAAGGTTGGTTAAGGGGGTTTAAAAAGTCTATCACAAAACCCAGGGTCTTTGGGTTTGGTTAAAAGGGTTTTAAAAAGTCATCTACTACACGAGGGTCTTTAAAGGGGGGGGTTAAGGGGTTTTAAAAAGTCTATTTCTACAATAGGGTCTTTTAAGGTTGGTTAAGGGGGTTTAAAAAGTCTACCCTATTTCACGAGGGTCTTTTAAGGTTGGTTAATGGGGTTTAAAGTTATTTATTTACCCCGGGGGTTTTTAAAGGTTGGGTTTGGGGGTTTTAAAGTTTTATCTACTACACGAGGGTCTTTTAAGGTTGGTTAATGGGGTTTAAAAAGGTCTATCATTTCACGTGGGTCTTTAAAGTTTGGTTAAGGGGGTTTAAAGTCTCTCTACTCCCCAGGGTCTTTAAAGGGTTTGGGTTTAAATTTGGGGTTTAAAGTCTATTTTTTACCGAGGGTCTTTTGGGGTTTTGGGTTTAAATTTGGGGTTTTTAAAGGGTCTATTTACTCCCAAAGGGTCTTTAAAAGGTTTGGGTTAAGGGGGGTTTAAAAGTCTTTTTTATAACGAGGGTCTTTAAAGTTTGGGGAAAGTTATGGGGTTTTAAAAGTTATCTTTCTCCCCGGGGCCCTTTAAAGGTTTGGGTTTTAATGGGGTTTAAAGTCTATCTATACACCGGGGTTCTTTAAAGGTTGGTTAATGGGGTTTTAAAGGGTTTATCTTTTTACACCAGGGTCATTAAGGTTGGTTAAGGGGGTTTTAAAGTCTATTACTAAAAACCAGGGTCTTTAAGGGTTTGGTTTTAATGGGGTTTAAAAGTCTATTATTTTACTTTTGCCTTAAGGTTGGCTAAGGGGGTTTTAAAAGTCTATCTACTACCCCAGGGTCTTTAAGGTTGGCCTAAGGGGGTTTAAATTTTCTTTTCTATACACCGGGTCTTTTAAAGGTTTGGTTTAAATTTTTGGGGTTTAAAGTCTATTATACACGGGGGTTTTTTTTAAGGTTGGTTAAGGGGGTTTAAAGTCTTTAACCCCAAGGGTTTTTAAGGTTGGTTAATGGGGTTTAAAGTTATCTACTACCCCAGGGTCTTTAAGGTTGGGTTTTTGGGGGTTTTAAAGTCAAATTTTTTCCCCCAGGGTCTTTAAAGGGTTTGGGAAAAATTTGGGGTTTAAAAGTCTATTATTTCACCAGAGTCTTTAATTTTTGGGGTTTTAAGGGGGCCCCTTAAAGTTATCTATTTTACCCCGGGGTTTCTTTTAAGGTTGGTTAAGGGGGTTTAAAGTTTTTTCTATTTCCCGGGGGTTTTCATTAAGGGGGTTTAAAGGGGGTTTTAAAAAGTCTATTACTACACCGGGTTCTTTAAAGGGTTTGGGGTTAAGGGGGTTTAAAGTCTATTATTTACCCCGGGGTCAAAAGGTTGGGTTTTAAGGGGTTTTTAAAAGTCTATTATTTTACCCCAGGGTCTTTTAAGGTTGGTTAAGGGGGTTTTAAAGTCTTTCAAATTCACAAATTTTTCATTAAGGTTGGCTAATGGGGTTTAAAGTCTATTACTACACCAGGGTCTTTAAGGTTTGGGGCTAAGGGGGTTTAAAGTCTATCAAACTACCCGGGTCTTTGGGTTTTGGGTTTAAAGGGGTTTTTAAAAGTTTATCTTTTGCCGGGGTCTTTAAAGGGTTTGGTTTTAATGGGGTTTAAAGTTTATTACTATACCCGGGGGTCTTAAAGGGTTTGGGTTTAAGGGGGTTTTAAATTTTATCTATTACACCAGGTTTTTTTAAAAGGTTGGGAAGGGGGTTTTTAAAGTCTACCCTTACTTCCCCCCCCCCGGTAATTAAGGGGGGTTAAGGGGGTTTTAAAGTCTATCTACTAAAAAAGGGCCCTTTAAAGGGGTTTGGTTAATTTTTTAAAAAGGGTCTATTACTACCCGGGGTTCTTTAAAGGGGTTGGTTAATGGGGTTTTAAAAGTCTTTTACTAACGGGGAAATTTAAAGGGTTTGGGTTTAAAGGGGGTTTAAAGTTTTATCTACTACACGGGGTCATTAAGCTTGGAAAATTGGGTTTTTTTTTTTAAAAGTCTATCTATACACAAGGGTCTTAAAGGGTTTGGGGAAAGGGGGTTTTAAAATTTATCATCCCTCAAGGGTCATTAAGGTTGGTTAAGGGGGTTTAAAAAGTCTATCTCTTCACTATTGTCTTTTAAGGGTTTTGGCTGGGGGGTTTTAAAAGGTCTTTTAAATACCAAAGGGGTCTTTAAGGTTGGTTTAAGGGAAATTTTAAAGTTATCTACTACACGAGGGTCTTTAAAAGGGGGTTTTTAAATTTTTTGGGGGTTTTAAAAAACCCTATCTATTTCACGAGGGTCACTGGGGGTTTGGGTTTAAAGGGGGTTTTAAAAATTTCTATTTTAATACACGGGGGGTCTTTAAAGGTTGAGTAATAGGGAAAAAAGTCTTTCTTACAAAAGGGTCATTAAAGGTTTGGGTTTAAAGGGGGTTTTAAAAAGTCATCTATCAAAAGGGGTCTTTAAAGGGTTTGGGTTTAAAGGGGGGTTTAAATCAATCTACCATATTTTTCTTTAAAGGGTTTGGCTAATGGGGTTTTTAAATTTAAATTACTACCCCGGGGTCTTTAAGGTTGGTTTTTTGGGGGTTTTAAAGTCTATTACAAACCGGGGTTCTTTAAAGGTTTGGGTTTTAAGGGGGTTTTAAAGGCTATTTTTTTTTTAAAACTCCCCAAGGGTCTTTTGGGTTTGGGTTAATGGGTTTTTTAAATTTCTATCTATTTACCCAGGGTTTTTTAAGGGGGGGTTTAAAGGGGGGTTTTAAAGTCTATCTACTTCACTATTGCTTTTAAGGTTGGAAAGGGGGGGTTTTTAAATTTATATCTACCCCCCAGGTTCTTTAAAGGGGTTGGCTAATGGGGTTTAAAGTCTATTACTCCCCGGGGGTCATTAAGGTTGGTTAAGGGGGTTTTAAATTTCTTTTCTATTTACACGAGGGTCTTTTGGGGGTTTGGGTTTTAATGGGGTTTAAAAGTCTATCTACTAAAACCCAGGGTCTTTAAAGGGTTTGGTTAAGGGGGTTTTAAAAGTCTTCTACTAAAACCGGGGGTCATTAAAGGGGTTAATGGGGTTTAAAGTCTATTACTACCCCAGGGTCTTAAAGGTTGGTTAATGGGGTTTAAGGTTTTTTTTAAACTACACCGATTTAAAAAAAGGGTTTGGGTTAATGGGGTTTAAAAGTCTTTACTACACCAGGGTCTTTAAAGGTTGGTTAAGGTTTTTTAAAAGTTATCAAAATCCCCAGGGTCTTTTAAAGGTTGGTTAAGGGGGTTTTTAAGTCTATCAAATTTACACCAGAGCTTTAAAGGTTTTGGTTAAGGGGGTTTAAAAACCCAAATCTACTACCCCGGGGGTCATTAAGGTTGGTTAAGGGGGTTTTTAAGTTTTTCTATTTACTCCGGGCCCTTTAAAGGTTTGGGTTTAATGGGGTTTAAAAGTCTATCTTACACCGGGGTAAATTAAGGTTGGGTTAAGGGGGTTTTTAAGTTTTATTTTACTAAAACCGGGTCATTAAAGGTTTGGGTTTAAATTTTGGGGTTTAAAGTTATTATACCCAGGGTCTTTTAAGGGTTTGGTTTAAAGGGGGTTTTAAAAGTTTATTTTACTAGCCGGGGCCCATTAAGGCTGCAGGTCACTCCCAAAGTCAAGAAAAACTCCGGGTTGGGTTTGGAAGGTTTTCGTCGGGAAACAGGACAAAGTTTTTCCTGACGCGATCTTTTCCCTATGAGGGCCCACGATTTGGGCTTTGGGTCTTTGGGCCAAAAGCCTTCCAGGCTAAACCCCCCCCAAACCCCCTTTAAAAAAACCATAAAAGAATAAATATTTTTATTTTAAAATTATATATATAAATATATTTTTTTATATATATTATATATATATAATATATTATATTTTATATATATATATAAATATATATTTATATATATATGAGGGGTTTCTTTAAAAAAGTTTTAATTAGCAATCAAATTTTTTAATAATAATAATAAAAAAATAATTAATAATAATAAATTGTATATTTAGGTAAGATGTTTTCAAATATTTTTTGGGTTTAAAAAAAAAATGATAATTAACTTGTTTTAAAATTTTTGGGAAAGGGAATTTTTTTGGTTTAAAGGGATTATAATTTACTTATTTTGAAATTTTTGTTCCCTAAAAGGTATTTGTGGTAGTGGTGGTAGTAGTGGTAGTAGTGGTGGTGGTAGTAGTAGTAGTGGGGGTTTGTAGGGGTTTAGGGGTTTTGGTAGAAAGTAGTATTTGTGGTGGTGGTAGTAGGTAGTGGTGGTATTTAGTGGTAGTGGTGGTAGTAGTGAAATTTGGGGTTTGGGGGTTTGAAAGTAGTATTGGTGGAAAGTATTTGGTAGTGGGGTTGTAGTATTTAGTAGTGGTGGTGGTTTTGTAGTAGGGGTTGGTAGTAGGGGGTAGTGGTGGTAGTAGTAGTAGTAGTGGGGGTGGGTAGTAGTAGTGGGGGTGTTGTGGTGTGGTGGTAGTAGTAGTGTTTTTGGTGGTAGTAGTAGAAAGTAGTGGTGGTGGTAGTAGTGGTATTTGGTGGTAGTAGGGGTTTAGTGGTGGTGGGATTTGTGGTGGTAGTAGGGGTTTATTTGGTGGTAGTAGCAGTGGGGGTTGTTAGTGGTGGTATTTAAGTGGGTAGTAGGGGTGGTGGTAGAGTGGTGGGTGGGGGTTTAGTAGGGTAGGGGTTTGGTTTGTTATTTTAAGGGGTTTGGGTAGTGGGGGGTAGTAGTATTTGGTTTGGAAAGTAGGGGTAGTGGGGGGTAGTAGTAGGGGGGGTTTGGTGGTGGTTGTGGTGGTGGTAGTAGGGGGTAGGGGTGGTAGTATTTTTTTGGGTTTGGGTATTTGTGGTAGTAGTAGTTGTAGAAAGTGGTAGTAGTAGTATTTGTGGTATAGTTGTAGTAGTAGTGTGGTAGTAGTAGTAGTATAGTAGTAGTAAGTAGTAGTTGTAGTAGTAGTAGTGGTAGTAGTTAGTAGTGGTGGGGTAGTAGTAGTAGTAGTAGTGGTAGTAGTGAGTAGTAGTATTTGGTGGTGTAGTAGTAGTGTGTAGTAGTGGGTAGTGGTAGGGGTAGTATAGTAGTGGGTTTGAGTAGTAGTAGTAGTAGTGGTAGATGGAGTGTAGTAGTAGTGTAGTAGAGTAGTAGTAGTGATAGTTAGTGTAGTATTTAGTAGTAGTGGTAGTAGTAGTAGTAGTAGTAGTGGTAGTAGTAGTAGTAGTAGTAGTAGTAGTAGTAGTAGTAGTAGTAGTGGTAGTAGTAGTAGTGGTAGTAGTAGTAGTAGTAGTAGTAGTGGTAGTAGGAGTAGTAGTAGTAGTAGTAGTAGTAGTAGTAGTAGTAGTAGTAGTAGTAGTAGTAGTAGTAGTAGTAGTAGTGGTAGTAGTAGTAGTGGTGGTAGTAGTAGTAGTAGTAGTAGTAGTGGTAGTAGGAGTAGTAGTAGTAGTAGTAGTAGTAGTAGTAGTAGTAGTAGCAGTAGTAGTAGTGGTTTTGGTGGTAGTAGTAGTAGTGGTGGTGGTGGTAGTAGTAGTAGTAGTAGTAGTAGTAGTAGTAGTAGTAGTAGTAGTAGTAGTAGTAGCAGTAATAGTAGAAACAGTCTTGCTAGTGATGTATGGATGTTACTAGTGGAGGTGAGTTGCAGCTGGGTGTCTGGCTTAATGTATATATAGCTGTACCCACCCACCTACCTACCCACCTACCCATCAACCCACTCACCCACCCACCCACTCACCCACCTACCCACCCATCCACTCACTCACCTACCCATCCTCCCACTCACCCACCCACTCACCCACCTACCCACCCACCCACTCACTCACCAACCCATCAACCCACTCACTCCACCCACCCACTCACCCACCTACCCACCCATCCACTCACTCACCTACCCATCAACCCACTCACCCACCCACCCACCCACTCACCCACCTACCCACCCACCCACTCACTCACCTACCCATCAACCCACTCACCCACTCACCACCCACCCACCCACCCACTCACCCACCTACCCACCCACCCACTCACTCACCTACCATCAACCCACTCACCCACCTACCCATCAACCCACCTACACACTCTCCCACCTCCAAGATCCATATGTTGCTGTACCGAGTATAATTTGATCATGGATCCCCGTGACCCGGTCCATGACCCGGCCTTGTAGTGGATCAGGACCTGATCAACCAGGGTGTTACTGCTGGCTGCAGGTAAACCAATGCAGGAACCACAGCCCGGCTGGTCAGGTATTGACTTTAGGTATCTCTCCAGCTCCTTCTTGAAGACAACCAAGGGTCTTGATGACAGCCAGCGGTCTTGATGACAGGAAGGGGTCTTGAAGACATCCAGGGGTCTTGAAGACAGCCAGGAGTCTTGAAGGCAGCCAGGGGTCTTGAAGACAGCCAGGAGTCTTGAAGGCAGCCAGGGGTCTTCAAGATAGCCAGGGGTCTTGATGACAGCCAGGGGTCTTGATGACAGGAAGGGGTCTTGAAGACAGCCAGGGGTCTTGAAGACAGCCAGGGGTCCTGAAGACAGCCAGGAGTCTTGAAGACAGCCAGGGGTCTTGAAGACAACCAGGGGTCTTGAAGACAGCCAGGGGTCTTGAAGACAACCAGGGGTCTTGAAGACAGCCAGGGGTCTTGAAGACAGCCAGGGGTCCTGAAGACAGCCAGGAGTCTTGAAGACAGCCAGGGGTCTTGAAGACAGCCAGGGGTCTTGAAGACAGCCAGGAGTCTTGAAGACAGCCAGGGGTCTTGAAGACAGCCAGGGGTCTTGAAGACAACCAGGGGTCTTGAAGACAGCCAGGAGTCTTGAAGACAGCCAGGGGTCTTGAAAACAACCAGGGGTCTTGAAGACAGCCAGGGGTCTTGAAGACAGCCAGGGGTCTTGAAGACAGCCAGGGGTCTTGAAGACAGCCAGGGGTCTTGAAGACAGCCAGGGGTCTTGAAGACAGCCAGGGGCCTTGAAGACAGCCAGGGGTCTTGAAGACAGCCAGGGGTCTTGAAGACAGCCAGGGGTTTGGAAGACAACCAGGGGTCTTGAAGGCAGCCAGGGGTCTTGAAGACAGCCAGGAGTCTTGAAGACAGCCAGGGGTCTTGAAGACAGCCAGGGGTCTTGAAGACAACCAGGGGTCTTGAAGACAGCCAGGAGTCTTGAAGACAGCCAGGGGTCTTGAAGACAACCAGGGGTCTTGAAGACAGCCAGGGGTCTTGAAGACAGCCAGGGGTCTTGAAGACAGCCAGGGGTCTTGAAGACAGCCAGGGGTCTTGAAGACAGCCAGGGGTCTTGAAGACAGCCAGGGGTCTTGAAGACAACCAGGGGTCTTGAAGACAGCCAGGGGCCTTGAAGACAGCCAGGGGTCTTGAAGACAGCCAGGGGTCTTGAAGACAGCCAGGGGTCTTGAAGACAGCCAGGGGTCTTGAAGACAGCCAGGGGTCTTGAAGACAGCCAGGGGCCTTGAAGACAGCCAGGGGTCTTGAAGACAGCCAGGGGTCTTGAAGACAGCCAGGGGTTTGGAAGACAACCAGGGGTCTATTGGTAATCCCCCCTTATGTACGCTGGGATGCAGTTGAACAGTCTTGGGCTCCTAACACTTGTTGTGTTGTCTCTCACAATTTGCCCAGTCTTTTGCATTAATACCGGTGGCCTGGTGGCTAAAGCTCCCGCTTCACACACGGAGGGCCCGGGTTCGATTCCCGGCGGGTGGAAACATTTCGACACGTTTCCTTACACCTGTTGTCCTGTTCACCTAGCAGCAAATAGGTACCTGGGTGTTAGTCGACTGGTGTGGGTCGCATCCTGGGGGACAAGATTAAGGACCACAATGGAAATAAGTTAGACAGTCCTCGATGACGCACTGACTTTCTTGGGTTATCCTGGGTGGCTAACCCTCCGGGGTTAAAAATCCGAACGAAATCTTATCTTATCTTATTATTATTATTATTATTATTATTATTATTATTATTATTAATAGACCAAATTATGGTAGTGAAACGGGGCGTGATAGATCCGTAGACTTCAACACACTCCTACTGTATTCAGAATAAGCAAAGTTTAACTGTGAACACGTATGTAAATGTTGCGTGTCCTACATACACACACACACACACACACCCAAACACAGTAATTCGTGTAACGAAGAGGCGGGGCCAGGAGCTATGAATCGGCCCCTGCAACCACAAATAGGAAGGTACAAATAGGTGAGAAGTTGTGACTCGACCCTTGCAACTCCACATTGGTGAATACACACATGTATACACATGTATGTATACAACCTAGACAGCATTGGTGTACATGTCAACCTATAACAACTCAAAGAATTTTTACGACACGCATTAATTTTTTTATTTATGTTAAATTTAAAAGTCCCAGGTTCCAAAAAAAATCTGGCGACAAAAAATATGTTGGACAAACATTGTTTTGTATTTCACATAGACCTTGCTTGTCCACAGAGAGAGTGTTGGGATTATTCTTAATCCCCAGCGTTATTAAAGTCACTGAACACCAGCAAGTTTCCCTGAAGAATGAAAAGGTCACTGTACTGTGGCTGAAACAAGCCACTTTTGACTTCATCAAAGGTCATAGAGGGTCAAAACGTCGCTTTAAGTTTAAAAAGATCATTGTACCGTGGCTGAAACAAGCCACTTTTGACTTCATCAAAGGTCATAGAGGGTCAAAACGTCGCTTTAAGTTTAAAAAGATCATTGTACCGTGGCTGAAACAAGCCACTTTTGACTTCATCGAAGGTCATAGAGGGTCAAAACGTCGCTTTAAGTTTAAAAAGATCATTGTACAGTGGCTGAAACAAGCCACTTTTGACTTCATCAAAGGTCATAGAGGGTCAAAACGTTGCTTTAAGTTTAAAAAGGTCACTAAATCGTGGTTGGAACAACCCACTTTTGACCTGGTCTAAGGTTACGGACCATTTACAAGTCACACTAACACATGAGAGTGATGGAGCCAGTATGTATAGGCCTTCTTGAAGACAGACCCCCCTGTCTGTCTTCAAGACCCCTGTCTGTCTTCAAGACCCCTGTCTGTCTTCAAAAAGGCGCTGGACAGGCACCTAAAGGCAGTACGTAATCAGCCGGGCTGTGGTTCGTACGTCGGTTTACGTGCTGCTAGCAGTAACAGCATGGCTGATCAGACCCTGATCCATCACGAGGCCTGGTCTCAGACCGGGCCGCGGGGCGTTGACCCCAAAAACTCTCTCCTGGTATACCCCAAGTATGGGGGACAGGGACGGGAAACTCCAGGTAAGGGGGAACAGGGACGGGAACTCCAGGTATGGGGGGTCAGGGACGGGAAACTCCAGGTAAGGGGGACAGAGTCGGGACCAAGGGAAAGAAGGAGAAAAAAATTGTGATAAGGCTGGTAGTAGGAAGTAGGGAGATTAGTTTTAGTGGCACAAGAGAGAGAAAGGGAGTGAATGGTGAAGGGAGGTAATAGTAATGGCAGTAACAAGAGATTCCATTTTCAATTGTTGCAGAAAAGTTGAGAGAATCAGTTGCACTGCCGAAGACAGTTACCTGGAAGGGTCTTAATACTGCCAAAGACAGTCACCTGGCAGGGTCTTAGTACTACCAAAGACAGTAACCTGGCAGGGTCTTAGTACTGCCAAAGACAGTTACCTGGAAGGGTCTTAGTACTACCAAAGACAGTCACCTGGCAGGGTCTTAGTACTGCTAAAGACAGTCACCTGGAAGGGTCTTAGTACTACCAAAGACAGTCACCTGGCAGGGTCTTAGTACTGCCAAAGACAGTCACCTGGTAGGGTCTTAGTACTGCCAAAGACAGTCACCTGGAAGGGTCTTAGTACTACCAAAGACAGTCACCTGGAAGGGTCTTAGTACTGCCAAAGACAGTCACCTGGAAGGGTCTTAGTACTACCAAAGACAGTCACCTGGAAGGGTCTTAGTACTGCCAAAGACAGTTACCTGGAAGGGTCTTAGTACTACCAAAGTCACCTGGCAGGGTCTTAGTACTGCCAAAGACAGTCACCTGGCAGGGTCTTAGTACTGCCAAAGACAGTCACCTGGTAGGGTCTTAGTACTGCCAAAGACATTCACCTGGAAAGGTCTTAGTACTACCAAAGACAGTTACCTGGAAGGGTCTTAGTACTGCCAAAGACAGTTACCTGGAAGGGTCTTAGTACTTCCAAAGACAGTCACCTGGAAGGGTCTTAGTACTGCCAAAGACAGCCACCTGTCAGGGTCTTAGTACTGCCAAAGACAGTCACCTGGTAGGGTCTTAGTACTGCCAAAGACATTCACCTGGAAAGGTCTTAGTACTACCAAAGACAGTTACCTGGAAGGGTCTTAGTACTGCCAAAGACAGTTACCTGGAAGGGTCTTAGTACTACCAAAGTCACCTGGCAGGGTCTTAGTACTGCCAAAGACAGTCACCTGGCAGGGTCCTAGTACTGCCAAAGACAGTCACCTGGTAGGGTCTTAGTACTGCCAAAGACATTCACCTGGAAAGGTCTTAGTACTACCAAAGACAGTTACCTGGAAGGGTCTTAGTACTGCCAAAGACAGTTACCTGGAAGGGTCTTAGTACTTCCAAAGACAGTCACCTGGAAGGGTCTTAGTACTACCAAAAAAAGTCACCTAGCAGGGTCTTAGTACTGCCAAAGACAGTCACCTGGCAGGGTCTTAGTACTACCAAAGACAGTCACCTGGCAGGGTCTTAGTACTACCAAAGACAGTCACCTGGCAGGGTCTTAGTACTGCCAAAGACAGTCACCTGGCAGGGTCTTAGTACTGCCAAAGACAGTTACCTGGAAGGGTCTTAGTACTACCAAAGGCAGTCACCTGGCAGGGTCTTAGTACTGCCAAAGACAGTCACCTGGAAGGGTCTTAGTACTACCAAAGACAGTCACCTGGAAGGGTCTTAGTACTACCAAAGACAGTCACCTGGAAGGGTCTTAGTACTACCAAAGACAGTCACCTGGAAGGGTCTTAGGACTACCAAAGACAGTCACCTGGCAGGGTCTTAGTACTGCCAAAGACAGCCACCTGGAAGGGTCTTAGTACTACCAAAGACAGTCACCTGGAAGGGTCTTAGTTCTGCCAAAGACAGTCACCTGGAAGGGTCTTAGTACTACCAAAGACAGTCACCTGGAAGGGTCTTAGTACTGCCAAAGACAGTCACCTGGAAGGGTCTTAGTACTGCCAAAGACAGTCACCTGGAAGGGTCTTAGTACTACCAAAGACAGTCACCTGGAAGGGTCTTAGTACTACCAAAGACAGTCACCTGGAAGGGTCTTAGTACTGCCAAAGACAGTCACCTGGAAGGGTCTTAGTACTACCAAAGACAGTCACCTGGAAGGGTCTTAGTACTACCAAAGACAGTCACCTGGCAGGGTCTTAGTACTGCCAAAGACAGTCACCTGGAAGGGTCTTAGTACTGCCAAAGACAGTCACCTGGAAGGGTCTTAGTACTGCCAAAGACAGTCACCTGGAAGGGTCTTAGTACTACCAAAGACAGTCACCTGGAAGGGTCTTAGTACTACCAAAGACAGTCACCTGGAAGGGTCTTAGTACTACCAAAGACAGTCACCTGGAAGGGTCTTAGTACTGACAAAGACAGTCACTTGGAAGGGTCTTAGTACTACCAAAGACAGTCACCTGGAAGGGTCTTAGTTCTATCAAAGACAGTCACCTGGAAGGGTCTTAGTACTGCCAAAGACAGTCACCTGGAAGGGTCTTAGTACTACCAAAGACAGTCACCTGGAAGGGTCTTAGTACTGCCAAAGACAGTCACCTGGAAGGATCTTAGTACTACCAAAGACAGTCACCTGGCTGGGTCTTAGTTCTACCAAAGACAGTCACCTGGAAGGGTCTTAGTACTACCAAAGACAGTCACCTGGAAGGGTCTTAGTACTACCAAAGACAGTCACCTGGAAGGGTCTTAGTACTACCAAAGACAGTCACCTGGAAGGGTCTTAGTACTACCAAAGACAGTCACCTGGAAGGGTCTTAGTACTACCAAAGACAGTCACCTGGAAGGGTCTTAGTACTACCAAAGACAGTCACCTGCAAGGGTCTTAGTACTACCAAAGACAGTCACCTGGAAGGGTCTTAGTACTACCAAAGACAGTCACCTGGAAGGGTCTTAGTACTGCCAAAGACAGTCACCTGGAAGGGTCTTAGTACTGCCAAAGACAGTCACCTGGAAGGGTCTTAGTACTGCCAAAGACAGTCACCTGGAAGGGTCTTAGTACTGCCAAAGACAGTCACCTGGAAGGGTCTTAGTACTACCAAAGACAGTCACCTGGAAGGGTCTTAGTACTGCCAAAGACAGTCACCTGGAAGGGTCTTAGTACTACCAAAGACAGTCACCTGGCAGGGTCTTAGTTCTACCAAAGACAGTCACCTGGAAGGGTCTTAGTACTACCAAAGACAGTCACCTGGAAGGGTCTTAGTACTACCAAAGACAGTCACCTGGCAGGGTCTTAGTACTGCCAAAGACAGTCACCTATAAGGGTCTTAGTACTACCAAAGACAGTCACCTGGAAGGGTCTTAGTACTACCAAAGACAGTCACCTGGAAGGGTCTTAGTACTACCAAAGACAGTCACCTGGAAGGGTCTTAGTACTACCAAAGACAGTCACCTAGCAGGGTCTTAGTACTACCAAAGACAGTCACCTGGCAGGGTCTTAGTACTGCCAAAGACAGTCACCTATAAGGGTCTTAGTACTACCAAAGACAGTCACCTGGAAGGGTCTTAGTACTACCAAAGACAGTCACCTGGAAGGGTCTTAGTACTACCAAAGACAGTCACCTGGAAGGGTCTTAGTACTACCAAAGACAGTCACCTGGAAGGGTCTTAGTACTACCAAAGACAGTCACCTGGAAGGGTCTTAGTACTACCAAAGACAGTCACCTGGAAGGGTCTTAGTACTACCAAAGACAGTCACCTGGCAGGGTCTTAGTACTACCAAAGACAGTCACCTGGAAGGGTCTTAGTACTACCAAAGACAGTCACCTGGCAGGGTCTTAGTACTACCAAAGACAGTCACCTGGAAGGGTCTAGTACTACCAAAGACAGTCACCTGGAAGGGTCTTAGTACTACCAAAGACAGTCATCTGGAAGGGTCTTAGTACTACCAAAGACAGTCACCTGGCAGGGTCTTAGTACTGCCAAAGACAGTCACCTGGAAGGGTCTTAGTACTACCAAAGACAGTCACCTGGCAGGGTCTTAGTACTGCCAAAGACAGTCACCTGGATGGGTCTTAGTACTACCAAAGACAGTCACCTGGAAGGGTCTTAGTACTACCAAAGACAGTCACCTGGAAGGGTCTTAGTACTACCAAAGACAGTCACCTGGAAGGGTCGTAGTACTACCAAAGACAGTCACCTGGAAGGGTCTTAGTACTGCCAAAGACAGTCACCTGGAAGGGTCTTAGTACTGCCAAAGACAGTCACCTGGCAGGGTCTTAGTACTACCAAAGACAGTCACCTGGAAGGGTCTTAGTACTGCCAAAGACAGTCACCTGGAAGGGTCTTAGTACTACCAAAGACAGTCACCTGGCAGGGTCTTAGTACTACCAAAGACAGTCACCTGGAAGGGTCTTAGTACTGCCAAAGACAGTTACCTGGAAGGGTCTTAGTACTGCCAAAGACAGTCACCTGGCAGGGTCTTAGTACTACCAAAGACAGTCACCTGGCAGGGTCTTAGTACTGCCAAAGACAGTCACTTGGCAGGGTCTTAGTACTACCAAAGACAGTCACCTGGCAGGGTCTTAGTACTGCCAAAGACAGTCACCTGGCAGGGTCTTAGTACTACCAAAGACAGTCACCTGGCAGGGTCTTAGTACTGCCAAAGACAGTCACCTGGCAGGGTCTTAGTACTGCCAAAGACAGTCACCTGGCACGTTTCAGAATTGATAAATTAGACACATGTGTAACACTTGGGTATCTTTAATGAGGAAACGTTTCGCCACACAGTGGCCTCGTCAGTCCAGTACAAAGAATAATGGTGGAGATCAGAAGGAGTTTGAGGTAATCAGTCCCTCAGCCTGGAGTCGATGTAATCACTCCATTAACCTGACCTTCATCTGGACTGATGAAGGCACTGTGTGGCGAAACGTTTAAACAATAAAGATACCCATTTCTCTGAATCATTTATCCACATTTCTGGTACAGAGTTTGTTGACATTAATGGCAGGGATGTCCTAGTTAGGCTCCTCCCGCCCAAACAAGACTCAACCATCATATAGCCCTCCATTTACATACATTATAGTGGGTATATCTCTCTTGATGTGTATATATTGAGAGGAACACTGCCTATACACATAGAGGGGTATATATTCTAGTCTATATGTACTCAGAATTTATTTTAATCCCAATAGGCCCGTATTGGGGATTAACGTATTGTTTACTAGTGGTCAGGTGACATGTAGCCTTAATGACCTGAAGTAGACTTTAAACCCAATTATCCAAATACCCAGCTGCCCCTAATATATATTATATACTCCGTCTACCTGGTTTCTCAGTATTGGATTGAAAATTGCCGGCGAGAGAAACGTTAATATACCCTAGTTATATTGGTTTGAATAACAATGCTATGCTACCATCACTGGTCCCTTCAAGGGGAGGTCCATTGTGGTTAAAGACTCTTGATCCGAGGAAGTGAACCTTTTGTCCCCTTCCTTGGATTGAATCTATACACGCCGTCCCCTCCTTTCTCCACTCAACTTCATTATTTGAGATATTTGCCACTTGTGAATTTCAAAAAGACATTGAGAAGAGATCAATGGCTGTCTCATACCGTTGAGGATGTCTGTGATGGCGCTGTTTACTGTGGGAAATATATCATCTAGGGACGTGCTGGGCCGACCTTGTGTTTTCTTGGGTGATGGGAGTGTTCTTGGAGGATGCCTGCTGGTTCCTGGAGGCTGGTTTCCTGAGGCTGCTTGCTGGTTCCTGGAGGCTGCTTGCTGGTTCCTGAAGGCTGCCTGTTGGTTCTTGGAGGCTGGTTTCCAGAGGCTGCTTGCTGGTTCCTGAAGGCTGCTTGCTGGTTCCTGGGGGCTGCTTGCCGGTTCTTGGAGGCTGGTTTCCAGAGGCTGCTTGCCGGTTCTTGGAGGCTGGTTTCCAGAGGCTGCTTGCTGGAGTCTGTTTGCTGGTTCCTGGAGACTGCTTGCTGATTCCTGGAGACTACTTACTGATTCCTGGAAGCTGCTTGCTGGTTCCTGGAGACTGCTTGCTGATTCCTGGAGACTACTTACTGATTCCTGGATTCTGCTTGCTGGTTCCTGGAGACTGCTTGCTGATTCCTGGAGACTGCTTGCTGATTCCTGGAGGCTGCTTGCTGATTCCTGGAGACTGCTTGCTGATTCCTGGAGGTGCCAGCCAAAGGAGTATGACTCTTAGCGTGGTGCCGGCCGCCCGCCTCTCTTGTCAGCTGAGCCTGGCTCGAGTGATTTAAGTAATGCCATCCTGGAATCCTGGTTTACTGACATGGAGGGTAGACTAGGGGACGGTTTCTATGCAGCGTCAGCATTAGTGGCCGAGCCGAGGGAAATCTCGGACGTGGACGGGGTATACGGTTTCTTTGCATCTGTCCTCAGTGTTTCCCATTCCTTCCCCCATCCTTTTTTAATAAAAAAACGAGAAACAAACATGAATAATAATCATTCTTCATCTCCTCCCAGGCACCTTTTTTCTTTTTTTGCAACATGGTTACCTTATCCCAGCACGAACATGGACCTTCCAACACGGAATATCTTTCTGACAGTGCCTCGATTTTCGTCTCGTTCACACATTACATGACAGACAGGCTTGAAACCTGTCTGTGTTCCAACGATTACCATGAGCTAAATTGTTTTCTCTCCATCCGACGATCTTCGTACTAATTACCTTACTGATCATAGCAGTAGCAGAGCCCTCATGAGGCATGCTAACCAAAATATATCTTCTCATGCCCTCAAGAATGAGATACCCATTGTCACTGTAAAGAATAAAGAATTATACACATGTGCAACATCTGGGTATCTTTATCTGTAGACGTTTCGCCATCCAGTGGCTTTATCAATACATAGACATGATATGAAAATTGCAGAAATATAGACAGCAGACTGATATACAAGTGTAAAGGATGTTGAATAAGCTGACAGTCTTTCCTGTGTTAGCTTTAATGTCAACACCCGTCACAATAGTTCACAAACACTCCTTTCTCAATTCTAGCTGTGGTACTGTCATCATCCCAACAAGACTTTATGTAATGTGGCTCTCGCCTCACACACTAAGTGTCCTTGGTTCAATCCCTGGCCTAGTGGAAACACTGGGCGTGTTTTCTTACACCTGATGTCCCCATTCACCTAGTAAATAGGTACCTGGGTGTTAGTCGACTGATGTGGGTCGCATCCTGGTGGACAAGATTGACGGATTCCAGTGACGCACTGACTTTCTTGGGTTATCCTGCGTGTTGGGTTAAGCTGTGTTCCCATATCCATAATTCAAACAATTGCAAGACCTCAATACATATTCGTACTGTATATTCTGATGGTTGGGTTTTAAGATAAGATAAGATTTCGTTCGGATTTTTAACCCCGGAGGGTTAGCCACCCAGGATAACCCAAGAAAGTCAGTGCGTCATCGAGGACTGTCTAACTTATTTCCATTGGGGTCCTTAATCTTGTCCCCCAGGATGCGACCCACACCAGTCGACTAACACCCAGGTACCTATTTGCTGCTAGGTGAACAGGACAACAGGTGTAAGGAAACGTGTCGAAATGTTTCCACCCGCCGGGAATCGAACCCAGGCCCTCCGTGTGTGAAGCGGGAGCTTTAGCCACCAGGCCACCGGGCCACCATGTTGTCATTGTTTATGGTTGCAGACTACACGAGCGTCAATCTTATCTTAATCTATCACTAAAGTGTAGACCCACATCCGCCCTGCCCAAGGTCTGAGACATCATCTAAGAAGCATTGCCAAGCTGACCTTTGACTGCCGGGAGGTTCCAGCCTCAGTTTATATAGCAAGACAGCGCTTACAAGTGCGGGATTAATCCCAACATCTCAACAATGCAGACATTGCTGGCGCTTTGGCCACCCTACCAAATATTGCAGATCGCCGGCAGAACGTCAGGTCTCTGGAACCCCTGACCATAATCATCCAGCCAGCAGTCAGCCTCCCACTTGCCTTTAACTGTAGACAGAGCTCACCCTGTGTATTCCTCCATTTCCAAATTTTCTTACAAGGAGTATGAAATTCCTGGTCTCAAGGCAAAGGAAGGCCTATCATACATTATGTCAGTTCCCAATTTTCTTAATAGATCATGAAATTCTTGGTCTCAAGGTAAGGAAGGTCTATCATACGTTATGTCAGTTCCCAATTTTCTTAATAGATCATGAAATTCCTGGTCTCAAGGCAAAGGAAGGTCTATCATACGTTATGTCAGTTCCCAATTTTCTTAATAGATCATGAAATTCCTGGTCTCAAGGCAAAGGAAGGTCTATTATACATTATGTCAGTTCCCAATTTTCTTAATAGATCATGAAATTCCTGGTCTCAAGGCAATGGAAGGTCTATCATACATTATGTCAGTTCCCAATTTTCTTAATAGATCATGAAATTCCTGGTCTCAAGGCAAAGGAAGGTCTATCATACATTATGTCAGTTCCCAATTTTCTTAATAGATCATGAAATTCCTGGTCTCAAGGCAAAGGAAGGTCTATCATACATTATGTCAGTTCCCAATTTTCTTAATAGATCATGAAATTCCTGGTCTCAAGGCAAAGGAAGGTCTATCATACATTATGTCAGTTCCCAATTTTCTTAATAGATCATGAAATTCCTGGTCTCAAGGCAAAGGAAGGTCTATCATACGTTATGTCAGTAACGTAACTCAGTATTCAAGAAAGACTTCCAAGTCTCTCCCATTGCAGAGTTGCTCTACACACACAGGTACCCACTGCACCTCTCTCTCTCACAGTCACCCCTGTATTCAACCCTCATGGGGTCCTCACCACACGCTCCTACCTTCTCCCAGTCTCCCTATTTCATTCTCTTTCATTTATAATGTTTCTACCCTTGCGCAGGCTTTCCCAACTGGGCTTTCAACTACATCCAAAACTGACCAACGTTAGGACGTGTTTCCTTAAGACACCTGCTGTCCCTATTAACCTATCAGTAAAATAGGTACTTGGGTGTTAGTTAAATGGTATTGGTCGCATCCTGGGGACAAAACTGAACTAATTTCCTCGAAATATTCAGCATAACAAGACGCTTTCTATGTAGTAGTATGTCACTGATGTCAGCTATGGTCTGTATACCTTGTACATGTACTGGTAGAAATAATAATAATAATAATAATTATTATTATTATTATTATTCCCCAGACCCCATCCACATTCCTTCTCCTTTAACCCTACTATCCTCTCACAGTCTCAGTTTTATCAGTTATCAATGCCTCTTTACTCTCTACTTCATCTTCGACTTCTCCATCTTGTAGCCAAGCAGACTGCTGCTTCTCAGTCTACAAAAACACTTGTAGTCATTTCGGATAATACTGAAAAGACAAAACCAGCTCCCTCTCTCTCTCTCTCTCCCTCTCTCTCTCTCTCAAGATATCTTATTAATGAAAATAAGATACCAGATATACTAAGCAAATTTCCTAAATTTGCTTTGTAACAGATAAGTGAACTATAGATATGTAGATTTAAATCCATATGTATTCCTGTTAACCCTTTGGGGCCTAGTTCCTAGGCCTTTTGTGTATCCATATGCTCTCGCGCTACCGTCCACAGGATGGATATGGGGTGCACAATAAACTAGCCACTTCGGTGGCAAAAATCTAAATCTAAATCTCTCTCTCTCTCTCTATCTCTCTCTCTCTCTCTCTCTCTCTCTCTTATTTAGTTATTCATTTAATCTCTTTAGTGTCTGTCTTTATGGGGATTATTAAGCATCACAACACATCCATAGATTGGTTAATATTTTTAAGCAAATGCGAATGCTTGGGTTACAAGGGAGACCAAATGTTCCTGTTGGCTTGATAATGTACTCATCGGTACTGAATGAGTCTTGGGCAACGTTTTGGAATGTTTATTGAGGAAATGTTACGCCAGACAGTGGATTCATCAGTTCAGTATAAAGAAAAACAGTGGAAATAGAGGAGGAATTTGACGCAGTCAGTCCCTCAACCTGGAATTCGTGTGTTCAGTCTAGAAGAAAGTACTTCCTTTAAGACTCAACACACGAATTCCAGGTTGAGGGACTGATTGCGTCAAAGTCCTCTATTGCCACCGATCTTTTCTATGGGTGGTTTTGATAAGGATCTGCCTTGTATGGGCCAGTAGGCCTGCTATAGTGTTTCTCCATTTTTATGTTCTTATTGGACTCATGAAGCCAATTGGTGATTGTGTCATTACGGGTCAGACACCTCTGTGTATAAGGTGATCAGTCCCTCAGTGTTGGCTTGGTGAAGACCACCACTGGTCCATCCTCCAGCACTGGTCCATCCTCCAGCACTGGTCCATCCTCCAGCACTGGTCCATCCTCCAGCACTGGTCCATCCTCCAGCACTGGTCCATCCTCCAGCACTGGTCCATCCTCCAGCACTGGTCCATCCTCCACCACTGGTCCATCCTCCACCACTGGTCCATCCTCCACCACTGGTCCATCCTCCAGCACTGGTCCATCCTCCAGCACTGGTCCATCCTCCAGCACTGGTCCATCCTCCAGCACTGGTCCATCCTCCAGCAATGGTCCATCCTCCAGCACTGGTCCATCCTCCACCACTGGTCCATCCTCCAGCACTGGTCCATCCTCCAGCACTGGTCCATCCTCCAGCACTGGTCCATCCTCCACCACTGGTCCATCCTCCACCACTGTCCATCACTAGACCACCATTCCATCCTCCACCACTGGTCCATCACTAGAACACCATTGGTTCATCACTGGACCCTCACTGGTCCATCACTAGACCACCACTGATTCATCGCTTGACCACCACTGGGCCATCACTGGACCGCCACTGGACTATCACTGGTCTATCACTGAACCACTGGACCGCCACTGAACCACCACTGGTCCATCACTGGTCCATCACTAGTTTATCATTGGACCACCACTGGTCCATCATTGGTCCACCACTGGTCCACCACTGGTTCATCATTGTTCCACCACTGGTTCATCACTGAACCACCACTGGTCCACCACTAGTCCACCACTGGTCCATCATTGGTCCACCACTGGTCCACCACTGGTTCATCACTGGACCACCACTGGTCTATCACTGGTTCACCACTGGTCCATCACTGGACCACCACTGATCCCTCACTGATCCATTACTGGACCACCACTGGTCCATCACTGGACCTCCACTTGTCCCTCACTGGACCACCGCTGGTCCATCACTGGACCACCATTGGACCGTCACTGGTCCATCACTGGACCACCACTGATCCCTCACTGGACCACCACTGGACCGCCACTGGTTCATCACTGGACCGCCACTTGTCCCTCACTGGACCACCGCTGGTCCATTACTGGACCACCATTGGACCGCCACTGGTCCATTACAAGACCACCACTGATCCCTCACTGGACCACCACTGGACCGCCACTGGTCCATCACTGGACCACCACTGATCCCTCACTGGACCGCCACTGGTCCATCACTGGACCGCCACTTGTCCCTCACTGGACCACCGCTGGTCCATCACTGGACCACCATTGGACCGCCACTGGTCCATTACTAGACCACCACTGATCCCTCACTGGACCACCACTGGACCGCCACTGGACCACCACTGGACCGCCATTGGACCACCACTGTACCGCCACTGGTCCATCACTGGACCGCCACTTGTCCCTCACTGGACCACCGCTGGTCCATCACTGGACCATTGGACCGCCACTGGTCCATTACTAGACCACCACTGATCCCTCACTGGACCACCACTGGACCGCCACTGGACCACCACTGGACCACCACTGGACCACCACTGGACCGCCATTGGACCACCACTGGACCGCCACTGGACCACCACTGGACCGCCACTGGACCACCACTGGACCGCCACTGGACCACCACTGGACCACCACTGGACCACCACTGGACCACCACTGAACCACCACTGGACCGCCACTGGACCACCACTGGACCGCCACTGGACCACCACTGGACCACCACTGGACCACCACTGGACCACCACTGGACCGCCACTGGACCACCACTGGACCGCCACTGGACCACCACTGGACCGCCACTGGACCACCACTGGACCACCACTGGACCGCCACTGGTCCATCCTACAACATGGCCTCCCGGGGCGGAGTATTGATCTCATGTGTTCAGCGTAAGGCTGCCTCCATCCCTACTCCATCTCTCATCCTCCATCCCTACTCCATCTCTCATCCTCCATCCCTACTCCATCTCTCATCCTCCATCCCTACTCCATCTCTCATCCTCCATCCCTACTCCATCTCTCATCTCCATCCCTACTCCATCTTCATCCTCCATCCCTACTCCATCTCTCATCCTCCATCCCTACTCCACTCTCATCCTCCATCCCTACTCCATCTCTCATCCTCCATCCTACTCCATCTCTCATCCTCCATCCCTACTCCATCTCTCATCCTCCATCCCTACTCCATCTCTCATCCTCCATCCCTACTCCATCTCTCATCCTCCATCCCTACTCCATCTCTCATCTCCATCCCTACTCCATCTCTCATCCTCCATCCCTACTCCATCTCTCATCCTCCATCCCTACTCCATCTCTCATCCTCCATCCCTACTCCATCTCTCATCCTCCATCCCTACTCCATCTCTCATCCCCATCCCTACTCCATCTCTCATCCTCCATCCTTACTCCATCTCTCATCCTCCATCCTGCTCCATCTCTCATCCTCCACCCCTACTCCATCTCTCATCCTCCATCCTTACTCCATCTCTCATCCTCCATCCCTACTCCATCTCTCATCCTCCACCCCTACTCCATCTCTCACCTCCACCCCTACTCCATCTCTCATCCTCCACCCCTACTCCATCTCTCATCCTCCATCCTTACTCCATCTCTCATCCTCCATCCCTACTCCATCTCTCATCCTCCACCCCTACTCCATCTCTCATCCTCCTCCTTACTCCATCTCTCATCCTCCATCCCTGCTCCATCTCTCATCCTCCATCCCTACTCCATCTCTCATCCTCCATCCCTACTCCATCTCTCATCCTCCATCCCTACTCCATCTCTCATCCTCCACCCTCACTCCATCTCTCTCCTCCATCCCTACTCCATCTCTCATCCTCCACCCCTACTCCATCTCTCATCCTCCACCCCTACTCCATCTCTCATCCTCCATCCTACTCCATCTCTCATCCTCCATCCTTAACTCCGTTCTCATCCTCCATCCCTACTCCATCTCTCATCCTCCACCCCTACTCCATCTCTCATCCTCCATCTTACTCCATCTCTCATCCTCCATCCCTGCTCCATCTCTCATCCTCCATCCCTACTCCATCTCTCATCCTCCATCCCTACTCCATCTCTCATCCTCCATCCCTACTCCATCTCTCATCCTCCATCCCTACTCCATCTCTCATCCTCCATCCCTACTCCATCTCTCATCCTCACCCCTACTCCCATCTCTCATCCTCCACCCCTACTCCATCTCTCATCCTCCATCCTACTCCATCTCATCCTCCATCCCTACTCCATCTCTCATCCTCCATCCCTACTCCATCTCTCATCCTCCACCCCTACTCCATCTCTCATCCTCCATCCCTACTCATCTCTCATCCTCCATCCCTACTCCATCTCTCATCCTCCATCCCTACTCCATCTCTCATCCTCCATCCTTACTCCATCTCTCATCCTCCATCCCTACTCCATCTCTCATCCTCCATCCCTACGCCATCTCTCATCCTCCATCCCTACTCCATCTCTCATCCTCCATCCCTACTCCATCTCTCATCCTCCATCCCTACTCCATCTCTCATCCTCCATCCCTACTCCATCTCTCATCCTCCATCCCTACTCCATCTCTCATCCTCCATCCCTACTCCATCTCTCATCCTCCATCCCTACTCCATCTCTCATCCTCCATCCCTACGCCATCTCTCATCCTCCATCCCTACTCCATCTCTCATCCTCCATCCCTACGCCATCTCTCATCCTCCATCCCCACTCCATCTCTCATCCTCCATCCCTACTCCATCTCTCATCCTCCATCCCTACTCCATCTCTCATCCTCCATCCATACTCCATCTCTCATCCTCCACCCCTACTCCATCTCTCATCCTCCATCCCTACTCCATCTCTCATCCTCCATCCCTACTCCATCTCTCATCCTCCATCCCTACTCCATCTCTCATCCTCCATCCATACTCCATCTCTCATCCTCCACCCCTACTCCATCTCTCATCCTCCATCCCTACTCCATCTCTCATCCTCCATCCCTACTCCATCTCTCATCCTCCATCCCTACTCCATCTCTCATCCTCCATCCCTACTCCATCTCTCATCCTCCATCCCTACTCCATCTCTCATCCTCCATCCCTACTCCATCTCTCATCCTCCATCCCTACTCCATCTCTCATCCTCCATCCCTACTCCATCTCTCATCCTCCATCCCTACTCCATCTCTCATCCTCCATCCCTACTCCATCTCTCATCCTCCATCCCTACTCCATCTCTCATCCTCCATCCCTACTCCATTAACAGCCGTTATCCTCCTTAATATCGTGGACGTGAACTCCATGCGCAGCTTTAAGGGTTGGTACGACAGGGCTCATAAAATCAGTCATAGCCGTCCGTGGGACTTAAGAAGCGGTACCAAGAGCTATGTCTCAACTCCTCACAAATGCAAATCGGTGGACAGACATACATAGGTTTAAGAAGAGGTACGATAAAGCTCATGGAGCAGGGAGTAGAGACCAGTGAAGAGGCGGGGCCAGGAGCTGTGGTTCAACCCCTGTAACCACATATAGTACACACAAACGCCTTTGTTCCACTAACATGGGTGCTCTATAAGCTCTAGAGAAAGAGCCTCTCTTATTAGAGCCCGATTGTTGAGCTTTGTGAGGTACAGAGCTCTGTTTCAGGACACATGTGTCACTTGACACAGGTGTTGCAACTGTGTGTTGTTGGTCAGGAAACACCTGTGTCACTTGACACAGGTGTTACAACTGTGTGTTGTTGGTCAGGAAACACCTGTGTCACTTGACACAGGTGTTACAACTGTGTGTTGTTGGTCAGGGAACACCTGTGTGACTTGACACAGGTGTTACAACTGTGTGTTGTTGGTCAGGAAACACCTGTGTCACTTGACACAGGTGTTACAACTGTGTGTTGTTTGTCAGGAAACAGATGTCCCCTGACATGACATCAAGTAACGATGACAAATGCAGTAATCTGGAATCTTATGGCAGCCATTTCACCAGAGTTAGTAATACACAGAAATATCTTGGGACCTTTTTCCTAACTTTGTAACAGATAAGTGAACTGGAGATATAAATCCAGATATACCATTAACCAATTTTTGGAGCCTAGTTCCTAGGCCTTTTGTATATCCATATGCTCTTGCACTATCATCCACAGGATGGATATGACGTACACAATAAACTAGCCACTACCATCCACAGGATGGATATGAGGTACACAATAAACTAGCCACTACCATCCACAGGATGGATATGAGGTACACAATAAACTAGCCACTACCATCCACAGGATGGATATGAGGTACACAATAAACTAGCCACTACCGTCCACAGGATGGATATGAGGTACACAATAAACTAGCCACTACCATCCACAGATGGAAATTATGACGTACACAATAAACTAGCCACTACCATCCACAGGATGGATATGAGGTACACAATAAACTAGCCACTACCGTCCACAGGATGGATATGAGGTACACAATAAACTAGCCACTACCGTCCACAGGATGGATATGAGGTACACAATAAACTAGCCACTTCGGTATCAAACTCTAAATCAGTGACTTCTACTCTTGCCTAACCTACAGCGTGACCTACTTACACTAGTGGATTTGTCCAATGGTGACTCCGCCTCCTCCTGCTGCTATTCACCTGACTGCAGTATAAAATCCACTTCTCTGAGCATATGCTGTACTTTTTTCACGAACTGATGGACTGAACACATCGACCCCAGGCTGAGGGACTGATTACCTCATTCTCCTCCTCACCTTTCACCATTTTTCTCTGCATTGGACTGAAGAAGTCACTGGCTTGCAAAACTTTTCCTCAATATAGATTTTCAGTGTCTCTCAACACCTCTGAAACCTCCAGCAATAACGTTGTTCCGAATTGGAATGCAAGAGATTGTTCTCCATGGAACCATGATTGGAATTCTGTCCATCTTCCAGGCAATGTTGGGATTCGGGAATTTCAGTCTCACACGAATTGGACATACGCGACTTACACACAGATGCCGCACGGACAAGCGATTTACACCTCTCTGTGAATGATGCCTAGTTGTGATGTCAGTTCTGTAAATATTTAAATAGTTCATTACCACTATAACCTATTTAGCTATGACAATTTGCTACCAGTTTCCTGATCTATTATGCATCTCTGTAATGTTTTGTCTACCACCCGCAGGATGAGTATTTGGTGCATATTAATTAAACTTAAACTGTGTAACACAATCTAACTGCTTCCGCTGAATAGTCCACGATTGCACTGACTTAGTTTTAAGGCATTTATCTTTATTGAATTTTTACACGTTGTACTAATCAGTGCTTAAGTTAACTATTACCACTTAGCCATTTCGACCACCCTAATACCTCCCACTCCTACACACACCCCTTTACTTCAAGCTCACCTCCACTTACCTTACCCTCCAGACATCTCCCCTACCCTCACACACCCCCTACCCTCATCACGCCCTACCCTCACACACCCCACTACCCTCACACTACACCCTACCTCACAAACACCCCTACCCATCACCATCCCCCTAACCCTCCACACCCCCTTACCCTCACACACCCCTACCCTCACACACCCCCTACCCTCACACACCCCTACCCTCACACACACCCCTACCCTCACACACCCCCTACCCTCACACACCCCCTACCCTCACACACCCCCTACCCTCACACACCCCTACCCTCACACACACCCCTTACCCTCACATCACCCCCTACCCTCACACACCCCCTACCCTCACACACCCCTACCTCACACACCCCCTACCCTCACACACCCCCTAAACTCACACACCCCCTACCCTCACACACCCCTACCCTCACACACCCCTTACCCTCACACACCCCCTACCCTCACACACCCTACCCTCACACACCCCTTACCCTCACACACCCCTACCCTCACACACCCCCTACCCTCACACACCCCCTACCCTCACACACCCCTACCCTCACACACCCCTTACCCTCACTCACCCCTTACCCTCACACACCCCTACCCTCACACACCCCTACCCTCACACACCCCTACCCTCACACACCCCTTACCCTCACTCACCCCCTACCCTCACACACCCCCTACCCTCACACACCCCTTACCCTCACACACCCCTTACCCTCACACACCCCTTACCCTCACACACCCCCTACCCTCACACACCCCCTACCCTCACACACCCCTACCCTCACACACCCCTTACCCTCACTCACCCCTTACCCTCACACACCCCCTACCCTCACACACCCCCTACCCTCCACACACCCCTTACCCTCACACACCCCTTACCCTCACACACCCCTACCCTCACACACCCCCTAACCCTCACACACCCCTTCACCCCTCACCTCACACCCCTTACCCTCACACACCCCCTTACCCTCACTCACCCCCTACCCTCACACACCCCCTACCCTCACACACCCCTTACCCTCACACACCCCTTACCCTCACACACCCCTTACCCTCACACACCCCCTACCCTCACACACCCCTACCCTCACACACCCCTTACCCTCACACACCCCTACCCTCACACACCCCCTACCCTCACACACCCCTACCCTCACACACCCCTACCCTCACACACCCCTTACCCTCACACACCCCTTACCCTCACACACCCCCTACCCTCACACACCCCCTACCCTCACACACCCTACCCTCACACACCCCCTACCCTCACACACACCCCTACCCTCACACACCCCCTACCCTCACACACCCCCTACCCTCACACACCCTACCCTCACACACCCCTTACCCTCACACACCCCCTACCCTCAACACACCCTACCCTCACACACCCCCCTACCCTCACACACCCTACCCTCACACACCCCCTACCCTCACACACACACCTAGCCTCACACACACACTACAATCACACATACCTACCCTGACACACACCTACCCCTCTCACACCCCATGCCCTCACACACCCTACCCTCACACACACACCTCACACACCAAGCCCCAGCTGGGCAAAACGTTGCCCTCAATAAACGTTCCTACCACTTTACATGTCTTATTTTTACAATGATCAAATCCAGTAAGTAATCTGTCTCCTTTGTTATATATTGTTATATTTCCTCTTATTCTTCTTAAGTTTATTTAAATATTGCAAAAACAATTCGAATTTTGTCTAGTTTTATTGTTTAGATTTGTGTGTGTGTGTGTGTGTGTGTGTGTGTGTGTGTGTGTGTGTGTGTGTGTGTGTGTGTGTGTGTGTGTGTGTGTGTTGTGTGTGTGTGTGTTGCGTGTTGTGTGTGTGTGTGTGTGTGTGTGTGTGTGTGTGTGTGTGTTGTGTGTGTGTGTGTGTGTTGTGTATTTGTGTGTGTGTGTGTGTGTGTGTGTGTGTGTGTGTGTGTGTGTGTGTTGTGTGTGTGTGTGTGTGTGTGTGTTGTGTGTGTGTGTGTGTGTGTGTGTGTGTGTGTGTGTGTGTGTGTGTTGTGTGTGTGTGTGTGTGTGTGTGGTTGTGTTGTGTGTGTGTGTGTGTTTGTGTATTTGTGTGTGTGTGTGTGTGTGTGTGTGTGTTTTGTGTGTGTGTGTGTGTGTGTGTGTGTGTTGTGTGTGTGTGTGTGTTTGTGTGTGTTGTGTGTGTGTGTGTGTGTGTGTTGTGTGTGTGTGTGTGTGATGTGTATTTGTGTGTGTGTGTCTATATGTGTGTGTGTGTGTGTGTGAGTTGGTGGGCGTGTGTGTGTGTGTGTGTGTGTGTGTGTGTGTGCTTATCTATTTGTGGTTACAGGGGTCGAGTCACCGCTCCTGAGAGTGTGTGTGTGTAAAAGTGAGTGTGTGTGTGTGAAAGCGTGTAAGTACTCACCCAACTGTGGTTCCAGGGGTCGATTCACAGCTCCTGGCCGCGAGTATATGTGAAAGTGTGTGAATATGAGAGTTCACCCTAACATGCGTCAGTAAACTATTTTTAACTATTCACAACTACAGAAAAACAACTATCCCATTGGTGTCCAAAATTCTACTATTAATTCAAAAAATAAACATTTACACAAATGAGTAGTTAAAACCAGCAGCTTTAAAGCTTTGAAAGGAAAGCTTACATAAGTACTTTATATTAGGATTTATACTATTTTCTTTATCTTTCAGATTCCAAAATACGTAATATAATTAGGGATCGACACCATGCCTAACCCTTCTAGGGTAGGGTAGGTGCCTGAGCCCGAGCCTTTAGCTCATAAGACTGTCATTCCCATTTGCCCCCTTGAGGAGGGGATGGCAGACCAGAGAGGCCTAGCTTGTGGCTAGGCCTGGGGACAGTTGGTCCCAAAGATGAGGAGGTACTTGTGCCTCCTCCCATGGGAGACTTAGGTCTCAGACACTCCCTAAAGAGGGAGCCAAGGCCGGGCCACCACTTGGAAAAGGCCCGGGCCGGGAGAATACCGGCTAATCTTTAATAATAATAATAATATAATTAGGATCGACACCATGCCTAATCCTTCTAGGGTAGGGTAGGTGCCTGAGCCCGAGCCTTTAGCTCATAAGACTGTCATTCCCATTAGCCTCCTTGTGGCGGGGATGGCAGACCAGAGAGGCCTAGCTTGTGGCTAGGCCTGGGGACAGTTGGTCCCAAAGATGAGGAGGTACTTGTGCCTCCTCCCATGGGAGACTTAGGTCTCAGACACTCCCTAAAGAGGGAGCCAAGGCCGGGCCACCACTTGGAAAAGGCCCGGGCCGGGAGAATACCGGCGAATATTTAATAATAATAATAATAATATAATTATTTTGGATTCTTAACATTAGAAAAGAGTTTTTGACAGAAATTTAGACATACTTGTTACTCAATAGATTGTTGTTATGTGGTAGATAGTTATGTGGTGGATAGTTATGTGGTGGATAGTTGTGGTGGATAGTTATGTGGTGGATACTTGTGGTGGATAGTTATGTGGTGGATAGTTGTGGTGGATAGTTATGAACATTATCACGAGAGAATATTCTCCCATATTATAATCTGAACCAGTTTCCACTGTGTAGTTACCAGTTTCCACTGTGTAGTTACCAGTTTCCACTGTGTAGTTACCAGTTTCCACTGTGTAGTTACCAGTTTCCACTGTGTAGTTACCAGTTTCCACTGTGTAGTTACCAGTTTCCACTGTGTAGTTACCAGTTTCCACTGTGTAGTTACCAGTTTCCACTGTGTAGTTACCAGTTTCCACTGTAGTTACCAGTTCCTACTGTGTAGTTACCAGTTTCCACTGTGTAGTTACCAGTTTCCACTGTGTAGTTACCAGTTTCCACTGTGTAGTTACCAGTTTCCACTGTGTAGTTACCAGTTTCCACTGTGTAGTTACCAGTTTCCACTGTGTAGTTACCAGTTTCCACTGTGTAGTTACCAGTTTCCACTGTGTAGTTACCAGTTTCCACTGTGTAGTTACCAGTTTCCACTGTGTAGTTACCAGTTTCCACTGTGTAGTTACCAGTTTCCACTGTGTAGTTACCAGTTTCCACTGTAGTTACCAGTTCCTACTGTGTAGTTACCAGTTCCCACTGTGTAGTTACCAGTTTCCACTGTGTAGTTACCAGTTTCCACTGTGTAGTTACCAGTTTCCACTGTGTAGTTACCAGTTTCCACTGTGTAGTTACCAGTTTCCACTGTAGTTACCAGTTCCTACTGTGTAGTTACCAGTTTCCACTGTGTAGTTACCAGTTTCCACTGTGTAGTTACCAGTTTCCACTGTGTAGTTACCAGTTTCCACTGTGTAGTTACCAGTTTCCACTGTGTAGTTACCAGTTTCCACTGTAGTTACCAGTTCCTACTGTGTAGTTACCAGTTTCCACTGTGTAGTTACCAGTTTCCACTGTGTAGTTACCAGTTTCCACTGTGTAGTTACCAGTTTCCACTGTGTAGTTACCAGTTCCCACTGTAGTTACCAGTTCCTACTGTGTAGTTACCAGTTCCCACTGTAGTTACCAGTTCCTACTGTGTAGTTACCAGTTCCCACTGTAGTTACCAGTTCCTACTGTGTAGTTACCAGTTCCCACTGTAGTTACCAGTTCCTACTGTGTAGTTACCAGTTCCCACTGTAGTTACCAGTTCCTACTGTGTAGTTACCAGTTCCCACTGTAGTTACCAGCTCCTACTGTGTAGTTACCAGTTCCTACTGTAGTTACCAGTTCCCACTGTGTAGTTACCAGTTTCCACTGTGTAGTTACCAGTTCCCACTGCAGTTACCAGTTCCTACTGTGTAGTTACCAGTTCCCACTGTAGTTACCAGTTCCTACTGTGTAGTTACCAGTTCCCACTGTAGTTACCAGTTCCTACTGTGTAGTTACCAGTTCCCACTGTAGTTACCAGTTCCTACTGTGTAGTTACCAGTTCCTACTGTAGTTACCAGTTCCCACTGTGTAGTTACCAGTTCCCACTGTATAGTTACCAGTTCCTTCTGTGTAGTTACCAGTTCCCACTGTGTAGTTACCAGTTCCTTCTGTGTAGTTACCAGTTCCCACTGTAGTTACCAGTTCCCACTGTAGTTACCAGTTCCCACTGTATAGTTACCAGTTCCTTCTGTGTAGTTACCAGTTCCCACTGTGCAGTTACCAGTTCCCACTGTGTAGTTACCATTTCCCACTGTGTAGTTACCATTTCCCACTGTGCAGTTACCAGTTTCCACTGTGTAGTTACCAGTTCCCACTGTGTAGTTACCAGTTCCTACTATGTAGTTACCAGTTCCCACTGTGTAGTTACCAGTTCCCACTGTGTAGTTACCATTTCCCACTGTGTAATTACCAGTTTCCACAGTGTAGTTACCAGTTCCCACTGTGTAGTTACCAGTTCCCACTGTGTAGTTACCAGTTCCCACTGTGTAGTTACAAGTTCCCACTGTGTAGTTACCAGTTCCCACTGTGTAGTTACCAGTTCCCACTGTGTAGTTACCAGTTCTTTCTGTGTAGTTACCAGTTCCCACTGTGCAGTTACCAGTTTCCACTGTGTAGTTACCAGTTCTTTCTGTGTAGTTACCAGTTCCCACTGTGCAGTTACCAGTTTCCACTGTGTAGTTACCAGTTCCCACTGTGTAGTTACCAGTTCCCACTGTGTAGTTACCAGTTCCCACTGTGTAGTTACCAGTTCCCACTGTGTAGTTACCAGTTCTTTCTGTGTAGTTACCAGTTCCCACTGTGCAGTTACCAGTTTCCACTGTGTAGTTACCAGTTCTTTCTGTGTAGTTACCAGTTCCCACTGTGTAGTTACCAGTTTCCACTGTGTAGTTACCAGTTCCCACTGTATAGTTACCAGTTCTTTCTGTGTAGTTACCAGTTCCCACTGTGTAGTTACCAGTTCCCACTGTGTAGTTACCAGTTCCCACTCTATAGTTACCAGTTCTTTCTGTGTAGTTACCAGTTCCCACTGTGCAGTTACCAGTTCCCACTGTATAGTTACCAGTTCTTTCTGTGTAGTTACCAGTTCCCACTGTGTAGTTACCAGTTCCCACTGTGTAGTTACCAGTTCCCACTGTGTAGTTACCAGTTCCCACTGTGTAGTTACCATTTCCCACTGTGCAGTTACCAGTTCCCACTGAGTAGTTACCAGTTCCCACTGTGTAGTTACCAGTTCTTTCTGTGTAGTTACCAGTTCCCACTGTGTAGTTACCAGTTCCCACTGTATAGTTACCAGTTCCCACTGTGTAGTTACCAGTTCCCACTGTGTAGTTACCAGTTCCCACTGTGCAGTTACCAGTTCCCACTGTGTAGTTACCAGTTCCCACTGTGTAGTTACCAGTTCCCACTGTGTAGTTACCAGTTCCCACTGTGCAGTTACCAGTTCCCACTGTGCAGTTACCAGTTCCTTCTGTGTAGTTACCAGTTCCCACTGTGTAGTTACCAGTTCCCACTGTGTAGTTACCAGTTCCCACTGTGCAGTTACCAGTTCCTTCTGTGTAGTTACCAGTTCCCACTGTGTAGTTACCAGTTCCCACTGTGTAGTTACCAGTTCCCACTGTGTAGTTACCAGTTCCCACTGTGTAGTTACCAGTTCCCACTGTGCAGTTACCAGTTCCCACTGTGCAGTTACCAGTTCCCACTGTGCAGTTACCAGTTCCCACTGTGCAGTTACCAGTTCCCACTGTGTAGTTACCAGTTCCCACTGTGCAGTTACCAGTTCCCACTGTGCAGTTACCAGTTCCCACTGTGCAGTTACCAGTTCCCACTGTGTAGTTACCAGTTCCCACTGTGTAGTTACCAGTTCCCACTGTGTAGTTAGTAGTTCCCACTGTGTAGTTACCAGTTCCCACTGTAGTTACCAGTTCCCACTGTGCAGTTACCGGTTCCCACTGTGTAGTTACCAGTTCCCACTGTGTAGTTACCAGTTCCCACTGTGTAGTTACCAGTTCCCACTGTGTAGTTACCAGTTCCCACTGTATAGTTACCAGTTCCTTCTGTGTAGTTACCAGTTCCCACTGTGCAGTTACCAGTTCCCACTGTGTAGTTACCAGTTCCTTCTGTGTAGTTACCAGTTCCCACTGTGCAGTTACCAGTTCCCACTGTGTAGTTACCAGTTCCCACTATAGTTACCAGTTCCCACTGTGCAATTACCAGTTCCCACTGTGTAGTTACCAGTTCCCACTGTGTAGTTACTAGTTCCCACTGTGTAGTTACAAGTTCCCACTGTGTAGTTACCAGTTCCCACTATAGTTACCAGTTCCCACTCTGCAGTCCCCAGTTCCCACTCTGCAATCCCCAGTTCCCACTCTGCAGTCCCCACTTCCCACTCTGCAGTTCCCAGCTCCCACTCTGCAGTCCCCAGCTCCCACTCTGCAGTCCCCAGTTCCCACTCTGCAGTCCCCAGTTCCCACTCTGCAGTCCCCGAGCTCCCCACTCTGCAGTCCCCAGTTCCCACTCTGCAGTCCCCAGCTCCCACTCTGCAGTCCTGGTTCCCACTCTGCAGTCCCCAGTTCCCATTCTGCAGTCCCCAGTTCCCACTCTGCAGTCCCCAGTTCCCACTCTGCAGTCCCGAGCTCCCACTCTGCAGTCCCCAGTTCCCACTCTGCAGTCCCCAGCTCCCACTCTGCAGTCCCCAGTTCCCACTCTGCAGTCCCCAGTTCCCACTCTGCAGTCCCCAGTTCCCACTCTGCAGTCCCCAGTTCCCACTCTGCAGTCCCCAGCTCCCACTCTGCAGTCCCCAGTTCCCACTCTGCAGTCCCCAGCTCCCACTCTGCAGTCCCCAGTTCCCACTCTGCAGTCCCCAGTCCCCACTCTGCAGTCCGCAGTTCCCACTCTGCAGTCCCCAGCTCCCACTCTGCAATCCCCAGTTCCCACTCTGCAGTCCCCAGTTCCCACTCTGCAGTCCCCAGTTCCCACTCTGCAGTCCCAGTTCCCACTCTGCAATCCCAGTTCCCACTCTGCAGTCCCCAGTTCCCACTCTGCAGTCCCCAGTTCCCACTCTGCAGTCCCCAGTTCCCACTCTGCAGTCCCCAGTTCCCACTCTGCAGTCCCCAGTTCCCACTCTGCAGTCCCCAGCTCCCACTGCAATCCCCAGTTCCCACTCTGCAGTCCCCAGTTCCCACTCTGCAGTCCCCAGCTCCCACTCTGCAGTCCCCAGTTCCCACTCTGCAGTCCCCAGTTCCCACTCTGCAGTCCCCAGTTCCCACTGCAGTCCCCAGTTCCCACTCTGCAATCCCCAGTTCCCACTCTGCAGTCCCCAGTTCCCACTCTGCAGTCCCCAGTTCCCACTCTGCAGTCCCCAGTTCCCACTCTGCAATCCCCAGTTCCCACTCTGCAGTCCCCAGCTCCCACTCTGCAGTCCCCAGTTCCCACTCTGCAGTCCCCAGCTCCCACTCTGCAGTCCCCAGTTCCCACTCTGCAGTCCCCAGTTCTCACTCTGCAGTCCCCAGTTCCCACTCTGCAATCCCCAGTTCCCACTCTGCAGTCCCCAGTTCCCACTCTGCAGTCCCCAGTTCCCACTCTGCAGTCCCCAGTTCCCACTCTGCAGTCCCCAGTTCCCACTCTGCAATCCCCAGTTCCCACTCTGTAGTCCCCAGTTCCCACTCTGCAGTCCCCAGTTCCCACTCTGCAGTCCCCAGTTCCCACTCTGCAATCCCCAGTTCCCACTCTGCAATCCCCAGTTCCCACTCTGCAGTCCCCAGCTCCCACTCTGCAGTCCCCAGCTCCCACTCTGCAGTCCCCAGCTCCCACTCTGCAGTCCCCAGCTCCCACTCTGCAGTCACTGCCTCGTACTTTGCGGTCAGCAGGTTTGCCAAGGCACTCAGAATATCTGGAGGTCCTTGGACCCAGCTGGCGAGTCCCCAGTTCCCACTCTGCAGTCCCCAGTTCCCACTCTGCAGTCCCCAGCTCCCACTCTGCAGTCCCCAGCTCCCACTCTGCAGTCCCCAGTTCCCACTCTGCAGTCCCCAGCTCCCACTCTGCAGTCCCCAGCTCCCACTCTGCAGTCCCCAGTTCCCACTCTGCAGTCCCCAGTTCCCACTCTGCAGTCCCCAGTTCCCACTCTGCAGTCCCCAGTTCCCACTCTGCAGTCCCCAGTTCCCACTCTGCAATCCCCAGTTCCCACTCTGTAGTCCCCAGTTCCCACTCTGCAGTCCCCAGTTCCCACTCTGCAGTCCCCAGTTCCCACTCTGCAATCCCCAGTTCCCACTCTGCAATCCCCAGTTCCCACTCTGCAGTCCCCAGCTCCCACTCTGCAGTCCCCAGCTCCCACTCTGCAGTCCCCAGCTCCCACTCTGCAGTCCCCAGCTCCCACTCTGCAGTCCCCAGCTCCCACTCTGCAGTCCCCAGTTCCCACTCTGCAGTCCCCAGCTCCCACTCTGCAATCCCCAGTTCCCACTCTGCAGTCCCCAGTTCCCACTCTGCAGTCCCCAGCTCCCACTCTGCAGTCCCCAGTTCCCACTCTGCAGTCCCCAGCTCCCACTCTGCAGTCCCCAGTTCCCACTCTGCAGTCCCCAGCTCCCACTCTGCAGTCCCCAGTTCCCACTCTGCAGTCCCCAGCTCCCACTCTGCAGTCCCCAGTTCCCACTCTGCAGTCACTGCCTCGTACTTTGCGGTCAGCAGGTTTACCAAGACACTCAGAATATCTGGAGGTCCTTGGACCCAGCTGGCGAGCAAATTGAAGTATATGTAGCCCTGGAAAGAGTTTTTTTTTTTTTTTGCAAGGGACTAGCACCCACTATAAGACTCATTTTTTCTCCTGCTTCATGTCTCTCTTATATTGGGACATGGAGGAAGAACTAAATACATTTTAGACGCTTCGTGATTCCAAGAAATGCATGCCCGTGTTCTATAACCCAGCTCAGTCTACTAGCAACAAGGATGATAAGATGTCTTAGTATCCTCCAAGTGTTTAATTATTTATTTAAAGTCATTCACCACGACTTAAACTGAGTTTAGACACACACACACACACACACACACACACACACACACACACACACACACACACACACACACACACACACAAGGACAGGATGTTCCAGGGAGGGGACACAGAAACAAGAGGCCACAATTGGAAGTTGAAGACACAAATGAGTCAGAGAGATAGTAGGAAGTATTTCTTCAGTCATAGAGTTGTAAGGCAGTGGAATAGCCTAGAAAATGACGTAGTGGAGGCAGGAACCATACACAGTTTTAAGACGAGGTTTGATAAAGCTCATGGAGCGGGGAGAGAGAGGGTCTAGTAGCAACCGGTGAAGAGGCGGGGCCAGGAGCTAGGACTCGACCCCTGCAACCACAAATAGGTGAGTACAAATAGGTGAGTACACACACACACACACAGGGGACATGATAACGACTTACAAAATACTGAGAGGAATTGACAAGGTGGACAAAGACAGGGTGTTCCGGAGACTGGACACAGCAACAAGGTGACACAGTTAGAAGCTGAAGACACAGATGAATCACAGGGATGTTAGGAAGTATTTCTTCAGCCACAGAGTAGTCAGGAAGTGGAATAGTTTGGGAAGCGATGTAGTGGAGGCAGGATCCATACATAGCTTTAAGCAGAGGTACGATAAAGCTCATGGTTCAGGGAGAGTGACCTAGTAGCGACCAGTGAAGAGGCGGGGCCAGGAGCTTGGACTCGACCCCTGCAACCTCAACTGGGTGAGTACAACTGGGTGAGTACAGTTTGGAATCTACACCTGGTCAAACACGTCAAGAAATTAGAGAAAGTGCAAAGGTTTGCAACAAGACTAGTCCCAGAGTTAAGAGGATTGTCCTACGAAGAAAGGTTAAGGGAAATCGGCCTGAAGACACTGGAGGACAGGAGGGTCAGGGGAGACATGATAACGACATATAAATTACTGCGAGGAATTGACAAGGTGGACAGAGACAGGATGTTCCAGAGATGGGACACAGACACAAGAGGTCACAATTGGAAGTTGAAGACACAGATGAGTCAAAGAGATCTTAGGAAGTATTTCTTCAGTCATAGAGTTGTCAGGCCATGGAATAGCCTAGAAAGTGACGTAGTTAAGGCAGGAACCATACATAGCTTTAAGACGAGGTTTGATAAATCTTATGGAGCAGGGAGAGAGAGGACCTAGTAGCGATCAGTAAAGAGGCGGGGTCAGGAGCTGTGAATCGACCCCTGCAACCACAAATAGGTGGGTACACACACACAAACACACACAAGCTAGATGAGACGGGGTAAGCAACGGACATCCTGTACAGATAGTGGACAGTGGTGGAACTTTAAAAGTAATTCTTACCACAGTGTTCTTACAACAGTGTTCGTACCACAGTGTTCTTACAACAGTGTTCGTACCACAGTGTTCTTACAACAGTGTTCTTACAACAGTGTTCGTACCACAGTGTTCTTACCACAGTGTTCTTACAACAGTGTTCTTACAACAGTGTTCGTACCACAGTGTTCTTACAACAGTGTTCGTACCACAGTGTTCTTACAACAGTGTTCTTACAACAGCGTTCTTACCACAGTGTTCTTACAACAGTGTTCTTACAACAGTGTTCTTACAACAGTGTTCTTACCACAGTGTTCTTACAACTGTTCTTACAACAGTGTTCTTACAAGTGTTCTTACAACAGTGTTCTTACAACAGTGTTCTTACAACTGAAGATATATACGTCTGATAAACTATAACGTATAAAGTTGATACGTTTTTTCACTCAGTATGGAGTAAATTATTGGAGTGATCTTAAAATCAGCCCTTAAATAAGGGCACTCCACTTTAGTGGCGTCAGAGAGTTGTTGTAGTGATCTGAACCCTACGTCAGGATTGATGTGAGTGTAATGTTGATGTTGGTTGATGTTGGTTGATGTTGGTTGATGGTCTGTTGATGTTGGTTGATGCTGGTTGATGCTGGTTGATGGTATGTTGATGTTGGTTGATGGTATGTTGATGTTGGTTGATGCTGGTTGATGGTATGTTGATGTTGGTTGATGGTATGTTGATGTTGGTTGATGGTATGTTGATGTTGATTGATGGTATGTTGATGTTGGTTGATGCTGGTTGATGGTATGTTGATGTTGGTTGATGGAATGTTGATGTTGGTTGATGTTGGTTCATGTTGGTTGATGGTATGTTGATGTTGGTTGATGCTGGTTGATGGTATGTTGATGTTGGTTGATGGTATGTTGATGTTGGTTGATGGCATGTTGATGTTGGTTGATGCTGGTTGATGGTATGTTGATGTTGGTTGATGGTATGTTGATGTTGGTTGATGGTATGTTGATGTTGGTTGATGCTGGTTGATGGTATGTTGATGCTGGTTGATGGTATGTTGATGTTGCTTGATGGTATGTTGATGTTGGTTGTTTGCTGGTTGATGGTATGTTGATGTTGGTTGATGCTGGTTGATGGAATGTTGATGTTGGTTGATGTTGGTTCATGTTGGTTGATGGTATGTTGATGTTGGTTGATGCTGGTTGATGGTATGTTGATGTTGCTTGATGGTATGTTGATGTTGGTTGATGCTGGTTGATGGTATGTTGATGTTGGTTGATGCTGGTTGATGGTATGTTGATGTTGGTTGATGCTGGTTGATGGTATGTTGATGTTGGTTGATGCTGGTTGATGGTATGTTGATGTTGGTTGATGCTGGTTGATGGTATGTTGATGTTGGTTGATGGTATGTTGATGTTGCTTGATGGTATGTTGATGTTGGTTGATGCTGGTTGATGGAATGTTGATGTTGGTTGATGCTGGTTGATGGAATGTTGATGTTGGTTGATGTTGGTTCATGTTGGTTGATGGTATGTTGATGTTGGTTGATGTTGGTTGATGGTATGTTGATGTTGCTTGATGGTATGTTGATGTTGGTTGATGCTGGTTGATGGTATGTTGATTTTGGGTTTGATGCTGGTTGATGGTATGTTGATGTTGGTTGATGCTGGTTGATGGTATGTTAATGTTGGTTGATGCTGGTTGATGGTATGTTGATGTTGGTTGATGCTGGTTGATGGTATGTTGATGTTGCTTGATGGTATGTTGATGTTGGTTGATGCTGGTTTGATGGTATGTTGATGTTGCTTGATGGTATGTTGATGTTGGTTGATGCTGGTTGATGGTATGTTGATGTTGGTTGATGCTGGGTGATGGAATGTTGATGTTGGTTGATGTTGGTTCATGTTGGTTGATGGTGTGTTGATGTTGCTTGATGGTATGTTGATGTTGGTTGATGCTGGTTGATGGTATGTTGATGTTGGTTGATGCTGGTTGATGGTATGTTGATGTTGGTTGATGCTGGTTGATGGTATGTTGATGTTGGTTGATGCTGGTTGATGGTATGTTGATGTTGGTTGATGCTGGTTGATGGTATGTTGATGTTGCTTGATGGTATGTTGATGTTGCTTGATGCTGGTTGATGGTATGTTGATGTTGCTTGATGGTATGTTGATGTTGGTTGATGCTGGTTGATGGTATGTTGATGTTGGTTGATGGTATGTTGATGTTGGTTGATGGTATGTTGATGTTGGTTGATGGTATGTTGATGTTGGTTGATGGTATGTTGATGTTGGTTGATGGTATGTTGATGTTGCTTGATGGTATGTTGATGTTGGTTGATGTTGGTTGATGGTATGTTGATGTTGGTTGATGGTATGTTGATGTTGGTTAATGGTATGTTGATGTTGGTTGATGGTATGTTGATGTTGGTTAATGGTATGTTGATGTTGGTTGATGGTATGTTGATGTTGGTTGATGGTATGTTGATGTTGGTTGATGGTATGTTGATGTTGGTTGATGGAATGTTGATGTTGGTTGATGCTGGTTGATGGTATGTTGATGTTGGTTGATGGTATGTTGATGTTGGTTAATGGTATGTTGATGTTGGTTAATGGTATGTTGATGTTGGTTGATGGTATGTTGATGTTGGTTGATGGTATGTTGATGTTGGTTGATGGAATGTTGATGTTGGTTGATGCTGGTTGATGGTATGTTGATGTTGGTTGATGGTATGTTGATGTTGCTTGATGGTATGTTGATGTTGGTTGATGGTATGTTGATGTTGGTTGATGGTATGTTGATGTTGGTTAATGGTATGTTGATGTTGGTTGATGGTATGTTGATGTTGGTTGATGGTATGTTGATGTTGGTTGATGGTATGTTGATGTTGGTTGATGGAATGTTGATGTTGGTTGATGCTGGTTGATGGTATGTTGATGTTGGTTGATGGTATGTTGATGTTGGTTAATGGTATGTTGATGTTGGTTAATGGTATGTTGATGTTGGTTGATGGTATGTTGATGTTGGTTGATGGTATGTTGATGTTGGTTGATGGAATGTTGATGTTGGTTGATGCTGGTTGATGGTATGTTGATGTTGGTTGATGGTATGTTGATGTTGCTTGATGGTATGTTGATGTTGGTTGATGGTATGTTGATGTTGGTTGATGGTATGTTGATGTTGGTTGATGGTATGTTGATGCTGTTTGATGGTATGTTGATGTTGGTTGATGCTGGTTGATGGTATGTTGATGTTGGTTGATGGTATGTTTATGTTGGTTGATGCTGGTTGATGGTATGTTGATGTTGGTTGATGGTATGTTGATGTTGCTTGATGGTATGTTGATGTTGGTTGATGGTATGTTGATGTTGCTTGATGGTATGTTGATGTTGGTTGATGGTATGTTGATGTTGGTTGATGCTGGTTGATGGTATGTTGATGTTGGTTGATGGTATGTTGATGTTGGTTGATGGTATGTTGATGTTGGTTGATGGTATGTTGATGTTGCTTGATGGTATGTTGATGTTGGTTGATGGTATGTTGATGTTGGTTGATGGTATGTTGATGTTGGTTGATGGTATGTTGATGTTGGTTGATGGAATGTTGATGTTGGTTGATGCTGGTTGATGGTATGTTGATGTTGGTTGATGGTATGTTGATGTTGGTTGATGTTGCTTGATGGTATGTTGATGTTGGTTGATGGTATGTTGATGTTGGTTGATGGTATGTTGATGTTGGTTGATGGTATGTTGATGTTGCTTGATGGTATGTTGATGTTGGTTGATGGTATGTTGATGTTGCTTGATGGTATGTTGATGTTGCTTGATGGTATGTTGATGTTGGTTGATGGTATGTTGATGTTGGTTGATGGTATGTTGATGTTGGTTGATGCTGGTTGATGGTATGTTGATGTTGGTTGATGCTGGTTGATGGTATGTTGATGTTGGTTGATGGTATGTTGATGTTGGTTGATGGTATGTTGATGTTGGTTGATGCTGGTTGATGGTATGTTGATGTTGGTTGATGCTGGTTGATGGTACGTTGATGTTGCTTGATGGTATGTTGATGTTGTTGATGGTATGTTGATGTTGGTTGATGGTATGTTGATGTTGGTTGATGGTATGTTGATGTTGGTTGATGGTTGTTGATGTTGGTTGATGGTATGTTGATGTTGGTTGATGGTTATGTTGATGTTGGTTGATGGTATGTTGATGTTGGTTGATGCTGGTTGATGGTATGTTGATGTTGGTTGATGGTATGTTGATGTTGGTTGATGGTATGTTGATGTTGGTTGATGCTGGTTGATGGTATGTTGATGTTGGTTGATGCTGGTTGATGGTATGTTGATGTTGGTTGATGTTGGTTGATGGTATGTTGATGTTGGTTGATGTTGCTTGATGGTATGTTGATGTTGGTTGATGGTATGTTGATGTTGGTTGATGCTGGTTGATGGTATGTTGATGGTATGTTGATGTTGGTTGATGGTATGTTGATGTTGGTTGATGGTATGTTGATGTTGGTTGATGGTATGTTGATGTTGGTTGATGGTATGTTGATGTTGGTTAATTATTAATTCTAAAGCCCCCATTATGGGTTAAAAAGCCCCATTTTGGGTTATAAAGCCCCATTGTGGGTTATAAAGCCCCATTGTGGGTTATAAAGCCCCATTGTGGGTTATAAAGCCCCATTTTGGGTTATAAAGCCCCATTTTGGGTTATAAAGCCCCATTGTGGGTTATAAAGCCCCATTGTGGGTTAAAAAACCCAATGATGGGTTATAAAGCCCCATTGTGGGTTATAAAGCCCCATTGTGGGTTAAAAAGCCCCATTGTGGGTTATAAAGCCCCATTGTGGGTTATAAAGCCCCATTGTGGGCTTAAAAAAAACCCAATTGATGGGTTATAAAGCCCATTGTGGGTTATAAAGCCCCATTGTGGGTTATAAAGCCCCATTTTGGGTTATAAAGCCCCATTGTGGGTTAAAAAGCCCCATTGTGGGTTATAAAGCCCCATTTTGGGTTATAAAGCCCCATTGTGGGTTATAAAGCCCCATTGTGGGTTATAAAGCCCCATTGTGGGTTAAAAAACCCAATGATGGGTTATAAAGCCCCCATTGTGGGTTATTGAAAGAGATATTGGTCAATAATAATAAATAATTTTAGCTACAATTATAGAAATATAATTATTATTACATAATTACCCAGGTGTTAATTATGGCCAGATAGAAATATTTTATATATGATAATTATCTTCTGCTTCTCTAAAATTAATTTATTTTCGTAGAGACAAAAAATTCTGTGACAAATTACTTTCTTATGATTATTTTTTTCTTAATATATTTTAAAATAAATTTTTTGACGAGGGTAAACTGTTTTAAATTTATAAAAATAAATTTAAGGAGGCCAAACTTTTAGTTTTTTTAATAAATTTAAAGAGGATAAACTGTTTTAATTTTTTTTAAATAAATTTAACAATGGTAAACTTTATATTTTTTTTTTAAATAAATTTTTTGACGAGGGTAAACTGTTTTAAATTTTTAAATAAATTTAACGAAGGTAAACAGGAAGACCAGGTAGATTAATGCAACACAGGTTGCAACAGAGGCAACAGAGGTTGCAACACAGGTTGAAACAGAGGCAACACAGGTTGCAACACAGGTTACAACACAGGTTGCAACACAGGTTGCAACACAGGTTGCAACACAGGTTACAACACAGGTTGCAACACAGGTTGCAACACAGGTTGCAACACAGGTTGCAACACAGGTTACAACACAGGTTGCAACACAGGTTGCAACACAGGTTGCAACACAGGTTGCAACACAGGTTACAACACAGGTTACAACACAGGTTGCAACACAGGTTGCAACACAGGTTACAACACAGGTTGCAACACAGGTTGCAACACAGGTTGCAACACAGGTTGCAACACAGGTTGCAACACAGGTTGCAACACAGGTTGCAACACAGGTTACAACACAGGTTGCAACACAGGTTGCAACACAGGTTGCAACACAGGTTGCAACACAGGTTACAACACAGGTTGCAACACAGGTTGCAACACAGGTTGCAACACAGGTTACAACACATGTTGCAACACAGGTTGCAACACAGGTTGCAACACAGGTTGCCAGGTTGTCTCAAACTGAACTCAGGGATTAACAAAACATTATTCAGATGCCCGGTAATCCAGAGATTTTTTTTTTATTTTGACAGTTTCTAGCGTGAGTCAGTGAACCTCTGTGAGAACCTCTGTGAGAACCTTAGTGAGAACCTTAGTGAGAACCTTAGTGAGAACCTCAGTGAGAACCTTACTGAGAACCTCAGTGAGAACCTTAGTGAGAATCTTAGTGAGAACCTCAGTGGGAACCTTAGTGAGAACCTCAGTGAGAACCTTAGTGAGAACCTCAGTGGGAACCTTAGTGAGAACCTCAGTGGGAACCTTAGTGAGAACCTCAGTGAGAACCTTAGTGAGAACCTCAGTGAGAACCTTAGTGAGAACCTCAGTGTGAACCTCAGTGGGAACCTTAGTGAGAACCTCAGTGAGAACCTTAGTGAGAACCTCAGTGGGAACCTTAGTGAGAACCTCAGTGGGAACCTTAGTGAGAACCTCAGTGAGAACCTTAGTGAGAACCTCAGTGAGAACCTTAGTGAGAACCTCAGTGAGAACCTTAGTGAGAATCTTAGTGAGAACCTCAGTGAGAACCTTAGTGAGAATCTTAGTGAGAACCTCAGTGAGAACCTTAGTGAGAATCTTAGTGAGAACCTCAGTGAGAACCTTAGTGAGAACCTCAGTGAGAACCTTAGTGAGAATCTTAGTGAGAACCTCAGTGAGAACCTTAGTGAGAACCTCAGTGAGAACCTTAGTGAGAACCTCAGTGAGAACCTTAGTGAGAATCTTAGTGAGAACCTCAGTGGGAACCTTAGTGAGAACCTCAGTGGGAACCTTAGTGAGAACCTCAGTGAGAACCTTAGTGAGAACCTCAGTGGGAACCTTAGTGAGAACCTCAGTGGGAACCTTAGTGAGAACCTCAGTGGGAACCTTAGTGAGAACCTCAGTGAGAACCTTAGTGAGAACCTCAGTGAGAACCTTAGTGAGAATCTTAGTGAGAACCTCAGTGGGAACCTTAGTGAGAACCTTAGTGAGAATCTTAGTGAGAACCTCAGTGAGAACCTCTGTGAGAACCTTAGTGAGAACCTCAGTGAGAACCTCTGTGAGAACCTTAGTGAGAACCTCAGTGAGAACCTTAGTGAGAACCTTAGTGAGAACCTCAGTGAGAACCTTAGTGAGAACCTCAGTGAGAACCTTAGTGAGAATCTTAGTGAGAACCTCAGTGAGAACCTCTGTGAGAACCTTAGTGAGAACCTCAGTGGGAACCTTAGTGAGAACCTTAGTGAGAATCTTAGTGAGAACCTCAGTGAGAACCTCTGTGAGAACCTTAGTGAGAACCTCAGTGAGAACCTCTGTGAGAACCTCTGTGAGAACCTTAGTGAGAATCTTAGTGAGAACCTCAGTGAGAACCTCTGTGAGAACCTTAGTGAGAACCTCAGTGAGAACCTTAGTGAGAACCTCAGTGAGAACCTCTGTGAGAACCTTAGTGAGAACCTCAGTGAGAACCTTAGTGAGAACCTCAGTGAGAACCTCTGTGAGAACCTTAGTGAGAACCTCAGTGAGAACCTCTGTGAGAACCTCTGTGAGAACCTCAGTGAGAACCTCTGAGAACCTCAGTGAGAACCTCTGTGAGAACCTCAGTGAGAACCTCTGTGAGAACCTCAGTGAGAACCTTAGTGAGAACCTTAGTGAGAATCTTAGTGAGAACCTTAGTGAGAACCTCAGTGAGAACCTCAGTGAGAACCTCAGTGAGAACCTCTGTGAGAACCTCAGTGTGAACCTCAGTGAGAACCTCAGTGAGAAACTTAGTGAGAACCTCAGTGAGAACCTTAGTGAGAACCTCAGTGAGAACCTTAGTGAGAACCTCATTGAGAACCTCAGTGAGAACCTCAGTGAGAACCTTAGTGAGAACCTCAGTGTGAACCTCAGTGAGAACCTCAGTGACAACCTCAGTGAGAACCTCAGTGTGAACCTCAGTGAGAACCTCAGTGAGAACCTCAGTGAGAACCTTAGTGTGAACCTCAGTGAGAACCTCAATGAGAACCTCAGTGAGAACCTCAGTGAGAACCTCAGTGAGAACCTCAGTGAGAACCTTAGTGTGAACCTCAGTGAGAACCTCAGTGAGAACCTCAGTGAGAACCTTAGTGAGAACATCAGTGAGAACCTCAGTGAGAACCTCAGTGTGAACCTCAGTGAGAACCTCAGTGAGAACCTCAGTGAGAACCTTAGTGTAAAACCTCAGTGAGAACCTCAGTGAGAACCTCAGTGAGAACCTCAGTGAGAACCTCAGTGAGAACCTCAGTGAGAACCTCAGTGAGAACCTCAGTGTGAACCTCAGTGAGAACCTCAGTGAGAACCTCAGTGTGAACCTCAGTGAGAACCTCAGTGAGAACCTCAGTGAGAACCTCAGTGAGAACCTCAGTGTGAACCTCAGTGAGAACCTCAGTGAGAACCTCAGTGTGAACCTCAGTGAGAACCTCAGTGAGAACCTCAGTGTGAACCTCAGTGTGAACCTCAGTGTGAACCTCAGTGTGAACCTCAGTGTGAACCTCAGTGTGAACCTCAGTGGGTCTCAGATGTTTTCTAATGCAAATTACAATTTTCAGTAAAAATAAAACCTAGTTTTTATTTCCATTAAAGTTGGTTTCTAATTCAAAGTTGGTTTCTAATTCAAAGTTGGTTTCTAATTCAAAGTTGGTTTCTAATTCAAAGTTGGTTTCTAATTCAAAGTTGGTTTCTAATTCAAAGTTGGTTTCTAATTCAAAGCTGGTTTCTAATTCAAAGTTGGTTTCTAATTCAAAGCTGGTTTCTAATTCAAAGTTGGTTTCTAATTCAAAGTTGGTTTCTAATTCAAAGCTGGTTTCTAATTCAAAGTTGGTTTCTAATTCAAAGTTGGTTTCTAATTCAAAGTTGGTTTCTAATTCAAAGTTGGTTTCTAATTCAAAGTTGGTTTCTAATTCAAAGTTAGTTTCTAATTCAAAGCTGGTTTCTAATTCAAAGCTGGTTTCTAATTCATATCTGGTGTCTAATTCAAAGTCGGTTTCTAATTCAAAGCTGGTTTCTATTTCAAAGCTGGTTTCTAATTCAAAGTTGGTTTCTAATTCAAAGTTGGTTTCTAATTCAAAGCTGTTTTCTAATTGAAATTTGGTTTCTAATTCAAAGTTGGTTTCTAATTCAAAGTTGGTTTCTAATTCAAAGCTGGTTTCTAATTCAAATCTGGTTTCTAATTCAAAGCTGGTTTCTAATTCAAAGTTGGTTTCTAATTCAAAGTTGGTTTCTAATTCAAAGCTTGTTTCTAATTCAAAGCTTGTTTCTAATTCAAAGTTGGTTTCTAATTCAAAGTTGGTTTCTAATTCAAAGCTGGTTTCTAATTCAAAGCTGGTTTCTAATTCAAAGCTGGTGTCTAATTCAAAGTCGATTTCTAATTCAAAGCTGGTTTCTAATTCAAAGCTAGTTTCTAATTCAAAGTTGGTTTCTAATTCAAAGTTGGTTTCTAATTCAAAGTTGGTTTCTAATTCAAAGTTGGTTTCTAATTCAAAGCTGGTTTCTAATTCAAAGCTGGTTTCTAATTCAAAGCTGGTTTCTAATTCAAAACTGGTGTCTAATTCAAAGTCGGTTTCTAATTCAAAGCTGGTTTCTAATTCAAAGCTGGTTTCTAATTCAAAGTTGGTTTCTAATTCAAAGTTGGTTTCTAATTCAAAGCTGTTTTCTAATTCAAATTTGGTTTCTAATTCAAAGCTGGTTTCTAATTCAAAGTTGGTTTCTAATTCAAAGCTGGTTTCTAATTCAAAGCTGGTTTCTAATTCAAAGTTGGTTTCTAATTCAAACCTGGTTTCTAATTCAAAGCTGGTTTATAATTCAAAGTTGGTTTCTAATTCAAAGCTGGTTTCTAATTCAAAGTTGGTTTCTAATTCAAAGCTGGTTTCTAATTCAAAGTTGGTATCTAATTCAAAGCTGGTTTCTAATTCAAAGCTGGTTTCTAATTCAAAGCTGGTTTGTAATTCAAAGCTGGTTTCTAAATCAAAGCTGGTTTCTAATTCAAAGCTGGTTTCTAATTTAAAGCTGGTTTCTAATTTAAAGCTGGTTTCTAATTCAAAGCTGGTTTCTAAATCAAAGCTGGTTTCTAATTCAAAACTGGCTTCTAATTCAAAGCTGGTTTCTAAATCAAAGCTGGTTTCTAATTCAAAGCTGGTTTCTAATTTAAAGCTGGTTTCTAATTTAATAGCTGGTTTCTAATTCAAAGTGGTTTCTAATCAAAGTTTGGTTCTAATTCAAAACTGGTTCAAATTCAAAGCCGGTTCTATTCATAAGAGTGGTTTTAATTAAAGGGTACAAGCGGTTAATGGTCCTGTGTTGAGTCGGGTAAAAGCCAGATGCAGACAACAGGAGGGAGTAAATGATAGCTCTAGGCCTTTTGTTGCAATTAGTACATCTTCAGAAGTTGCAATGTTGCAGACATGAGTAGAAAGTCAGTATGAGTCGTTCAAGGAAGATCTACTGGATGGTATCAGGTTAAAAGTCTTGAAGATGTGCTGATAAACACGAAAGACTAGAGCTATAAATTCAACTCCCTGTGGTTGTTTGGTTCATATATATTATATATGATATATATATTGATATCTATGTATATATTATTTACTATTTAGTATATATATATATAGTATATATATATGAATATAATATATATATGTATATATATGTGTTATATATATGGTGGTGGTAGTGGTGGTGCTAGTGGTGGTGCTAGTGGTGGTGAGTAGTGGTGCTAGTGGTGGTGGTAGTGGTGCTAGTGGTGGAGGTAGTGGCGGTACTAGTGGTGGTGGTAGTGGTGGTGGCAGTGGTGGTGCTAGTGGTGGTGCTAGTGGTGGTGCTAGTGCTAGTGGTGGTGGTAGTGGTGGTGCTAGTGGTGGTGCTAGTGGTGGTGCTAGTTGTGGTGCTAGTGGTGGTGCTAGTGATGGTGCTAGTGGTGGTGCTAGTAGTGGTACTAGTGGTGGTACTAGTGGTGGTACTAGTGGTGGTGCTAGTGGTGGTACTAGTGGTGGTGCTAGTGGTGGTACTAGTGGTGGTACTAGTGGTGGTACTAGTGGTGGTACTAGTGGTGGTGTTAGTGGTGGTACTAGTGGTGGTACTAGTGGTGGTACTAGTGGTGGTGCTAGTGGTGGTACTAGTGGTGGTACTAGTGGTGGTGCTAGTGATGGTGCTAGTGGTGGTACTAGTGGTGGTGCTAGTGGTGGTGCTAGTGGTGATGCTAGTGGTGGTGCTAGTGGTGGTGCTAGTGGTGGTACTAGTGGTGGTACTAGTGGTGGTACTAGTGGTGGTGCTAGTGGTGGTACTAGTGGTGGTACTAGTGGTGGTGCTAGTGATGGTACTAGTGGTGGTACTATTGGTGGTACTAGTGGTGGTACTAGTGGTGGTGCTAGTGGTGGTACTAGTGGTGGTGCTAGTGGTGGTACTAATGGTGGTGCTAGTGGTGGTGCTAGTGGTGGTACTAGTGGTGGTGCTAGTGGTGGTGCTAGTGGTGGTACTAGTTGTGGTACTAGTGGTTTTGCTAGTGGTGGTACTAGTGGTGGTGCTAGTGGTGGTACTAGTGGTGGTGCTAGTGGTGGTACTAGTGGTGGTGCTAGTGGTGGTACTAGTGGTGGTGCTAGTGGTGGTGCTAGTGGTGGTATTAGTGGTGGTGCTAGTGGTGGTGCTAGTGGTAGTGCTAGTGGTGGTGCTAGTGGTGGTACTAGTGGTGGTTGCAGTGGTGGTGCTAGTGGTGGTACTAGTGGTGGTGCTAGTGGTGGTACTAGTGGTGGTGCTAGTGGTGATACTAGTGGTGGTGCTAGTGGTGGTACTAGTGGTGGTACTAGTGGCGGTGCTAGTGGTGGTGCTAGTGGTGGTGCTAGTGGTGGTGCTAGTGGTGGTGCTAGTGGTGGTGGTGGTGGTGGTACTAGTGGCGGTGCTAGTGGTGGTGCTAGTGGTGGTGCTAGTGGTGGTGCTAGTGGTGGTGCTAGTGGTGGTATAGTGGCGGTGAGTGGTGGTGCTAGTGGTGGTGCTAGTGGTGGTGCTAGTGGTGGTGCTAGTGGTGGTGTAGTGGTGGTGCTAGTGGTGTGGTGGTGGTACTAGGGCGGTGCTAGTGGTGGTGCTAGTGGTGGTGCTAGTGGTGGTGCTAGTGGTGGTGCTAGTGGTGGTACTAGTGGCGGTGCTAGTGGTGGTGCTAGTGGTGGTGCTAGTGGTGGTGCTAGTGGTGGTACTAGTGGCGGTGCTAGTGGTGGTGCTAGTGGTGGTGCTAGTGGTGGTGGTGGTGGTGTCTGCAATGATTGACAGGTAGCAGACAGTCAGGTAATTACCCACAAGATAACGATCCACTGCTGGAACAGAGTCAAACTCCTTCCATCTCAACAAAACCCTGTTTTATGACCTCTCGTCTGGCCCAGAGCAGAGGCAGGTACGTGATAGCACATCACGGTACGTGAAATTACATAATTATGACCTCTCGTCTGGCCCAGAGCAGAGGCAGGTACGTGATAGCACATCACGGTACGTGAAATTACATAATTATGACCTCTCGTCTGGCCCACAGCAGAGGCAGGTACGTGATAGCACATCACGGTACGTGGAATTACATAATTATGACCTCTCGTCTGGCCCAGAGCAGAGGCAGGTACGTGATAGCACATCACGGTACGTGAAATTACATAATTATGACCTCTCGTCTGGCCCAGGGCAGAGGCAGGTACGTGATAGCACATCACGGTACGTGGAATTACATAATTATGACCTCTCGTCTGGCCCAGAGCAGAGGCAGGTACGTGATAGCACATCACGGTACGTGGAATTACATAATTATGACCTCTCGTCTGGCCCAGAGCAGAGGCAGGTACGTGATAGCACATCACGGTACGTGGAATTACATAATTATGACCTCTCGTCTGGCCCAGAGCAGAGGCAGGTACGTGATAGCACATCACGGTACGTGAAATTACATAATTATGACCTCTCGTCTGGCCCAGAGCAGAGGCAGGTACGTGATAGCACATCACGGTACGTGGAATTACATAATTCTCACCATACTATCACGTTGCTAGCAGTGGGGGCCTACATTTTTGGGGCCCTGAAGATTGAGCTGTTATGGGGCCCCTTCGCAATCCCTTCTCATACAGTAGGCCCTAAATTAAAGTGGCTTTAGGGGCCCCTACGGGATTAGGAGCCCCTTAAGCTTCACTGGTTTCATAGATCCTGGTTATTAGAGGTGTACAATACCGACCAGTTGATGCATAAGACACATCTACAACACTTGGATATATTGTCGAAACGTTCCGTCTGCTCAGTAGGCTGCTTCAGTTGAATATTAGAGTGGAGAAAGTAGGGATACATGAAAGTAAAGCAGAGGGCTCTCTCCACACCCTCCAGCTACATCTATACGTGATGTTTGAGACAGTCTTGTTGTGGCACGCATATGCTTGTGTTAATAAGAGTATCTTTTGACACAGACCCGATTAAGGGATGTGTACAATGAGACGTGTATATCTCCAGGTATATACACCGCGATGTGTATCTCTCAGTTTATATATACCTAGATGCCTCTCTTTCTTTCTCTCTCTCTCTCTCTCTCTCTCTCTGAGAATAGGAGGTCACTGCCACATAATGGACCAAGAGATTATACTCAACAACACACTGTAACACGTAATAGTTGATCATTACCAGACAGAATCCTAACTAAGATGGTAATAACCTTAGCGTTCCTCACCACAAGTTCTCTTAACGACTATATATATATTAAAATTTATCTCTAATGTGTGTTTGTGTACTCACCTAATTATGACTGCTGGGATCGATTCACAGCTCCTGGCCCCGCCTCTCCACTAGTCGTTACTAGGTCTACTCTCTCCCTGCCCCATGAGCTTCATCGTACCTCTTCTTAAAGCTATGTATGGATCCTGCCTCCACTACATCACTCTCCAGACTATTCCACTTTCTGACAACTCTGTGACTGAAGAAATACTTCCTAACATCCCTGTGACTCACCTGAGTCTTCAACTTCCAGTTGTGTCCCTTTGTTGCTGTGTCCCCTTGTTGCTGTGTCCCCTTGTTGCTGTGTGCCCTTGTTGTTGTGTCCCTTTGTTGCTGTGTCCCCTTCTTGCTGTCTCCCCCTGTTGCTGTATCCCTTTGTTGCTGTGTCCCCATGTTGCTGTGTCCCCATGTTGCTGTGTCCCTTTGTTGTGTCCCTTTGTTGCGGTGTCCCCTTCTTGCTGTGTCCCCTTCTTGCTGTGTCCCCTTGTTGTTGTGTCCCCTTCTTGCTGTGCCCCCCTGATGCTGTGTCCCTTTGTTGCTGTGTCCCTTTGTTGCTGTGTCCCCTTGTTTCTGTGTCCCCTTGTTTCTGTGTCCCTTTGTTGCTGTGTCCCCTTGATGCTGTGTTCCCTTGTTGCTGTCCCCCCTTGTTGCTGTGTCCCCTTGTTGCTGTGTGCCCTTGTTGCTGTGTCCCCTTGTTGCTGTGTCCCCTTGTTGCTGTGTCCCTTTGTTGCTGTGTCCCCTTGTTTCTGTGTCCCCTTGTTGCTGTGTCCCTTTGTTGCTGTGTCCCCTTGTTGCTGTGTCCCCTTGTTGCTGTGTGCCCTTGTTGCTGTGTCCCCTTGTTGCTGTGTCCACTATCCACCAAGTCAATTCCTCAGTATTTTATATGTCATTATCATGTCTCTCACCCCTCCCCCGGTCCCTCCTGTCCTCCAGTGTTGTCAGGTAGAATTCTCTTAACCCCTCAGCTCTGGGACTATTCTTGTTGCAAACCTTTGCACTTTCTCTAATTCTAAATAAAATCTTTAACCTTGATGTGGAGAAAAATCACTCTTAAACCGAAAGTAGATAGGCCTCTTATCCTGTCTTACCTGTTCTTATACACGTACAGTCCTCTTCTCTGCTCTCTCCTGTTATTCCCCTTTCTCGCCAGTCTTGGGGCAAGAAGAAAGACCAGAAATATTAGGATCACTGAGTAAGATTGGTGTGGTAAGGTCTAGTAATCTCACTACCATCAGTGTGGTCAATACTGCAAATTGCCCGGCAATGATGGTTGAGTTTTTGTTGTTGGTTTATAGGGCCATCACAGCTTACACTGTTTTGTTTACTCAAGTTTTTGTTGTTGGTTTATAGGGCCATCACAGCTTACATTGTTTTGTTTACTCAAGTTTTTGTTGTTGGTTTATAGGGCCATCACAGCTTACATTGTTTTGTTTACTCAAGTTTTTGTTGTTGGTTTATAGGGCCATCACAGCTTACATTGTTTTGTTTACTCAAGTTTTTGTTGTTGGTTTATAGGGCCACCATAACTTTGTTTTGTTTACTCAAGATTTTGTTGTTGGTTTATAGGGCTACCATAACTTACCTTGTTTTGTTTACTGTGCCCCGTGGCCTGGTGGCAAAAGCTCTCGCTTCAAACGGTGAGGGTCCGGGTTCGATTCCCGGCGAAGGGGTGGAAACATTGGACACCGGTTGTCTATGTTCACCCATCAGTAAAATAAGCACCTGGGTGTTAGTGAACTGGTGTGGGTGGCATCCTGGATGTTAGTGGACTGGTGTGGGTGGCATCCTGGGTGTTAGTGGACTGGTGTGGGTGGCATCCTGGGTGTTAGTGGACTGGTGTGGGTGGCATCCTGGGTGTTAGTGGACTGGTGTGGGTGGCATCCTGGGTGTTAGTGGACTGGTGTGGGTGGCATCCTGGGTGTTAGTGGACTGGTGTGGGTGGCATCCTGGGTGTTAGTGGACTGGTGTGGGTCACATCCTGGGTGTTAGTGGACTGGTGTGGGTCACATCCTGGGTGTTAGTGGACTGGTGTGGGTCACATCCTGAGACAAAACTGACCTCATTTGCATGAAATGTTCAGCATAACAAGTGGCTTTCTATATAGAAGTATGTCAGTGATGGCAGCTACGACTGTATATTTTGTACATGCACTTGTACTGATAAAGATATATTATATTATATATTACTCGAGATTTTTTAATAATGGCCATTGTTGAACCAAGATTTTCGTTGATTTTCAAGCTCACTTATGACTTCTCCATAACAATTCCAGCAAACAAGTAGTGTGGCATATTCTAATTGTGTTACTTGGGTCCTTCCCCAGAATGCCACCCACAACAGTCAACTGAGACCCAGGTACCTATTTACAAGATAAACAGGGGCAGCAGGCGTTAGGAGACTTGAATATACATCTAACCAGGGGTGTGAAACCTGGTACCTTCGGTTGTAACCGAACTGTCTAGTGATGGACATCCTAGAAAGATCGATACATATTACAAGGACCTAAATGAATATAAATCACTTTGACACTTTTTTGAGTTATCCTAGACAATTTACACATGTTAAAATATGTAGAGGTATACATAAATACTACACATTTATGTGTACCTGTACCTAAATAGACATATTGTGGGAATTTATTGAGTGGTGGCCCGGTGGCCTGGTGGCTAAAGCTCCCGCTTCACACACGGAGGGCCCGGGTTCGATTCCCAGCGGGTGGAAATTCCGACACGTTTCCTTACACCTATTGTCCTGTTCACCTAGCAGCAAATAGGTACCTGGGTGTTAGTCGACTTGTGTGGGTCGCATCCTGGGGGACAAGATTAAGGACCACAATGGAAATAAGTTAGACAGTCCTCGATGACGCACTGACTTTCTTGGGTTATCCTGGGTGGCTAACCCTCCGGGGTTAAAAATCCGAACGAAATCTTATCTTATCTTATCTTCCAAAACATCCCACCGGACCATTGTAACAAGCAGTAGAGGCCCTTAGAATCCATGCCGACAAAATATGGAGTGGAAATCATGAATGAACACATTATTGTTGTATTTACACTAATTTGATTGATTACAGATTTTCGGAAGAATTAAGAACTAATAATAGAACCAAAATATGTAGTTTTAGGCTTTAATATGATTACATTAGTTACAAATTAGTAGAGACACCTAGCGGTCGTGCAGTGAACTAGAGGGAGAGGATACTGGTAGCCATCTTCTCAACAAGATCCCCTCAAGGAAGGTTCCTTGATGTTGGTGAGGGGCTCTTGATTTAGGGAATTGGATCTGTGCTCCAGTTCCCCAAATTAAGCCTGAATGCCTTCCACATCCCCCCCCCAGGCGCTGTATAATCCTCCGGGTTTAGCGCTTCCCCCTTAATTGTAATAATAATTCTCAACAAGATTAGAGTATTTACTTACAAATTTCCATTTTATGAGTCCCACACTGTTTCCCAATGTTACCTGGCAGTAAACATCGTTCAACAGAGACCTTCCCTACGAATCTATGGATGCAAGTCCCCTCAAGGAAGGCTCCTTGACGCTGGTGAGGGGCTCTTGATCTAGGGAATTGGATCTGTGCTCCAGTTCCCTGAATTAAGCCTGAATGCCTTCCATCCCCCCATAGGCGCTGTATAATCCTACGGGTTTAGTGCTTCCCCCTTGATTATAATAATAATATGGATGCAAGTCTTCTCCAGACCCGATGGTGATATTTTTTTCTGTATTTAACCCCTTGTCACGTGGCCACAATACTGGGTTGGGAAAATCAGGGATAGTTACGGTTAATAGGCGTTCCCATGACCAATAATCAGGTAATTTGTGATTGATATTGACTATAGTGTTGTAGAAGCCACTTGTGAGACGGTGTCAAACTCCTTGGTAGAGACAGCTTCTCACAGGAAGGCAGGTATTACGTACACAGTTTCATGTTAAGGTATACTAAGAGGCATGTGTCTATCGCTGCTTCATAGCTTTTAGTAAATTTATTTAGGCATAGGTTCACATGCCTACAGTTATCACACATGAAATCGCTCAGATTTTATTTCCTATTTACACTGGTAATTTTTTTTTTCTTATTTACAATCACACGTTTTATTGTGTAAGTTTATTCAGGTATACACAAATACATAGATTATCATACATAGCAGCATATGTGTAGACAACTGGTGTGGGTGGCATCCTGGGTGTTAGTGGACTGGTGTGGGTGGCATCCTGGGTGTTAGTGGACTGGTGTGGGTGGCATCCTGGGTGTTAGTGGACTGGTGTGGGTGGCATCCTGGGTGTTAGTGGACTAGTGTGGGTCACATCCTGGGTGTTAGTGGACTGGTGTGGGTCACATCCTGGGTATTAGTGGACTGGTGTGGGTCACATCCTGGGTGTTAGTGGACTGGTGTGGGTCACATCCTGGGTGTTAGTGGACTGGTGTGGGTCACATCCTGGGACAAAACTGACCTAATTTGCGGGAAATGCTCAGCATAACAAGGGACTATCTATATAGTAGTATGTCATTGATGTCAGCTATGATCTGTATACCTTGTACTAGTAGAGATAAAGATACTATCTAAAATTGCAGGTTACTATGGCCGAGTGAGGCATGGTAAGCATGTCGACAGAGCGCGTGGGTGTGCGGAAGAAAGCAGAGAATAATAATGGACAGGCAAATACAGGAGCTGCGGGGCCAGTGGAGGAAACTCCGAACCACATCGTCTACAGACGGGTTAGTTACCCCTCTCAAGTCGTCCATTGTTGAATATGGAGAAGGATGGACAGGGATGTAAAGTCGAACCGTGGCCCTGGTGGTTGCAAGTCCAGCGATTTACCACTGGGCTGCTAGATGCTGGACCTGTGGCTGCTGGGGTTGGACCTGTGGCTGCAGGTGCTGAACCTGTGGCTGCAGGTGCTGGACCTGTAGCTGCAGGTGCTGAACCTGTGGCTGCAGGTGCTGAACCTGTACCTGCAGGTGCTGAACCTGTGGCTGCAGGTGCTGAACCTGTGGCTGCAGGTGCTGAACCTGTGGCTGCAGGTGCTGAACCTGTGGCTGCAGGTGCTGAACCTGTGGCTGCAGGTGCTGAACCTGTAGCTGCTACCCCGTCCATCCATCTGTTTATTTATTAACACTCGTTTATTGCGAGCTGTATTTAAGTTCATAATCAATATTATATTTTTAACACAGTCGCCTTCTATCAAGATAGTTTACTTTAATATAAGCTTAGATTCCACATCCCAGATTCTTCTTAAATCATCCTCGTTCCTCTGCAAGCCAACTCTGTCTTACCCCCAACTCTCAATAATTTTATCATTCAGTTTACCTTGTACGTATACCCAATATTCTTTTTTTATTATTATTATCACACTGGCCGATTCCCACCAAGGCAGGGTGGCCCGAAAAAGAAACTTTCACCATCATTCACTCCATCACTGTCTTGCCAGAAGGGTGCTTTACACTACAGTTTTTAAACTGCAACATTAACACCCCTCCTTCAGAGTGCAGGCACTGTACTTCCCATCTCCAGGACTCAAGTCCGGCCTGCCGGTTTCCCTGAACCCCTTCATAAATGTTACTTTGCTCACACTCCAACAGCACGTCAAGTATTAAAAACCATTTGTCTCCATTCACTCTTATTCCCCTATAATTCTTACATTCATGGTTTTACCAGTCCTTGAAAGTACTTTCCCTTCTTTTCTGGATATATTGCACAAATACCACCCACTTCATAACTATAACCTATCTGTCCCACCTGCTGTTGCCCCAGTGTGGATATTATTATTAACGTACTGCGAAGGCTTACTCAGCCCTGTAACAACTTCAGTCAGTATTATCATGGCTGGCTCCTCCTCAGGAAAATTAATGAATAGAAAAAGAAATGATTCACGAAGATAAACACTATTATTTAGTAGTGCAAAGATAAAACATTGAAACATGAATGTGTATCCTAATTTAGAGAAAAATGAAATGGAAAAATGACATTTGAATTCAACGCTAATGTGTACAGTTATATTGGGTTGTCTGGTTGAGGTTGACAGTCTCGTAGAAATTGTAGCTGTTGATGTGGGGGTCACAGGTGTTGAGTGATAACCCATCGAGTAGTTCTTCACAGAGTCTATAGCCTTAAATAGTCTTTCCAGATGACAGGAACGCAGGTTCTTTACCACTGCGAAGATGAGGGGTAGTTGCCTGTGGTTTACTGCAAGTAATTAGGTAGGTAGATAAAAATGACCGTCTCATGGCCTCTTTCAGTCTCCTTCAACACTTTTCTTTGGTTGCCAGATGACCCGAGCTGTCATTCCAAGCTGGAAAGAGACAAAAGTTACCCACTGCTTAAGAAATCATTCTCCATAAGTATAGTATTTAAGAGAAGTGGTGATTGTCCACAAGCATAACCTGGGACTTAACACTGAAAGGACTAAGTTCATTATTGGTCAAAAGTGAAGCTTTCAACCAATATATCCACTAGTATAGGAGCAGAGGTTTTTACTTACAGTTGTGATGGAAGCCGTGAGTCAAGTGATTACTGTTTGGTCCGAGCCCCACACGTCACCTTTTGGGATGGAGAAAAGGGTAGGGGGGGATAGCTGGAGCTAGACTGACCCTACCTTAACAAGCAGACTGGCAATCAAACTATCGTCACCATATACTCGCTCGTTACTCCTATCTGTTGAACTTTTCCCTCGTATACAACACTTGGGTATCTTTAGGTATCTTGAGGTGACCCGGTGGCCTGGTGGCTAAAGCTCCCGCTTCACACACGGAGAGCCCGGGTTCGATTCCCGGCGGGTGGAAACATTCGACACGTTTCCTTACACCTGTTGTCCTGTTCACCTAGCAGCAAATAGGTACCTGGGTGTTAGTCGACTGGTGTGGGTCGCATCCTGGGGGACAAGATTAAGGACCCCAATGGAAATAAGTTAGACAGTCCTCGATGACGCACTGACTTTCTTGGGTTATCATGGGTGGCTAACCCTCCGGGGTTAAAAATCCGAACGAAATCTTATCTTATTTTATCTTATCTTTATTGTGGACACGTTTCTCCACACTGGCTTCATCAGTCCAATAGGAAGAGTGGTGAAGATCAGAAGGAGTTTGAGATAATCAGTCCCTCAGCCTGGAGTCGATGTAATCACCCCATCGAAAGATCCCCAAGTGCTGCACATTGTGTCTTAATTTATTAACTAGTCGGGTCTCTGTACCATTTGCCTACACTGAATTTAGCTTATGTCCAGTTATTCTTCAGATAGAACCAATGCAGCACCCCTTGCAGATTACACAGGTGACTCAGATTACACAGGTACTCGGAGATTGCACAGGTGACTCATTACACAGGTATCTCAGCTTCTTCCACTGTTACAGATGGAGAGGTTCGTGGAACAGATGCAACAAGAAGACACAGGTGTCTCATTACACAGGTATCTCAGCTTCTTCCACTGTTACAGATGGAGAGGTTCGTGGAACAGATGCAACAAGAAGACACAGGTGTCTCATTACACAGGTATCTCAGCTTCTTCCACTGTTACAGATGGAGAGGTTCGTGGAACAGATGCAACAAGAAGACACAGGTGTCTCATTACACAGGTATCTCAGCTTCTTCCACTGTTACAGATGGAGAGGTTCGTGGAACAGATGCAACAAGAAGACACAGGTGTCTCATTACACAGGTATCTCAGCTTCTTCCACTGTTACAGATGGAGAGGTTCGTGGAACAGATGCAACAAGAAGACACAGGTGTCTCATTACACAGGTATCTCAGCTTCTTCCACTGTTACAGATGGAGAGGTTCGTGGAACAGATGCAACAAGAAGACACAGGTGTCTCATTACACAGGTATCTCAGCTTCTTCCACTGTTACAGATGGAGAGGTTCGTGGAACAGATGCAACAAGAAGACACAGGTGTCTCATTACACAGGTATCTCAGCTTCTTCCACTGTTACAGATGGAGAGGATCGTGGAACAGATGCAACAAGAAGACACAGGTGTTCCCGTCAAGACGGTCAAGAGCTTTATCACTAAGATTCCTAGCGTCTTCACAGGTGTTGATCTCATCGCCTGGATGATGAGGAACCTTGACGTAGATGATCAAGGTAAGCCTTCATTATGTACGTAACAGTATCAAGGTAAGCCTTCATTATGTACGTAACAGTATCAAGGTAAGCCTTCATTATGTACGTAACAGTATCAAGGTAAGCCTTCATTATGTACGTAACAGTATCAAGGTAAGCCTTCTTATGTAGTAACATTTATCAAGGTAAGCCTTCATTATGTATGTAACAGTATCAAGGTAAGCCTTCATTATGTACGTAACAGTATCAAGGTAAGCCTTCATTATGTATGTAACAGTATCAAGGTAAGCCTTAAGGATTAACACCCACAGTGAGACTTTATCATCCACAGTGGGGCTATATAGCCCACAGTGAGACTTTATCATCCACAGTGGGGCTATATAGCCCACAGTGAGACTTTATTATCCACAGTGGGGCTATATAGCCCACAGGAGACTTTTTTAACCAGGGGCATATACCCCACAGGAGACTTTATTATCCACAGGGGGGCTAAAGCCCACAGTGGACTTTATCATCCACATGGGGCTTATGCCCCAGTGAGATTTTATCATACAGGGGGGTATATAGCCCCAATAGACTTTATCTCCACAGGGGGGGCTATATGCCCAAGTGGATTTATTTCCACAGTGGGGCTATATAGCCCACATGAGCTTTATTATCCACGTGGGGCAAATTACCCCACAGTGAGACTTATCACCCGGGGGCTATATACCCCGGAGATTTTTATTATCCACAGGGGGGCTTTTAAAAACCCACAGGAGACTTTTTTTCCCACGGGGGTATTAGCCCAAGTGAGACTTTTTTATCCCAGTTTCCTGGGTTTCCCGGGAGGGTTTGGGGGGTCAACCCCCCCGCGCCGGGGGCTGTGCCGGGCCCCCTGGGGGTCGCGCCTGAAAACCAGGCTTTTTGCGCTGGCTGCACGAAACCAAGTACAGCCAACCGGGATCAGGAACGATTTTGGGGCTTTTCCAGTGCCAGCTTAAGACTGCCCGGGGGTGTTGGTAATCCCCCCTTAGGTGCTGGAGGCAGTGAACACCCGGGCCCCTGACACTTTTGTTGGTCTCTTTTCCCTTTTTAGTGACCCCTGCTTTTAAGGGGGGATGGTGCTTTGTCTGCCCAAACTTTTTCTTTCGTAGTGGGGGGGTGATTTCGTTGAAATTCGGGCAGTCCCTCAGGATTTTCCCGGTGTATATAATCAGTATCTTCCCTCCGCGTTCCAGGGTAAGGTTTTAGAAACCCCAAGCCTCCCATAATTAGGTGTTTTATCTCCGTATGCGCGCCGGAAAGTTCTCTGTACGTGGGGGGTATAGCCCACGTGAGACTTTATTATCCACAGTGGGCTATATACCCACGTGAGACTTTATAAACCCCCAGGGGCTATAAGCCATAGTAATTTTTTATCCACATGGGGGTTAAAGCCCACAGTGAACTTTATCTTAAAAAGTGGGGGTATATGCCCTAGTAACTTTATTATCCACAGTGGGCTATATCCCCCAGTGAGACTTTATCATCTACATGGGGCTAATAGCCCATAGTGAGACTTTATTATCCACAGTGGGACTATATCCCCCAGTGAGACCTTTCATCCCCATGGGGCTATATGCCCACGTGAGACTTTTCATCCCAGGGGGCTATATAGCCCACAAGGGTTTTAACAGCTATGGACTAACAAGCCTACATAGAGCGTTTTTTTCTGCATGACTTTATCTTCATTCTTTTAAAAAATCGATAAAGGCGCAAGAAAAGCCCAAATATCTATTTTTTATCATAAATAACCCACACTCCGATTTTTATTATGTAAGAACATAGGGCCCTTGGGCCATGTATCAAAAAATAGAGGGAACACTGAGAGGCCACATCCCCTGCTGGCATATCAAATTGCATCCGGTTATTTGTCCAGGATAAATTTTCCAAAAAAACCCCAAAAATATTTTTGTGTCCCTACTAGGGACTGATACCTTATAGACAACTTTTTTCTCCGAGCCAATATTATTTTTCAACTAAATAGGCGTTTTTCCCGAAAGGGGGTGCCTTTATACAGGGAAAATTAATGAGGGATTTTCTCCCCAAGGTTATAAAATTGTATTATATTCTGGGGAGTTTATTAGTTTTTTGGGTTTATTTATTTTTGGGGGTGATGGGTCATGCAGTCTTAATGACCCTCGGTAGTAGTCTTGAAACGCCATTAACCAAACTTTCACTCTGCGTCTTGTCCTTTTTGTTCTTCGTCTTCTCCTACTCCACGTCCTCGTTCTCGCCCTCCTCGTCCTCCTCGCCCTCCTCGTCCTCGTCCTCGCCCTCCTCGTCCTCCTCGCCCTCCACGTCCTCCTCGTTCTCGCCATCCTCGTCCTCCTCGCCCTCCTCGTCCTCCTCGTTCTCGCCCTCCTCGTCCTCCTCGCCCTCCTGGCCCTCTCCCTCCTCGTCCTCGCCCTCCTCGTCCTCGCCCTCGTCCTCGTCCTCGCTCTCCTCTTCGGTCTAACACACTCCAGTTCTAACCCGCCGTAGTCTTCACTGGTTCTGGAGAATGCTAATCCTATGGATTACCACTAGACATGATCCCTGGGGTCCCAAAATCAATGTTCTCACCCTGATTACTCGCTTTTATGACGTCTCTGGCCACAAAAGAAGGGTGCACTGTATAGATTTCTTGCATTTCGTCCGTTTTTTCTACCTGGCGAAGCGAAGAATTTCGTTCAAGGGGACACTTAGATAATTTGAATTTTTTTTTCCTGCTTTTATTGTCTTTTATCGCACCGGTCGTCTCCTACCGAGGTAGGGGATAAAAAGGGAAGTAGATGAACCATCATTCACTCAATAGCTGTCTTGCCAGAAATGCTGTGACATCACATTTTAAATGATTAATTAAGTTTATGCTTTAGGACCCCTAATCCCGGAGGGGCCCCAAAAACCCCATTTAAACCGGAGTTTCCGGGAGGGGGTTCCGGGGGTCAAACCCCCCCGGGGCCCCCGGGGGTTTTGGGGACCAGGCCTCCGGGGTGGATCAGAGCCTGTAAAACAGGCGGTTTTGGGCTGGCGCACGAAAAACCCAAAGACGACCCCACAGCCAGCTGGTCGGGAAAACCGATTTTAGGTGCTTGTCCAGTGCCAGCTTAAGGGATTTCCAGGGGTTTTTTGGTAACCCCCTTTATGTGTGCTGGGGGCGTTAAAACGGGTCTGGGCCCCCCTTTTGAAAATTTTTGGGTATGGTCTCTTAACGTGCAAATAGGCCCTTTGTTTAAAAAAATTTTGGATCTTGTTTTTTGAAGGGGTGCGAGGGGCCCCCAAAACACAAAAATTTTAGGACCCCAAAAATATAGGCCCCCCCCACTGCCTCCTTCAGAGTACAGGCATACTGCCTGTACCCCCGGATTTCAAGTCCTTCTAACTGTTTTCCCTTGAACTTTTGGATTAAAGTTACCTTGCTTAAGCTTGTCACAAATTTTAAAATTACTCTCGTTCTTTCCTGCCCTCACGAAATCTTTAATGACACGTTTGCAAAAAACCCATACCCCTAAACCGCGGGTTCAATCCCTGCCGGGGTAGGGTTTTTTCTCGTTCATTTGTTTTGTTCCATCATCTTAAATGTCCCACCTATTTTCGGGAATAATAATTTTTGTGGTAACCTAAAAAGTTTAATGCCTCAGTCTGAATTCTCTGTTTTAATATTTACACAACCCCATTGTTGTCGACATCTGCACTATACCTGGAGGGGGGTTTCCCGGGGGTCAACGCCCCCCGGGGCGGTCCATGACCAGGCCTCCTGGTGAATCAGAGCCTGATTCCCAACCCGTTTGTTACTGTGGGCCCCCCCGTTTAACCCCACGTAGGGAAAACCCCAGCCCCGGCTGGCCAGGTACTGGGATTATGTGTTGTCCAGCTCCCCTTGAAGAACCCGCCAGGGGGTATGTGGTAATTCCCCCCTTTATGGGCTTTCCCTTGCTCTCCTCGCCCGCAACGTTTAAAACCCTATCTCACAATCACAGTGTTGGGGATCACTGTACTCTAATTTCATTTTCCCTTTATTTTTTCACCTCAATACAAGACTGTAAATTCCCCCCCCCCGTCAAATTTTTGGTTCACCCCTTCCCTTTGGTTTGGGCCTTTCTGCCCGACATGTCCCTCCCAAAAAACGTAAAAAATATCTATTTCCTCCCTCCCCTAATAATAAATTTAAACGTAATTTTTTTAAGGGGTGGATTTTTTAAGCCGCAGAAGGGGCTCGAGATGACCCAAAAAATCCAGGGTTGAGGGTCATGATATAACTAAGACCCGCGTCTGGAAATACTTCTCCTGTTTCCTAATGAATCTAACCTAACCTAACTTAACTTAACTTAACCTAACTTAACTTAACTTAACTTAACCTAACCTAACCTAACCTAACCTAACCTAACCTAACCTAACCTAACCTAACCTAACCTAACTTAACCTAACTTAACCTAACCTAACCTAACCTAACCTAACCTAGCCTAACTTAACTTAACTTAACTTAACTTAACTTAACTTAACTTAACTTAACTTAACTTAACTTAACCTAACCTAACCTAACCTAACCTAACCTAACCTAACCTAACCGAACCAACCCAACCTAACCTAACCTAACCTAACCTAACCTAACCTAACCTAACCTAACCTAACCTAACCTAACCTAACCTAACCTAACCTAACCTAACTTAACTTAACTTAACCTAACTTAACTTAACTTAACTTAACCTAACCTAACCTAACCTAACCTAACCTAACCTAACCTAACCTAACCTAACCTAACCTAACCTAACCTAACTTAACCTAACCTAACCTAACCTAACCTAACCTAACCTAACCTAACCTAACCTAACCTAACCTAACCTAACCTAACCTAACCTAACCTAACTTAACCTAACTTAACCTAACCTAACCTAACCTAACCTAACCTAGCCTAACTTAACTTAACTTAACTTAACTTAACTTAACTTAACTTAACTTAACTTAACTTAACTTAACTTAACTTAACCTAACCTAACCTAACCTAACCTAACCTAACTTAACCAAATCTAACCTAACCTAACCTAACCTAACTGCCTCCTTCCTCCCTTTCATCTGGTATACTCAGGTGTATTTTTTTTTTATTATTATTATCACACTGGCCGATTCCCACCAAGGCAGGGTGGCCCGAAAAAGAAAAACTTTCACCATCATTCACTCCATCACTGTCTTGCCAGAAGGGTGCTTTACACTACAGTTTTTAAACTGCAACATTAACACCCCTCCTTCAGAGTGCAGGCACTGTACTTCCCATCTCCAGGACTCAAGTCCGGCCTGCCGGTTTCCCTGAACCCCTTCATAAATGTTACTTTGCTCACACTCCAACAGCACAAATGGTTTTTAATACTTGACGTGCTGTTGGAGTGTGAGCAAAGTAACATTTATGAAGGGGTTCAGGGAAACCGGCAGGCCGGACTTGAGTCCTGGAGATGGGAAGTACAGTGCCTGCACTCTGAAGGAGGGGTGTTAATGTTGCAGTTTAATTCTTACGTTTTCTCTCTCTCTCTTGTCCCCTTTACCCTCATACCAAGGCACTAACTATGTATACTCTCTGCCAGCCCCTACCTACCTTATGTCTTTCATTCATATACTAAATATTACATAAATATCCCGCATAGAGTCACACTTTGTAAGTGGTCGGACAGAAACGTTGTCAGATAAGATTTCGCTCGGATTTTTAACCCCGGAGAGTTAGCCACCCAGGATAACCTAAGAAAGTCAGTGCGTCTTCGAGGACTGTCTAACTTATTTCCATTGGGGTCCTTAATCTTGTCCCCCAGGATGCGACCCACACCAGTCCACTAACACCCAGGTACCTATTTGCTGCTAGGTGAACAGGACAACAGGTGTAAGGAAACGTGTCGAAATGTTTCCACCCGCCGGGAATCGAACCCGGGCCCTCCGTGTGTGAAGCGGGAGCTTTAGCCACCAGGCCACTGGTGTGTAATGTTCTGGTCACTGTGTTGTATTTTGTTCTATATACTGAATCTATACACCAGCCCCTTCAATAGTATATCTCCACCTACTTGTAATAATAATAATGTCTTTATTACTACCAGTACATGTACAAGGTATACAAGTACATGTACAAGGTATACAAGTACATGTACAAGGTATACAAGTACATGTACAAGGTATACAAGAACATGTACAAGGTATACAAGTACATGTACAAGGTATACAAGTACATGTACAAGGTATACAAGTACATGTACAAGGTATACACGTACATGTCAAAGGTATACAAGTACATGTACAAGGTATAAAGTACATGTACAAAGTATACAAGTACATGTACAAGGTATACAAGTACATGTACAAGGTATACAAGTACATGTACAAGGTATACAAGTACATGTACAAGGTATACAAGTACATGTACAAGGTATACAAGTACATGTGACAAGGTTCAAATGTACATGTACAAGGTATACAAGTACATGTACAAGGTTATACAATGCTACAGTATACAAGTACATGTTACAAGTATACAAGTACATGTAAAAACAAAAAGGTATACAAGGTACATGTACAAGGTATACAAGTACATGTACAGGTATACAAGTTACATGTACAAGAGTATTACAATGTACAAGCTATACAAGTACATGTTACAAGTATACAAGTACATGTACAAAGTATACAAGTACATGCTAACAAGGTATTACAATGTACATGTACAAGTATACAGTACATGTACCAAGGTAGTATACAAGTACATGTACCAAGGTATACAAGTACCATGTACAAGGTATTACAAGTACATTGAACAGGTATACAATGTACAAGGATAAAGTACATGTACAAGGTATACAAGTACATGTACAAGGTATAAAGTACATGTACAAGGTATACAAAGTACATGTACAGGTATAAAGTACTTGTACAAGTTATACAGTACAGTACAGTATACAGATAATAGCTGACATCAATGACCATACTACTAGACAGAAAGTCCCTTATTATGCTGAGCATTTCCCGCAAATTAGGGAGAATTTGTGTGCAACTACCTAGCATGAGTTTCTGAGAGGGGAATCATAGGCCTGTGTTCCCGAGGGAAAAAAATAAATAATTAATTGAACTTTTTTCGTGTAAGAGAAAGAAAGTCTCCTGATAACATTGAGTATATCATAGTGTATAGGGTATACTACAGTGGCTCCTGTATATTGATGATAAAAGGCCCTGAAGTGTCATTTGATAAACAGGTGAATTTTGTAAATGAAAGTGATTAGCCTATTGAGGCAGGTGCCAGAAGTGCCAGAAAACTTACACAGGTCAGCTCCTGTTTTAATAATCTTCCTGGCTTGCTAAGTGTACTGAAATAATCTAGTGATACCAGTGAATAGCAGATACAGTGTTGTAGTAGCAACTAACCAGTATTATAATGGTACTTAGTGGAGTGGAGTGAGTGACTTTCTTTTGTTTCTTTTTCTTGTAAATACCAGGGACATTTACTGTGGAATTGTTCTATACCTGTGTGTTACCAGCGGTCGCAATATACACAACGAGAAGCAATATATTATCTCAAGAAAAAGCGATCCTTCCTCCAAAATTTGCACCAGTCAACTATAGTGATAATATAGATTTATTGTGGTGGAGACGGGATAAAAAACTAGAAATGCTAGATACAGGATTGATAAAACAAGGGTCGAGGTAGACCGTTCGTCATTGTAGGAGCTGCCAGGTATCACCGGCTCTTTCAAACACGAAGTTTATACTTTAGTATCAGTCAAATCACATATTACTCGGGGGGGGTAGATAATTTCCAGTAGATCCTTCATGTGTTAGCTCAAATCACGACCAGTATGGTTTAAATAAGTGGACCCTATACACACTGATCAGATCAGATCGACTGGTCCGAACCCTTGCACTGGTCCTGAAACCTTGACTGGTCCGAACCCTTGACTGGTCGAACCGGGACTGGTCCGAACCCGGGTACTGTTTCAAACAGTTTCGTTGGACAATAAAGCAGACTGTAAACGGAATGAGGGGTGTAGGCGCCCTTATAAAAACACAAACATTCAAAAATCAGGAACGTGACGGTAAGCTGTCCAATTATACAAAGTACAGTTAGAAATAGAAATACAAATAGCTAGAGCTTCATTTAAGGAGGTTATTTAATAGAGTATTCAAGAGGTTGCTAGTATAGAATACAGTAAATCCAACATTCAATCATTATGAAGCTGTGTGTGTAGTCTGCAGTCAGTCAAAACAAACGGGCTTCCACCATGGATAAATTGTCATTTTTGTGGAAATTGGTGTCACGCCCCTTGTGAAGATATCCAAGAACTAAGCTACACGCAGTATTAAAACAGGAGAGTGTTTTGCTGGGTATGCCCAAATGAGATAAATTATGGATAAAATCACAAGGGTATTAAAAGAGGATAACCATCAAAGCTGCTTGCATAGAAAAACATGGATGCTTTCTACAACAGTGGGAACATAAAAAGTCTGGGCTGAAATGGTAACTGCCCTTGACACTGGCCATGTAGTCAGAAACTGTAAGGCTGGAGGTGAATGTCCTGGTAGTCAGTAAATGGGGGGCTATAGTGCTGTCCCTGGGAGACAGAATGGCTGAAGCTGGAGGTTGCTGTTCCTGGGAGGACAGTAATGGTGAAGCTGGAGGTGCTGTCCTGGGGACAGTAATGGTGAAGCTGGAGGTGCTTGTTCCTGGAGACAGTAATGGTGAAGCTGGAGGTTGCTGTCCTGGGAGACAGTAATGGTGAAGCTGGAGGTGCTGGTCCTGGGAGACAGTAATGGTGAAGCTGGAGGTCTGTCCTGGGAGACAGTATGGTGAAGCTGAGGGTGCTGTCCTGGAGACAGTAATGGTTGAAAGCTGGAGGTGGCTGTCTGGGAGACAGTAATGGGAAGCTTAGGTTTACTGACTGGGAGACAGTATGGTGAAGCTGGAGTGCTGTCCTGGGAGACAGTATAATGGTGTGAAGCTGGAGGTGCTGTCCTGGGAGACAGTAATGGTTGAAGCTGGAGATGCTGTCCTGGGAGACAGTATGGTGAAGCTGGAGATGCTGTCCTGGGAGGACAGTAATGGTGGAAGCGGGAGGTGCTGTCCTGGAGACTCAGTAATGGTGAAGCTGGAGGTGCTGTCCTGGGAGACAGTTAATGGTGAACTGGAGATACTGTCATGGGAGACAGTAATGGTGAGCTGGGATACTGTCCTGGGAGCACAGTAATGGTGAAGCTGGAGGTGCTGTCCTGAGGAGACAGTAATGGTTGAAGCTGGAGGGAGGTGCTGTCCTGGGAGACAGTAATGGTGAAGCTGGAGGTCGCTGTCCTGGGAGACAGTAATGTGAAGCTGAGGTGCTGTCCTGGGAGACAGTAATGGTGAAAGCTGGAGGTGCTGTCCTGGGAGACAGTATATAATGGTGTGAAGCTGGAGATACTGTCCTGGGGACGCAGGGAGACAGTATGGTTGAAGCTGGAGATACTGTCTGGGAGACCGTAATGGTGAAGCTGGAGATGCTGTCCTGGTGGACAGAGTAACTGGTGAAGCTGGAGGATACTGTCCTCGGGAGACAGTAATGGTTGAAGCTGGAGATGCTGTCCTGGGAGACAGTAATGGTGAACAAGAGATGCGGTCCTGGGAGACAGTAATGGTGAAGCTGAGTGCGTCCTGGGAAGACAGTAATGGTGAAGCTGGAAGATGACTGTCCTGGGGGACAGTAATGGTGAAGCTGGAGGTGCTGTCATGGGAGACAGTATAATTGTGAAGCTGGAGATGCTGTCCTGGGAGACAGTAATGGTGAAGCTGGAGATTTTGTCCAGTAGTGGGAAATATACGCAGGGAAGGGACATACATATTAAATGCCTCATAGGGGCAGGAGCCATAGTAGGGAAACAAGTGTAGTAAAGTATAAGATAAAACCAATATTGCAAACTAGAAATACCGCAGGAAATAGCAAACATAGAGGACTCCAATAGCAATAGTGAGGATAAATTTCAAAAACAACTGGTTGGGAGCTCCATTTTGGTGATTGGGATGGAGTAGAGTAAGACAGGGAATCATGCACAACACAGGGAATTACAGTCACTGAAACCCAGGCAAGCGGAAACCAAGCCTGTGCACATTTACTATGCACTTGGTATACTGACTGGATGGGAAAATCTGGATAAAACAGATGGGACATTGCAACTATGACCACCCTAGGGAAAATGCGATGCCCATATGACAACAGAAAATGCAAAACTCCCTTCCTGTAAGCTTTTTACACCCTGAAATGTGTACCTCTTCACTACAGAAAGATTGTGCTATAACTTAAATTGCCAGGGCATACAACCTAAAGGTGGGCAAAAAGATTACAAAACATTCAGGCCCAGGAAAACCCTGGGTAGCCAAGCCACTCAAGAGGGAGAGGTTTTTTTTTTTTTTTGTGCCAGGAAGGAAAAAAAAACTGGAGGATATGGCAGAAATCGTACACCAAATCCAGTCCCATTCCTGGAGTGGAACCACAGTCGATGGCCTCCACTCCAAACAAAACAGATAACAGATACTAAATGCCGAAAAAAAAATCCCCCCCAGTAACCAACATACACCAGTCGATAACATTCTTCTTTGCAAATATAACAGGGTCTAAAGCCGCAAACAAATACACAGAATACATTCATAGTGGACTGCTTGGCAGAGGCAAGGCAATGTTGCGCTTTCACTGAGGATCTACATAAAGGATCTCTTGGACAACGAAATATGGGATCCTGGTAACAACCATATTACAGCTGTGACAGACGTGACAGGCAAAAGGGGGGGGGGGAGTTGGCCTGTACATTGCAGAGTCACTTGTTTGCCACAGAACAGCTTAATGCTCAAATGATTGTAGTGGTGTTTTAGCAGAGTAAAGGGTCGGAGAACCATGCCTAGGTCATTGTGTAGTCTACAAGACCTCGGATGCAACATCCCAGCAATTGCCAGGAACAGTTGTTAAAAAAATTGGCCACTGTTCTGGAAACCTTCCAGCCTGCACCCAACGTCTTGCTCCTGGGGGATTTCAACTTTTAAGGCACTAAAATGGAGGAATATTGCAAAATAATTTGTTTTGCGTATAAACCCAGGATGCAGCTCTGATGAAATCTCACCACTCACACGAGGCTTTTAAATCTCTGCACAAAATTCAATTAAACCAGCAAAATAATAGAGACCTACTAGACTGGAGAATACACTAGACCTCATCTTCACTAAACATGATGATCTGATAAGAAAGGTCACCATATACAAAAACAATATACTCAGATCACAATTTTATTGAGGTTCAGGACATGTATGCGTGGAAGCCCCAGACCGACAAAATGAGACTAGTCATTGAGGGAGCATTCACCAAATTCAACTTATAACAAAAACATAAAAGTGGGACCAAGTAAACCAAGTCTCACCGATACAAGCTGGGAAGATTTACTAAGGCAACACAGGACCCCTACTTATGGCCATAGAACAGATTAACTTGGTGGGCACTCGATGTATGCACAAGGCTTATTCCTCTAAAGAAAAAGGAGGGTAGATGTAAAAATAGAATAGAGGACAAGCGAGCTCACTTTACAGGCGACGGAAAAAGAATAACATAGCGGCTCAAAAGAGGTCAATATATCTGAAATGCGTAGGGAGACACTGGTCAGAGAAATAGCAAGCATCGAACTTAAGCTAAAAGAATCCTTTAGGAGTCAGGAATCGGGGGAAGAACTAAAAGCCATAATGAAATCGAAGAAACCCAAATTTATTTCTTCTCCTATCCCAAAATCAAAATCGAGAAAAAACGTCCAGTATTGGGCCCCTACTTAAACAAGATGGGTCCTACACAGATGACAGCAAGGAAATGAGTGAGCTACTCAAGTCCAATATGACTCGTTTTTAGCAAGCCGCTAACCAGACTGAGAGTCGAAGATCAAAATGAATTTTTTATGAGAGAGCCACAAAATTTGATAAACACAAGCCTATCCGATGTTATCCTGACGCCAAATGACTTCGAACAGGCGATAAATGACATGCCCATGCACTCTGCCCCCAGGGCCAGACTCATGGAACTCTGTGTTCATCAAGAACTCCAAGAAGCCCCTATCACGAGCCTTTTCATCCTATGGAGAGGGAGCATGGACACGGGGTCGTCCCTCATTACTAAAAACAACAGATATAGCCCCACTCCACAAAGGGGGCAGTAAAGCAACAGCAAAGAACTACAGACCAATAGCACTAACATCCCATATCAATAAAAATCTTTGAAAGGGTCCTAAAAGCAAGATCACCACCCATCTAGAAACCCATCAGTTACACAACCCAGGGCAACATGGGTTTAGAACAGGTCGCTCCTGTCTGTCTCAACTATTGGATCACTACGACAAGGTCCTAAATGCACTAGAAGACAAAAAGAATGCAGATGTAATATATACAGACTTTGCAAAAGCCTTCGACAAGTGTGACCATGGCGTAATAGCGCACAAAATGCGTGCTAAAGGAATAACAGGAAAAGTCGGTCGATGGATCTATAATTTCCTCACTAACAGAACACAGAGAGTAGTCGTCAACAGAGTAAAGTCCGAGGCAGCTACGGTGAAAAGCTCTGTTCCACTTGGCAGACGATGCACCATCCCCCCAATGAAAAGCAGGGGTGTCACTAGCACGTTAAGAGACCATACAATAAGTGTCAGGGGTCCGAGACTGTTCAACTGCCTCCCAGCACACATAAGGGGGATTACCAACAGACCCCTGGCAGTCTTCAAGCTGGCACTGGACAAGCACCTAAAGTCAGTTCCTGATCAGCCGGGCTGTGGCTCGTACGTTGGTTTGCGTGCAGCCAGCAGCAACAGCCTGGTTGATCAGGCGCTGATCCACCAGGGGGCCTGGTCACAGACCGGGCCGCGGGGGCGTTGACCCCCGAAACTCTCTCCAGGTAAACTCCAGGTAATTACTACCAGTACATGTACAAGGTATACAAGTACATGTACAAGGTATACCAGTACATGTACAAGGTATACAAGTACATGTACAAGGTATACAAGTACATGTACAAGGTATACAAGTACATGTACAAGGTATACAAGTACATGTACAAGGTATACAAGTACATGTACAAGGTATACAAGTACATGTACAAGGTATACAAGTACATGTACAAGGTATACAGATCATAGCTGACATCAATGACATACTACTATATAGAAAGTCCCTTGTTATGCTGAGCATTTCCCGCAAATTAGGTCAGTTTTGTCCCAGGATGCCACCCACACCAGGAGGCCTGGTCACAGACCGGGCTGCGGGGGCGTTGACCCCCGGAACTTTCTCCAGGTAAACTCCAGGTAAACACCAGTCCACTAACACCCAGGATGCCACCCACACCAGTCCACTAACACCCAGGATGCGACCACACCAGTCCATTAACACCCAGGATGTGACCCACACCAGTCCACTAACACCTAGGATTTGACCCACACCAGTCCACTAACACCCAGGATGCGACCACACCAGTCCATTAACATCCAGGATGTGACCCACACCAGTCCACTAACACCCAGATTGCGACCCACACCAGTCCACTAACACCCAGGATGCGACCCACACCAGTCCACTAACACCCAGGATGCCACCCACACCAGTCCACTAACACCCAGGATGTTACCCACACCAGTCCACTAACACCCAGGATGCCACCCACATAAGTCCACTAACACCCAGGATGCCACCCACACCAGTCCACTAACACCCAGGTACCCAGTTTACTGATGGGTGAACACTAGACAGCAGGTGTCATAATCCCATATGTCCCAGCTGCTTTACCCTCTGTCATTCTTCCCATTACCTCACGCATATATTAATATTATTTTTATTATTAAGTTGGATGAGTTTTTAAGAGAGTGTTTGTCCTACAGTGGAGGCGTTACATCTGGCTCACTTGGTGTCGGCTCATGGCTATTTCTTTCCCATTGACGACCACGTCCTCACCGTCAAGAACGACTCCACCTTCTACAGATTCCAGGTGAGGAGACGAGGTTCTTAGTACAAGGGTTACAAAGAGATACATACAGCAATAGAGTTTTATTATTGCGACGTTTCGCCTAGATGAGGCTTTTTTAAGTAAGTGAAACGTAGTGCTAATGTTCTCCCGTTGCTGTATAAGGACATAGGAAAGTAGGTTCACTGCAGCAGGCTTACCGGGCCATACTTGACAGGTCCTGGTTACAGGTCTGTTTAACAACCCGTTTAGCTGTGACAGTATTAGGTAACGTACAGTGACATACTTAAACTATATTAGGTGATATCCTTAGTTTCGAATTATAGAAGAATTAGCCCAACCTCGGTTATGGGAAAGTTGACAGACTCTGTAATTACTGATGCAATTGGAAGTCACCTCGAAAGATTTAATTTAGTCACCTAATCTCAGGACGGTTTTACAATTCGTACCTTACGAATTTACAAACCTTTTTCAACCAAAGTATTCGAGGCGGCGGTAGATCAAGATACAGAATATATTATGCAAAACAACCACTCTGAAAGAATAGAGAAATTCCAAGCGCTTTCGTGAGTACTCACATTATCAAGGAACAATGAAAGTAAAAGGGTTAAATGAGGAAAATTGACTGCAAACGAACAAATCCTGTTGTGAGCAAGGTCAACACCTCACTATCAGATCCCACAACGGATCTGAGGTGTTGGCCAGACCCCTTATATACCTTCCTTGGATGCTTCACTTTCATAGTTCCTTGATAATGTGAGTAGTCACGAAAGCGCTTGGAATTTCTCTATTCTTTCAGAGTGGTTGTTTTGCATATTCTGAAATCACCTGTTTACTGTGATCTTATTGCAGAATATATTATGTATATGGACTTCCATACAGGACGTTATCCTGAGGAATATATCGAGTATACCTGGAGGGTATTCCAAGGGTCAGCGCCCCCTCGGCCCGGTCCATGATCATTAGTGGTACATGGAATAGGAGGAGAAATTATCTCCTGGGTCGAGGCATGGCTGAATGATAGGTATCAGTCGGCAGTGATGGGAGATAACGAAATAGAGACCTGTTAAGAGTGGTGTTCCACAGGGGTCAGTGTTGGGACCTTGGTTGTTCGCAGTCTACATAAACGACATAGATGAGGGAACAAATCGAGAAATACTGTAAATAAATTTGCCAATGACTGGAGAAGCTCAGCAATAGAATTGTAAATGAACGGAACTATCAGCTAGCGTCATTGATGTAAAAACTTGGGGAACCTTTGTATACAGGTTAGACAGGCACATGAGTGGAATTGGACTTGCCTAGTATGGGCCAGTAGGCCTATGCAGTTTTCTCCATTCTTATGACTCCTTGTCTAATAGTAATAATAATAAAATCATCATAATGATAATACTTTCCCATAAGGTACATAGTTGCCACAAATTTTGATGACTTTCATTAGTAGATAGTACAAAAATTTCAGTTTTAGAGAGGGTCGTCCTAAGACCCGTGTCAGGGCTCTATCCTGGCTAATATATTTATGTAGCCTTAACATCCATCTTATTCTGATAGACTTTAAGCTTCATTAACCAATTATGTAGCCTTGATAAGTGTCGTATGCCGATAGACTAATGCCTTAAGTGGTCCATAAACTTTAAACCCAATTATATCATTCTTTACAGATCCATTTTGAATTAATTTTAAGGGCTGAAAAGTTCATTGAATTTAGTGGTTACAAGACTAGCCTTCTCAATATTTTTTATACCATCAAAACCCTAAATAATGTTATAGGAAGCTGGCTTCTCAAATAATGTCAAATGAGATAGGCCTCCCAGCATTTTCAATAATGTTATACAGGTTAGGTTTCTCAATACCCTAAAAGTCTTAGGCCTCTTAATCAATGTCAAATGAGATAGGCCTCTCAGTATTTTCAATAATGCTATACGAGTTAGGTTTCTCAATACCTTAAAAGTCTTAGGCCTCTTAATCAATGTCAAATAAGATATGGCTTCTCAAATAATGTCAAATGAGATAGGCCTCTCAGTATTTTCAATAATGTCTCAAATCTGTCCCTCCAGACACCATATTTCTGGCCTTCGAACTGCTGGGAGCCTGAAAATTCTGACTATGGTACGTACTAATTCACAATTTTCTCTGTACGAGTGTATTGGTCAGTTGTGGGGAATGACACAGGAAGAACAACCTTTCCTTGGAGCAATGACTCTATATAGAGCTTTTTTAAATCATATTTCACTCTTGTAGAGCGTTATCAGGCCATTTCTACCATGTCACATTTCACTGTGCAGACGTATATCACGTCATATATCATGTGTCGAGCTTTATCCTGCCACATTTCGCTCTCTAGAGCTTTATCCTGCCACATTTCACTCTCTAGAGCTTTATCCTGCCACATTTCACTCTCTAGAGCTTTATCCTGCCACATTTCACTCTCTAGAGCTTTATCCTGCCACATTTCACTCTCTAGAGCTTTATCCTGCCACATTTCACTCTGTAGAGCTTTATCAAGTTATGTTTCACCCTATGTAAAACTATATCAGGTGATGTTTCGCTCTGTGGAAGGATTTATTAAGTCATGCACTCCTGGAAGGTCAAGTCCCACAGTATACCTGGAGATACCTGGAGAGGGTTCTGCAGGTCAACGGTCCCGCGGCCAGGTCCGTGACCAGGCCTTAATAACTGCATAAGAACATAAGAACATAAGAATGTAGAAACACTGCAGAAGGCCTACTGGCCCATACGAGGCAGGTCCTTATCAAAACGACCTCTACCTAAAGCTACCCAAGAAATAACTCCCGTACCCCATGACATGCTAACTTTAACATTAACATGATAAAATCCTACACAGGGAGGCGAACATTCCTTGATATACATAGAGTGAAACCTTACTTGACAAAACTCTCCAGTGACAAACATGACTTAAACCCAATATACAAAGAGCGAAACACGACTTGAAACACTACACAGCTAAATTTGACTCGAAAAGTGACGTGATATTGCTCCACATAAGGCGAAATGCTTGTACATATTGTGTTTCATGTCCAATATAACATTATCTTAAAGGGAATTAAAGTCACAGTGTCGTGGCTGGAACAATAAACAAATAGTGGACCCTCTGAAGGGGTAACTTTAAGAAATATTTCGGACCGAAATAATGGTCTATAACGTAACGAAACGTCGTTAAAAGCCCCTCACCAAAGTGAAATATTATGTTAAATTGACCTTTTAATAAAGTGGATGTATCATTATGATTGTTCTAATCCATAAGTGTGGCTCTAAGATGTATCTTTGTGACCTTTTTGTGGGTCTAACGTGTAAATTTGTGACCTTTCCATGGATCTAATGTGTACCTTTGTGACCTTTCTGTGGATCTAACGTGTACCTTTGTGACCTTTCTATGGATCTAACGTGTACCTTTGTGACCTTTCTATGGATCTAACGTGTACCTTTGTGACCTTTCTATGGATCTACTGTGTACCTTTGTGACCTTTCTATGGATCTAACGTGTACCTTTGTGACCTTTCTATGGATCTAACGTGTGCCTTTGTGACCTTTCTATGGATCTAATGTGTACCTTTGTGACCTTTCTATGGATCTAATGTGTACCTGTGTGACCTTGATCTGGATCTAACGTGTACCTTTGTGACCTATGGATCTAATGTGTACCTTTGTGACCTTTATATGGATCTAACGTGTACCTTTGTGACCTTTCTATGGATCTAACGTATACCTTTGTGACCTTTCTATGGATCTAACGTGTACCTTTGTGACCTTTCTATGGATCTAACGTGTACCTTTGTGACCTTTCTATGGATCTAATGTGTACCTTTGTGACCTTTATATGGATCTAACGTCTACCTTTGTGACCTTTATATGGATCTAACGTGTACCTTTGTGACCTTTATATGGATCTAACGTGTACCTTTGTGACCTTTCTATGGATCTAATGTGTACCTTTGTGACCTTTCTATGGATCTAATGTGTACCTGTGTGACCTTTATATGGATCTAACGTGTACCTTTGTGACCTTTCTATGGATCTAACGTGTACCTTTGTGACCTTTCTATGGATCTAACGTGTACCTTTGTGACCTTTCTATGGATCTAACGTGTACCTTTGTGACCTTTCTATGGATCTAACGTGTACCTTTGTGACCTTTCTATGGATCTAACGTGTACCTTTGTGACCTTTTATGGATCTAACGTGTTACCTTTTTGGGGACCTTTCTATGGATCTAACGTGTACCTTTGTGACCTTTCTATGGATCTAACGTGTACCTTTGTGACCTTTATATGGATCTAACGTGTACCTTTGTGACCTTTCTCTCTCTTCAACAGCTGTGTACCTGTGCAAAAGAACCATGCAGAACAAAGCCAGGCTTGAACTGGCGGATTACGAGGCTGAAAACCTGGCCAGATTACAGAAAATGTTTAGTAGGAAGTGGGAATTTATATTTATGCAGGTAAGTAGTGGTGGATGGTGTTGGGGAAGGTATGGGAGGGATGGTGGTGTTGGGGAAGGTATGGGAGGGATGGTGGTGTTGGGGAAGGTATGGGAGGGATGGTGGTGCTGGGGTAAGGTATGGAGGGATGGTGGTGTTGGGGAAGGTATGGGAGGGATGGTGGTGTTGGGGAAGGTATGGGAGGGATGGTGGTGTTGGGGAAGGTATGGGAGGGATGGTGGTGTTGGGGAAGGTATGGGAGGGATGGTGGTGTTGGGGAAGGTATGGGAGGGATGGTGGGGTTGGGGAAGGTATGGGAGGGATGGTGGTGTTTGGGGAAGGTATGGGAGGGTTGGTGGTGTTGGGGAAGGTATGGGAGGGATGGTGGTGTTGGGGAAGGTATGGGAGGGTATGGTGGTGTTGGGGAAGGTATGGGAGGGATGGTGGTGCTGGGGAAGGTATGGGAGGGATGGTGGTGTTAGGGAAGGTATGGGAGGGATGGTGGTGCTGGGGAAGGTTATGGGGGATGGTGGTGTTGGGGAAGGTATGGGAGGGATGGTGGTGTTGGGGAAGGTATGGGAGGGATGGTGGTGCTGGGGAAGGTATGGGAGGGATGGTGGTGTTGGGGAAGGTATGGGAGGGATGGTGGTGTTGGGGGAAGGTATGGGAGGGATGGTGGTGCTGGGGAAGGTATGGGAGGGGGTGGTGGTGTTGGGAAGGTATGGGAGGGATGGTGGTGCTGGGGAAGGTATGGGAGGGATGGTGGTGTTGGGGAAGGTATGGGAGGGATGGTGGTGCTGGGAAGGTTATGGGAGGGATGGTGGTGTTGGGAAGGTATGGGAGGGATGGTGGTGCTGGGGAAGGTATGGGAGGGATGGTGGTGTTGGGGAAGGTATGGGAGGGATGGTGGTGTTGGGGAAGGTATGGGAAGGGATGGTGGTGCTGGGAAGGTATGGGAGGGATGGTGGTGTTAGGGAAGGTATGGGAGGGATGGTGGTTGTGGGGAAGGTTGGGAGGGATGGTGGGTGTTGGGGAAGGTATGGGAGGGATGGTGGTGTTGGGGAAGGTATGGGAGGGATGGTGGTGTTGGGGAAGGTATGGGAGGGATGGTGGGTGTTGGGGAAGGTATGGGAGGGATGGTGGTGTTGGGGAAGGTATGGGAGGGATGGTGGTGTTGGGGAAGGTATGGGAGGGATGGTGGTTTGGGGAAGGTATGGAGGGATGGTGGTGGGGGAGTATGGAGGGATGTGGTGTGGGGAAGGTATGGGAGGGATGGTGGGTGGGGAAGGTATGGAGGATGGTGGTGTGGGGAAGGTATGGAGGGATGGTGGTGTTGGGGAAGGTATGGAGGATGGTGGTGTTGGGAAGGTATGGGAGGGATGGTGGTGTTGGGGAAGGTATGGGAGGGATGGTGGGTTGGGAGGTATGGGAGGGATGGTGGTGTTGGGGAAGGTATGGGAGGATGGTGGTGCTGGGAAGGTATGGAGGGATGGTGGTGTTGGGGAAGGTATGGGAGGATGGTGGTGTTGGGGAGGTATGGGAGGGATGGTGGTGTTGGGAGGTATGGAGGGATGGTGGTGTTGGGGAAGGTATGGAGGATGTGGTGTTGGGGAAGGTATGGAGGGATGGTGGTGTTGGGGAAGGTATGGGAGGGATGGTGGTGTTGGGGAAGGTATGGGAGGATGGTGGTGTGGGAAGGTATGGGAGGGATGGTGGTGTTGGGGAAGGTATGGGAGGATGGTGGTGCTGGGGAGGTATGGGAGGGATGGTGGTGTTGGGGAAGGTATGGGAGGGATGGTGGTGTTGGGAAGGATGGGGGGATGGTGGTGTTGGGAAGGTATGGGAGGGATGGTGGTGTTGGGGAAGGTATGGAGGGATGGTGGTGTGGGAAGGTATGGGAGGGATGGTGGTGTGGGGAAGGTATGGGAGGGATGGTGGTGTTGGGGAAGGTAGGGAGGGATGGTGGTGTTGGGAAGGTATGGAGGGATGGTGGTGTTGGGGAAGGTATGGGAGGGATGGTGGTGTTGGGAAGGTATGGGAGGGATGTGGTGTTGGGGAAGGTATGGGAGGGATGGTGGTGCTGGGGAAGGTATGGAGGGATGGGGTGTTGGGGAAGGTAAGGAGGGATGGTGTGTTGGGGGAAGGTATGGGGGGATGGGGTGGTGTTGTGGGAGGTATAGGGAGGGATGGTGGTGTTGGGGAAGGTATGGGAGGGAGTGGTGTTGGGGAAGGTATGGGAGGATGGTGGTGCTGGGGAATGTATGGGAGGGATGGTGGTGTTGGGGAAGGTATGGGTAGGGATGGTGGTGTGGGGGAAGGTATGGGAGGAGTGGTGTTGGGGAAGGTATGGGAGGGATGGTGGTGTTGGGGAAGGTATGGGGGGATGGTGGTGTTGGGGAAGGTATGGGAGGGATGGTGGTGCTGGGAGGAGTTTGGGAGGGATGGTGGTGTTGGGAAGGTATGGGAGGATGGTGGTGTTGGGGAAGGTATGGAGGGATGGTGGTGTGGGGAAGGTATGGGAGGGATGGTGGTGTGGGGAAGGTATGGGAGGGATGGTGGTGTTGGGGAAGGTATGGGAGGGATGGTGGTGTGGGGAAGGTATGGAGGGATGGTGGTGTTGGGGAAGGTATGGAGGGATGGTGGTGTTGGGGAAGGTATGGGAGGGATGGTGGAGTTGTGGGGAAGGTATGGGAGGGTGGTGGTGTTGGGGAAGGTATGGGAGGGATGGTGGTGTTGGGAAGGTATGGGAGGGATGGTGGTGTGGGGGAAGGTATGGAGGGATGGTGGTGTGGGGAAGGTATGGGAGGGAGGTGGTGGTGTTGGGGAAGGTATGGGAGGGATGGTGGTGTGTGGGGAAGGTATGGGAGGGATGGTGGTGTTGGGGAAGGTATGGGGGATGGTGGTGTTGGGAGGTATGGGAGGGATGGTGGTGTTGGGGAAGGTATGGGAGGGATGTGGTGTTGGGGAAGGTATTGGGAGGGATTGGTGTGTTGGGAAGGTTGGGAGGGATGGTGGTGTGGGGAAGGTATGGGGGATGGTGGTGTTGGGGAAGGTATGGGAGGGATGGTGGAGTTTGGGAAGGTATGGGAGGGATGGGGGTGTTGGGGAAGGTATGGGAGGGATGGTGGTGTTGGGGAAGGTATGGGAGGGATGGTGGTGTTGGGAAGGTATGGAGGGATGGTGTTGTTGGGGAAGTATGGGAGGATGTGGTGTTGGGGAAGGTATGGAGGGATGGTGGTGTTGGGGAAGGTATGGGAGGATGTGGTGTTGGGGAAGGTATGGAGGGTGTTGTGGTGTTGGGGAAGGTATGGGAGGGATGGGGGTGTTGGGGAAGGTATGGGAGGTGGTTGGAGTTGGGGAGGTGAATGGGAGGATGGTGGTGTTGGGGAAGTATGGGAGGGATGGTGGTGTTGGGGAAGGTATGGAGGGATGGTGGTGTTGGGGAAGGTATGGGAGGGATGGTGGTGTTGGGGAAGGTATGGGAGGGATGGTGGTGTTGGGGAAGGTATGGAAGGAGAGGTGGTGTTGGGGAAGGTATGGGAGGGATGGTGTGTTGGGGAAGGTATGGGAGGGATGGTGGTGTGGGGAAGGTATGGAGGGATGGTGGTGTTGGGAAGGTAATGGGAGGGATGGTGGTGTTGGAAGGTATGGGAGGGATGGTGGTGTTGGGGATGGGGTGTGGGAAGGATGGGGGTGTGGGGAAGGTATGGGGTAGATGGGGGTGTTGGGGAAGGTTATGGGTAGGGATGGTGGTTGTTGGGGAAGGGTATGGGGAGGGATGGTGTGTGTTGGGGAAGGTGTGGGATGGATTGGTGGTGTTGGGGAAGGTATGGGGTAATGGTGTTGGAGGGTTGGTGGTTTGGGGAAGGTATGGGAGGGATGGTGGTGTTGGGGAAGGTATGGGGTAATGGTGTTGGAGGAATGGTGGTGTTGGGGAAGGTATGGGAGGAATGGTGGTGTTGGGGAAGGTATGGGAGGAATGGTGGTGTTTTGTAAATATTAGTGTACTGGTTTTCGTGACACGGCAGCAGTATAGACACACAAGTATCACTTTCGTGTCGAAATGTTGGCAAGAATAAAGGAAATACAAGTTGCAGAGGCTTTTATTGAGACATTTTATGTTGTAAAGGGCTTTATTGAATGTTTTGCTCTGTTTGGAGCTTTATCAAGTCTTGCTTCCCTATACCTGGAGAGGGTTTTGGGGGTCAACGCCCCCGCGGCCCGGTCTGAGACCAGGCTTCATGGTGGATCAGGGTGTGATCAACCAGGCTGTTACTGCTGTGAAGAGCTTTATCAAATAATGTTTTGCTGTGACCTTTATCAAGCAGACTTTCACTGTACAGCTTTGCCAGGTCATGTTTCACTGTGTAGACAGGTTGGTATGACCTGATACAGCTCTATACATAAGCGTAGTCCTAATTAAAGCTTGTGCTGCAGCACTTGGAACTAGACAGAATGATTTTCAATAGTTATCATGAATTTCGTATCCCTACAGGCGGAAGCACAGAGTAAAGTGGACAAAAAGCGGGACAAGCTGGAACGTAAAGTTCTTGACTCACAAGAACGTGCGTTTTGGGACGTTCACAGACCCATGGTTAGTATTTTGTAATGTATGTGTTTTGTGTGTATATGTGGACCCCCGCTTTACGATCACCTCCCAATGCGACCAATTATGTAAGTGTATTTATGTAAGTGCGTTTGTACGTGTATGTTTGGGGGTCTGAAATGGACTAATCTAATTCATAATATTCCTTATGGGAACAAATTCGTTCAGTACTGGCACCTGAACATACTTCTGGAATGAAATAATATCGTAAACCGGGGGTGTATATATATATATATATATATATATCTCACTGATAGATATGCATCTTTCTGTGTATATACAGAGATTTATGTAACCCGCACTGATTTTAGCATCTATAATTATAATTCAAGAATATTTTAACGATTATATTATCCTTAAAGCCAAATTATAACATAATAGGCCATTATTTTCCAATGACAAGCCTGGCTGTGTGAATACAACGGAAATCGACATCAAGAAAGCCTGCCGCATGAATAAACCCATCAAATCCATTAAACATCTGGCCCTGGGTGTGGCTGGAGGGAGAATATCACCCTCAGTATCTGAAGCTGATCTTACAAGTCCTGTTGAATCACTGAAACATGACATAGACGTCCTGAAGACAAGAGTCGACCGCTGTAACTTCAAGGTCTCAAAAGCAGCCGAGTCGTGAGTTGAAACTACAGTTTAGTTATGCTAAAATTTTGATTTATCGGAAAAATTAGTGCCTACAATATACGAATTTTGGTTTTGTTTTAAATTTATAAATTGTTGGTAAGATTTGCTAGGAAAAAAGGACATTTTATTTTTTTTTATTATTAAAGATTCGCCGGTATTCTCCCGGCCCGGGCCTTTTCCAAGTGGTGGCCCGGCCTTGGCTCCCTCTTTAGGGAGTGTCTGAGACCTAAGTCTCCCATGGGAGGAGGCACAAGTACCTCCTCATCTTTGGGACCAACTGTCCCCAGGCCTAGCCACAAGCTAGGCCTCTCTGGTCTGCCATCCCCGCCCCAAGGGGGCTAATGGGAATGACAGTCTTATGAGCTAAAGGCTCGGGCTCAGGCACCTACCCTACCCTAGAAGGGTTAGGCATGGTGTTGATAAAAAAAAAAAAAAAAAAAAAAAAAAAAAAAAAGAGCAGATTTAAAAACAGGAAAGTTGAAGCTACATTTATTTATGTTATAATTCAAGTTTATCGGGAAAATTAGTGTTTATAATATACAAATTTCAATTTTATTTTAAATTTATAAATTGTTGTCTAGAAAAAATAAATTTTTGAGCAAAGGTAAAAAAAAGCAGAGTTGAATTTACATTTTTATTTCTGCTAAAATTTACATTTATCAAAAAAAAATTAGTGTCTATATCATCGATACCATGCCCAGCCCTTCTAGGGTAGGGTAGGTGCCCGAGCCCGAGCCTTTAGCTCATAAGACTGTCATTCCCATTAGCCCCCTTGTGGCGGGGATGGCAGACCAGAGAGGCCTAGCTTGTGGCTAGGCCTGGGGACAGTTGGTCCCAAAGATGAGGAGGTACTTGTGCCTCCTCCCATGGGAGACTTAGGTCTCAGACACTCCCTAAAGAGGGAGCCAAGGCCGGGCCACCACTTGGAAAAGGCCCGGGCCGGGAGAATACCGGCTAATCTTTAATAATAATAATAATAGTGTCTATATCATAGAAATATTTATTTTAAATTTGTAAATTATTGTTAGAAAAAAATATATATTTTAGGGTGATAGGAAAACACTGAAGGTACAGACTCAGGAGTACAGATGGTACTGACGTGTACTCAACCTGTAATTAACAGAAGGAGAACTATGTACTCAACCTGTAATTAACAGAGGGAGAACTATGTACTCACCCTGTAATTAACAGAGGGAGAACTATGTACTCACCTTGTAATTAACAGAAGGAGAACTATGTACTCGCCCTGTAATTAACAGAGGAAGAACTATGTACTCACCCTGTAATTAACAGAAGGAGAACTATGTACTCGCCCTGTAATTAACAGAAGGAGAACTATGTACTCAACCTGTAATTAACAGAGGGAGAACTATGTACTCACCCTGTAATTAACAGAGGGAGAACTATGTACTCACCCTGTAATTAACAGAGGAAGAACTATGTACTCATCCTGTAATTAACAGAGGGAGAACTATGTACTCACCCTGTAATTAACAGAGGGAGAACTATGTACTCACCCTGTAATTAACAGAGGAAGAACTATGTACTCATCCTGTAATTAACAGAGGGAGAACTATGTACTCACCCTGTAATTAACAGAGGGAGAACTATGTACTCTCCCTGTAATTAACAGAGGGAGAACTTTGTACTCACCCTGTAATTAACAGAGGAAGAACTATGTACTCACCCTGTAATTAACAGAGGAAGAACTATGTACTCACCCTGTAATTAACAGAGGGAGAACTATGTACTCACCCTGTAATTAACAGAGGGAGAACTATGTACTCACCCTGTAATTAAGTGGGATAACTAAAAATAGAATCTCCCTTGAAATCCGGTCAATTGATTGGATAATGGGGGTTAAAGTCTACTACACGAGGGTCATTAAGGTTGGTTAATGGGGTTTAAAGTCTATCTACTACACCAGGGTCATTAAGGTTGGTTAATGGGGTTTAAAGTCTATCTATTACACGAGGGTCATTAAGGTTGGTTAATGGGGTTTAAAGTCTATCTACTACACCAGGGTCATTAAGGTTGGTTAATGGGGTTTAAAGTCTATCTATTACACGAGGGTCATTAAGGTTGGTTAATGGGGTTTAAAGTCTATCTACTACACCAGGGTCATTAAGGTTGGTTAATGGGGGTTAAAGTCTATCTACTACACCAGGGTCATTAAGGTTGGTTAATGGGGTTTAAAGTCTATCTACTACACCAGGGTCATTAAGGTTGGTTAATGGGGTTTAAAGTCTATCTACTACACCAGGGTCATTAAGGTTGGTTAATGGGGTTTAAAGTCTATCTACTACACCAGGGTCATTAAGGTTGGTTAATGGGGTTTAAAGTCTATCTACTACACCAGGGTCATTAAGGTTGGTTAATGGGGTTTAAAGTCTATCTATTACACGAGGGTCATTAAGGTTGGTTAATGGGGTTTAAAGTCTATCTACTACACCAGGGTCATTAAGGTTGGTTAATGGGGTTTAAAGTCTATCTACTACACCAGGGTCATTAAGGTTGGTTAATGGGTTTAAAGTCTATCTACTACACCAGGGTCATTAAGGTTGGTTAATGGGGTTTAAAGTCTGTCTACTACACCAGGGTCATTAAGGTTGGTTAATGGGGTTTAAAGTCTATCTACTACACCAGGGTCATTAAGGTTGGTTAATGGGGTTTAAAGTCTATCTATTACACGAGGGTCATTAAGGTTGGTTAATGGGGTTTAAAGTCTATCTACTACACCAGGGTCATTAAGGTTGGTTAATGGGTTTAAAGTCTATCTACTACACCAGGGTCATTAAGGTTGGTTAATGGGGTTTAAAGTCTATCTACTACACCAGGGTCATTAAGGTTGGTTAATGGGGTTTAAAGTCTATCTATTACACGAGGGTCATTAAGGTTGGTTAATGGGGTTTAAAGTCTATCTACTACACCAGGGTCATTAAGGTTGGTTAATGGGGTTTAAAGTCTATCTATTACACGAGGGTCATTAAGGTTGGTTAATGGGGTTTAAAGTCTATCTACTACACCAGGGTCATTAAGGTTGGTTAATGGGGTTTAAAGTCTATCTACTACACCAGGGTCTTTAAGGTTGGTTAATGGGGTTTAAAGTCTATCTACTACACCAGGGTCATTAAGGTTGGTTAATGGGGTTTAAAGTCTATCTATTACACGAGGGTCATTAAGGTTGGTTAATGGGGTTTAAAGTCTATCTACTAAACCAGGGTCATTAAGGTTGGTTAATGGGGTTTAAAGTCTATCTACTACACCAGGGTCATTAAGGTTGGTTAATGGGGTTTAAAGTCTATCTACTACACCAGGGTCATTAAGGTTGGTTAATGGGGTTTAAAGTCTATCTACTACACCAGGGTCATTAAGGTTGGTTAATGGGGTTTAAAGTCTATCTATTACACGAGGGTCATTAAGGTTGGTTAATGGGGTTTAAAGTCTATCTACTACACCAGGGTCATTAAGGTTGGTTAATGGGGTTTAAAGTCTATCTACTACACGAGGGTCATTAAGGTTGGTTAATGGGGTTTAAAGTCTATCTACTACACCAGGGTCATTAAGGTTGGTTAATGGGGTTTAAAGTCTATCTACTACACCAGAGTCATTAAGGTTGGTTAATGGGGTTTAAAGTCTATCTACTACACCAGGGTCATTAAGGTTGGTTAATGGGGTTTAAAGTCTATCTACTACACCAGGGTCATTAAGGTTGGTTAATGGGGTTTAAAGTCTATCTATTACACCAGGGTCATTAAGGTTGGTTAATGGGGTTTAAAGTCTATCTACTGCACGAGGGTCATTAAGGTTAGTTAATGGGGTTTAAAGTCTATCTACTACACCAGGGTCATTAAGGTTGCAGGTCACCTGTACACCACCAGTCAAGAATACTTTAATACCTAAAATACTGATTAATGTAAACTACCAGTGTATATACACTGAGAAATATACACATCAGTGTATATACACTGAGGTACACAGTTTCCCCTCTGGATCTCAACAGTGAGTCTAAAAGAGGAAACTAGCCACTTAGAGGCATATTATACATAAAAAGGAGGATTGGGAGGTCACATTTTATATGTTAATGTGTAATAACTTTCAATTACTTCCAGATTCATCAGTTACTGGGAACAATATCAGGAATACGACCCTTTTATCACTCCAACAGATCCTATAAACCCGTGGGTGTCCGACACTCCTGATTTCTGGGAGGCAGAGAAAGTGGCGTAAGTTTTTCCTGGTTATCACAGATTTATAATCATAGGTTGGTTGATAAGGTTTGCCAGGAAGTGAGACAAGTGTTTCCTGATGCGGATCTTAGTAGTATATGATGACCCACAGTTGGAGGCTTTGGTCGTCTGACCGAGGCCTTCTGCTGGCTTACCAGTCCACCCCTTTAAGGTCATAGTTACAACCATTATATATTTATGGGGAAGAGCTACACTCTTAAGGCTCATACGGAGATGGGGTGACCAGGAAAAGTCACAGGAAAAAAGGTCACATTAGGTTAGGTTGGGTAAAATTAGGTTAGGTTAACTTAGGTTAAGTTGTGACTTACCTGGATCCGGAGATGGGAACGTAATCAAGTTTGATTCAAGAAATGGGGACAGTACGTCAAATTCCTTTGACCATGAGACAAGAAAGTGCTAAAGTATAGAATTAGGAGATATGATTCAAGTGTACCTATGATTGACATGTACCTATGATTGACATGTACCTATGATTGACATGTACCTATGATTGACATGTACCTATGATTGACATGTACCTATGATTGACATGTACCTATGATTGACATGTACCTATGATTGACATGTACCTATGATTGACATGTACCTATGATTGACATGTACCTATGATTGACATGTACCTATGATTGACATGTACCTATGATTGACATGCACCTATGATTGACATGTACCTATGATTGACATGTACCTATGATTGACATGTACCTATGATTGACATGTACCTATGATTGACATGTACCTATGATTGACATGTACCTGTGATTGACATGTACCCATGATTGACATGTACCTATGATTGACATATACCTGTGATTGACATGTACTTGTGATTGACATGTACCTATGATTGAAGTGTACCTATGATTGACATGTACCTATGATTGAAGTATACCTATGATTGACATGTACCTATGATTAACATGTACCTATTATTAACATGTACCTATGATTGACATGTACCTATGATTGACATGTACCTATGATTGACATGTACCTATGATTGCCATGTACCTGTGATTGACATGTACCTATGATTGACATGTACTTATGATTGACATGTACCTGTGATTGACATGTACCTATGATTGGCATGTACCTATGATTGACATGTACCTATGACTGATGGAGGTGTACCTGTGGAAGACAGATAGAAGGGATAAATTACGTATTGGAAATATCTTACCAAGATTTGGAAAGGATATTGGGAAGAGATTAGACGAGTACATGAGTGTGAGTTGGACCTGCCTTGCATGGGCCAGTAAGCCTGCTGCAGTGCTCCTACGTCATTGTGTAGATAAAATGCCTCAGAGATCCGACAGAATGATGAGTTAAGACACTTGTGCAACACATGGCTATCTTTAATGTCGTAACATTTCACCAGCCAGTGGATTCTTCAGTCCAATGCAAAGAGGGGTGTAAGATGAGGAGTGTGGGGTAAGCAGTCCCTCCAAGCCTGGAGTCTGTATGATCAATCCATCAAGCTCGTCATCCTTCTTCTTGATTCTCCGGTATTCTTCCAGCCCGGGTCTTTTCCAAATGGTGACCCGGTCTTGGCTCCCTGTCTTGGGAGTGTCTGGGACCTATGTCTGCCATGGGAGGAGGTACAAGTACCTCCTCATCTTCTGGAACCAGCTGTCCCCAGGCCTAACCACATTCCCCGCCCTCACAGGGCTAGTAGGTAGAAGCTAGGCCTCTGGTCTGCCATCTTCCCCACCCGAGGGGGGCTCGTAGGGAAGAGCTAGGCCTCTGGTCTGCCATCTTCCCCATCCCAGGGGGGCTTGTAGGTAGAAGCTAGGCCTCTGGTCTGCCATCTTCCCCACCCCTGGGGGGCTCATAGGTAGAAGCTAGGCCTCTGGTCTGCCATCTTCTCCATCCCAGGGGGCTCGTAGGTAGAAGCTAGGCCTCTGGTCTGCCATCTTCTCCATTCCAGGGGGGCTCGTAGGTAGAAGCTAGGCCTCTGGTCTGCCAACTTCCTCGCTCCAGGGGGGCTCGTAGGAACGGCAGTCTTGTGAGCCGCGTTCTTGTATTTAGGCGTTAATTGCCCCTTGATTATTATTATAATTAAAGAAAGCGCTAAACCGACAAGGGTCATACAGCGCTGCGGGGCAGAAAATAGTACTGGGGCTATAAGCAGCTAGGTGGAGTGGGGGGATCAGAGGCGAGGGGAGAAAAGGACTGGAAGGGCCAGTTACCCCTTGAAAAGTGCTGTCCACAGTAGGCTTTAATGGTGCGATATTTTAATGATCTATAATACACTACATTGTATTCACTTATCATTATATGTAATGCAAATTAGTAAAAATTCCAGCTCACTTTTTACAAAATTTTAATAACCATTATTGTTTATGCAAATTTTTTTGTGTATTAATTCTTTGACTAAAATCTCGAGAGATGGTATTTTTAAAATTGTTTCTGTATTTTGGCTTGATCCAAGGAATTGGAGAGCAGGTATTATTCTTTAGTTCAAGGGCCCCTTGCCAGTATCAGGGAACCTTCGTTGATGGCTCCAGTTCCTAGATCAAGAACCCCTCACTAGCATCAAGGAACCTTCATTGAGGACTCCAGTTCCTAGATCAAGTCCCTCACTAGCATCAAGGAACCTTTATTGAGGACTGGTTCTTAGATCAAGAGCCCCTCACCATCAAGTAACCTTCATTGAGGACTCCAGTTCCTAGATCAAGTCCCTCACTAGCATCAAGGAACCTTTATTGAGGACTCTGGTTCCTAGATCAAGAACCCATCACCATCAAGGAACCTTCATTGAGGACTCCGGTTCCTAGATCAAAAGCCCCTCACCATTAAGGAACCTTCATTGAGGACTCTGGTTCCTAGATCAAGAGCCCCTCACCATCAAGGAACCTTCATTGACGACTCCAGTTCCTAGATCAAGAGCCCATCATCATCAAGGAACCTTCATTGAGGACTCTGGTTCCTAGATCAAGAGCCCCTCACCATCAAGGAACCTTAATTGAGGACTCTGGTTCCTAGATCAAGAACCCATCACCATCAAGGAACCTTCATTGAGGACTCTGGTTCCTAGATCAAGAGCCCCTCACCATCAAGGAACCTTCATTGAGGACTCTGGTTCCTAGATCAAGAACCCATCACCATCAAGGAACCTTCATTGAGGACTCTGGTTCCTAGATCAAGAGCCCCTCACCATCAAGGAACCTTCATTGAGGACTCCGGTTCCTAGATCAAGAGCCCATCACCATCAAGGAACCTTCATTGAGGACTCCAGTTCCTTAAATCAAGACCCCCTCACCACCATCAAGGAACCTTCATTGAGGACTCCGGTTCCTCGATCAAGAGCCCATCACCATCAAGGAACCTTCATTGAGGACTCCAGTTCCTTAAATCAAGACCCCCTCACCACCATCAAGGAACCTTCATTGAGGACTCCAATTCCTAGATCAAGAACCCCTCACCAGCATCAAGGAACCTTCATTGAGGACTCCGTTTCCTAGATCAAGAGCCCCTCACCATCAAGGAACCGTCATTGAGGACTCCAGTTCCTTAAATCAAGACCCCTCACCAGCATCAAGGAACCTTCATTGAGGAATCAACACAACAAATGATTCCCTATTAAGGACGACTTAATTCTCATATTTCTCCTCAGGGAAAGAAACCAAAACAAATTCCAATGATTCCTTGTTAAAAATGAAAATGCTGGCCCACAGATGGCTCCAACTTCATCCTGTTCCGAACTTGTATGTCTCATAACAATAAAAATGCTTTCAAATGAGCTGATGTAGGTAACAGCTCTTAGCTTGTCAATAAAGTTAGGAATCCTTAACCTGTAAATAGCTTGTCAATAAAGTTAGGAATCCTTAACCTGTAAATAGCTTGTTAATAAAGCTAGGGATCCTTAACCTGTAAATAGCTTGTTAATAAAGCTAGGGATCCTTAACCTGTAAATAGCTTGTCAATAAAGTTAGGAATCCTTAACCTGTAAATAGCTTGTTAATAAAGCTAGGGATCCTTAACCTGTAAATAGCTTGTTAATAAAGCTAGGGATCCTTAACCTGTAAATAACTTGTCAATAAAGCTAGGGATCCTTAACCTGTAAATAGCTTGTCAATAAAGCTAGGGATCCTTAACCTGTAAATAGCTTGTCAATAAAGCTAGGGATCCTTAACCTGTAAATAGCTTGTCAATAAAGCTAGGGATCCTTAACCTGTAAATAGCTTGTCAATAAAGCTAGGGATCCTTAACCTGTAAATAGCTTAT
>NC_069475.1:5152010-5209510 GCF_026875155.1 Cherax quadricarinatus | reverse complement strand
ATTTTTTCACTCCAGAAGTATGTTCAGGTGCCAGTACTGACCGAATTTGTTCCCATAAGGAATATTGTGAAGTAGATTAGTCCATTTCAGACCCCCAAACATACACGTACAAACGCACTTACATAAATACACTTACATAATTGGTCACATTCGGAGGTGATCGTTATGCGGGGGTCCACTGTATTTTAATATTCAATGTGCAGAAGTGCCTTATCATGTGTGAGTCTTTTCACACACACTCAAAATTAATATGGATCTCAAATATTCTTGTAAATTTTTGCTTTGATAATATTTCAGTGGTACTTGAAAGATCTGTACTTAATAAATTTTTCAATCTAATCTAAAATTTGCCATTATTTGACAAAAAGCTCCCCTTCAACCAACACAGATTGGTTAGGTTGCTTAACCTTTCTTATATCTCTCTCTCTCTGTTTACTCATAACGTTATTTAAATGTCTTCTTGTCTACACGCAACTTTTCTTATTATCTCTCTTCCTGTCTACCCATGACCTCTTTTGTCTTTCTCTTGTAGACTACCATCTGTTATAACCATCTTATAGACTACCATCTGTTATAGCCATCTTATAGACTACCATCTGTTATAGCCATCTGTTATAACCATCTTATAGACTACCATCTGTTATAACCATCTTATAGACTACCATCTGTTATAGCCATCTGTTATAACCATCTTATAGACTACCATCTGTTATAGCCATCTGTTATAACCATCTTATAGACTACCATCTGTTATAACCTTCTTATAGACTACCATCTGTTATAACCTTCTTATAGACTACCATCTGTTATAACCATCTTATAGACTACCATCTGTTATAACCTTCTTATAGACTACCATCTGTTATAACCATCTTATAGACTACCAACTGTTATAACCATCTTATAGACTACCATCTGTTATAACCATCTTATAGACTACCAACTGTTATAACCATCTTATAGACTACCATCTGTTATAACCATCTTATAGACTACCATCTGTTATAACCATCTTATAGACTACCATCTGTTATAACCATCTTATAGACTACCAACTGTTATAACCAATCTTATAGACTACCATCTGTTATAACCATCTTATAGACATACCATCTGTTATAACCATCTTATAGACTACCATCTGTTATAAACCATCTTATAGACTACCAACTGTATAACCATCTTATAGACTACCATCTGTTATAACCATCTTATAGACTACCATCTGTTATAACCATCTTATAGACTACCATCTGTTATAACCATCTTATAGACTACCATCTGTTATAACCATCTTATAGACACCAACTGTTTATAACCATCTTATAGACTACCATCTGTTATAACCATCTTTATAGACTACCATCTGTTATAACCATCTTATAGACTACCATCTGTTATAACCATCTTATAGACTACCATCTGTTATAACCAAATCTTATAGACTACCATCTGTTATAACCATCTTATAGTCTACCATCTGTTATAACCATCTTATAGTCTACCATCTGTTATAACCATCTTATAGTCTACCATCTCTTATAACCTTCACATAGCCTATCATCTATAACCTTCTCATAGCCTGCCATCTATAACCTTCTCATAGCCTGCCATCTATAACCTTCACATAGCCTGCCATCTATAACCTTCACATAGCCTATCATCTATAACCTTCTCATAGCCTGCCATCTATAACCTTCACATAGCCTACCATCTATAACCTTCACATAGCCTACCATCTACAACCTTCACATAGCCTACCATCTATAACCTTCACATAGCCTACCATCTATAACCTTCACATAGCCTACCATCTATAACCTTCACAATAGCCTACCATCTATAACCTTCACATAGCCTACCATCTATAACCTTCACATAGCCTACCATCTATAACCTTCACATAGCCTACCATCTATAACCTTCACATAGCCTACCATCTATAACCTTCACATAGCCTACCATCTATAACCTTCACATAGCCTACCATCTATAACCTTCACATAGCCTACCATCTATAACCTTCACATAGCCTACCATCTATAACCTTCACATAGCCTACCATCTATAACCTTCACATAGCCTACCATCTACAACCTTCACATAGCCTACCATCTATAACCTTCACATAGCCTACCGTCTATAACCTTCACATAGCCTACCATCTATAACCTTCACATAGCCTACCATCTATAACCTTCACATAGCCTACCATCTATAACCTTCACATAGCCTACCATCTATAACCTTCACATAGCCTACCATCTATAACCTTCACATAGCCTACCATCTATAACCTTCACATAGCCTACCATCTATAACCTTCACATAGCCTACCATCTATAACCTTCACATAGCCTACCATCTCCTATAACCTAAGAAACACAAAAACAAGCCACTGTATTGACATTTCTGCACTTAAAGAGCTTTTTAGTATCACAGTAATTGTTTGTGTGTTGTAGCATATATTAGTACAGTAACAATTGACTGTCATTGCACATAGCATTGCTTAACACAGCCATTAATGTAGGCTTATTAGGTTGTAACATCAGCATCCATATATTCCCCCCCCCTCCCAAAATATATGAGACTGGCAGCATATGGCTGTGTCTCGTTTTTATGAAAAGTGCCAATTCTGGGGGGGATTCTCTGAAAAGATTTTGGTTAAATTTTTTGAGTATAAACTCAACGTCCATTACTTTGAGATTATTTCTATATGTTAATCAAGAGTAATATTCCCTTGCAGCATAATTCCATATAAATGAGAGTCAATACTGCTAGAATTTAGGATAATTCCCATGCCAAATTTGAGATACAGTATACAGATAATTTATATATTAACAAATATATATATATATATATATATATATATATATATATATATATATATATATATATATATATATATATATATATATATATATATATATATATATATATATATACATATATATATATAGTGAAAGTACAATGTAGTTGCACTATATAAATTATCTGTTGCTATGTACATATAATTCCATTAACCAGTAGAATAATTGAAAAATAAATTTATTGATAAGGTAAATGGCCTTATTTCAGTGTTAATAAATTTGGGAAACAATAAGACAGAATCATTCTTTAATCACATATATATTATTGATAATTCCACAATTATATTCAAAATTATTAGAAGGCTGTCAGTCCTTATTAAAAATTAATAGGGGAAGTTTTTATGCTTTCCAAAGATCCTAAATTATCAGAAGACTATCAAACTAATTTCCAAAATAATAATTGCTAGGTAAATTTTTGATGCTTACCAAAAATCTTAAATTATTAGAAGTCAAACAAATTTCAAAAATAATTGCTAGGCAAATTTTGACTACTTACGAAAAATCCTAAATTATCACAAAACTGTCAGACAAATTTCCAAAATAATAATTGCTAGGTAAATTTTTGATGCTTACCAAAAATCTTAAATTATTAGAAGAGTCAAACAAATTTCAAAAATAATTGCTAGGCAAATTTTGACTACTTACGAAAAATCCTAAATTATCATAAAACTGTCAGACAAATTTCCAAAATAATAATTGCTAGGTAAATTTTGACTGCTTACCAAAGTCCTTATCATTACTTCCCTAGACTTCAGTGAGGGGGATCAGATCTATAGTACACTTCAGCAAAGGAAAGGATGCACCCCAACCCTCCTAGTAGAAAGTGGAGCAGTAATCTGCATGCTACCTAACAACCCCCAACCTGGTGAGACATTAATGTTTGTAAAAACCATTAATGGGGGTTGGTGCTACAAGCTATGGCATGTTATTACCCAGTATTTTTATTTGCAATTTAAAATGAATTAGATAGCCTGAAAATGACCCCATTTCTCAGGATTTTAAGATAAGTTTTGATATGTTAATGTGTATTTTTTCTATATTTGAAATAATACACTAACCTATCTGTGTTTTCCTGTAATAAACATGATATGAACTAGCAAAATTTTTTGAACATTATGTACTATTTGTGTTTTTTCCATTAATTGTCTTTTTCTGTGAGGTGGGGAGAATTTTCATGCATATATATATATATATATATATATATATATATATATATATATATATATATATATATATATATATATATATATATGCAAAACAACCACTCTGAAAGAATAGAGAAATTCCAAGCGCTTTCGTGAGTAGTCACGAAAGCGCTTGGAATTTCTCTATTCTTTCAGAGTGGTTGTTTTGCATATTCTGAAATCACCTGTTTACTGTGATCTTATTGCATATATATATATATTATATATATATTATATATATATATATATATATATATATATTATATATATATATATATATATATATATATATATATATATATATATATATATATATATATTATACACAGCCTCTCCTCACTTAACAATGGAATTCCAATTCTAAGACCTCATCGGTAAACGAATTCGTCGGTAAGTGAGGAGCATACAATGATGGTAGTGGGTTTGTGTACCATCTTTGATATTGTTTTAATGTCACCTTTGCTACATTTATAGCATTTCTGGTATATTTTAAATGTTTGTACAGTATTGTACTGTATATTGTAATAAACAGAATAGAGGAAATCAGCTCTAATATAGATTTCTGAGGTATGAATACTGGTCAGAGAGCCTGTTGTATGAGTCGTCGGTAAACGAGTACGTCGCTAAGTGAGGAGAGGTTGTATATAAATTTATGTTGAGTAATGCAACTATGATAATTCAATCAAAGCAGTTTACAATAGATTTATATTAAAAATGTCTATACAAACAATTTTGAGATGATACTAAATTTTCAGAACTAAACAGAAACATTATATAACCAGCACAAAAGTAATAGTTATTTTATGTTAACCAAACAACCATGATTTTTTGAGTATATTCTATTTTATTTATAATAAAAATGAAATACAGTCAAGCTATCAAAAAACAAAACCCGAAATTTTGAATTTCTTTTCGAAAGTATAATAAATATATATACGTGCATATATATTGTATATATATATATATATATATGTACATATATATATATATATATATATATATATATATATATATATATATATATTTATATGTACATAATATATATATATATATATATATATATATATATATATATATATATATATATATATATATATATATGTACATTATATTATATATATATATATATATATATATATATATATATATATATATATATATATTATATATATATATACAATATGTATGCACGTATATATATTTATTATACATATATATATATATATATATATATATATATATATATATATATATATATATATATATATATATATATATGAAATGCCAAGAATGCTTTTAAAAAATGGCATAAAATAATATTAACACCTTTTGGGGGTATTTCAGACTGGGAAGTCATTTATGATACCCAAACTGTCAACACTCAACATAGGAAGCAACAGTTAGCTATATCTCAAGTCCACTTCAAGTCTTCGGTGAGAGTGAGTGGCCATCCAGGTGGACATTCATCACAGTATGACGTCCATACCCAGTTTTGTGATGGTGGACATCCGTCACTACCACAAGTCCATATACAGCAAGTCTCTAGAGGAAGTGGAAATCAATCACTGCGTCCAGTCACTTCTCCAGTGACGACTCAATCACTGTTTCAAGTCCATAGCAAATCTTCAGTGAGATTGAGCGTTCATCACTGCTGTATATGTAGCTTTCTTTGAGAATTGACTTCTACCGCTATCACGATTCCTTACCAAGTCTTCAGTGGAAATGGTTAATTTGTCAGCTACACAATCTTAGAATAGTCGGATGATCATAGGACAGTTTGTGGTGATTCTTATTTTTTAAATAAGGTTGAAATCCTACTTCCAGTACACGTTTGCTTCACCACAGATTAGGTCCTCATGTAATGAAGACTCCTGTCAGGAGACATTTTCTGGTTTCCTGACAAACAAAACACCACCACCACATTTTTGCCATGGTGGCCCATAAAACTGGTGTCACACTATTGTTGAATACTTATGAGCAGTCTCCATTAAGAGAATTTTCATCATGTTATTTGTAAGTTGCTGTCAAATCATATGTGAAAATGAGTTGTCATCACTTTGAAAAAAAGTTCACACTGTGTTTTTTGAGTGAGTAGTTATCACTGTTATGAATTTGCATTTGTATAGTGTGGGTGACTGTCAGTGAGTGAAGCCTTCATCATAGCTACTGTGAATCAGTTGATACCTGGAGTTTACCTGGAGAGAGTTCCGGGGGTCAACGCCCCCCACGGCCCGGTCTGTGACCAGGCCGCCTGGTGGATCAGAGCCTGATCAACCAGGCTGTTACTGCTGGCTGCACGCAAACCAACGTATTGTTGATAAATTTTGAGACAAGGGCAGTAATTGCAGGTCAAGATTCAGGTTCTAGTGAAGCATATTTTGCTTTATCAAATCGTTCAGCAAAATACTGTCGCGACAATATCTTGTTTTGCACGTTATGTCTGTCTCCACGTGTAATTCGTAATAAGAATTATATATTCACATTCAGTCTGCTTAAAAAAATAATACCTTGTGTTTCACTATCAAGGCATAAGACCTGGAAAATGTGACCTGCTTAAGCTGCCTTCATTGGACTTGAAAGGTCAGGTAAGCTTTGTCAGGAAACAACCATGTACTTGAAAGCTTAAAACCATTCATAAATCACCCCACTGAAAATTCGGTCATTACCCTGCCCTTAGAGAACAAAAATGTAACTACAAATTTTTAGATAATTTAAGTAGCTACTGTTAGTTTGCATTATGTAAATTTTAGCAAGGTTAGGTTAGATTGCTGTGATAGTTCTGGTGAAAGATAAGTAATTGGCTTATTAAAAATTTGAGTAATAGTTTAAAAAATACTAGTGAATTCAATATTTCTGGGATTGTTGATTAAATATTTATATGGAGGCCGAAAAAAAATTTAGTAGTTCATATATGCTAACAATTAAACAAACAGCCTAGAAATTAATAATTCACCTTTCTAAATATAATAAAATAAACGTATTCAAATATTTGTAACGTGTCAAAAAAAATTACTTCATAAAATTGTAGTAATTTTAGTTATATTGTTGAAATCAAACATGATTGTTTAAGAGCGTTGGGATAACTATAATAATATTATCAACATCAAGGGTGTGAATTTATATGTAAAACTGAATGTGATATGATAAAAAAATATATATATTTTTTATTGTTTACAAATTTTCAAAGCCACCAGAAAACATTTATGGCCACACTTGGATAATTTATATTGACAAATATTAAAATAACTTATTTTCCAAACGACGTATATATAAAACGTGACTTTTTTGCAGTTGGTGATTATAAAATATATAATTTGTGGATGTGAACTATAGGCTCCTGGACATTTGGCCGATGGACATTTCACCAAAGGACATTTGACTGAACGGACATATAGCCGAACTGACATTCATCTTAACCTAACCAAACCTAATTATCCATTCGGTCTATTGCTCGTTCGGCCAAATAACTGTCGGTGCAATGTCTATTGGACCAATTGTCCTTCGGCCAAATGTCTGTCGACCAAGTGTCCATTGGTCATCTGTCCAGCCACAGAACTATGGCTGAGTGCACAATCAAACCCTCAAAAAAAAAAAGTCCATAGAAATAATAGGTGCTACTGCATTGCATTTACTTATATGCATATCACTTTTTTGACCACAACTGATAATATGTGGATTACCAAGTAAGCGGATTAAATCTGAATAATGTGGATATGAGTGAAGGTTGAACAGATAGTGAATAATGATGACAGAAACTACCATTTCACTCTTCTAGGTTAAAATATTGGGAAATAAGAAAAAAAATATTCATAATTCTGTTGACTAGTGTTATAAATGGGAGAACAATTTACATAATCAAGCAAATGCGAGACTTATTATGTGTGCAGTAAATATATTGAAAATTAAGTTTATTACATACATGATATTGACTTTCTTATAAATAAGTTGATCTCTGGTTGTTGATTCAATATCAAACAACCTTATTATTGTAATCGGAAACTCAGGCTATCTCTGTCTAGTTTAATTGATATAGAAAGTGGTTGGTCTCATATAGAGACCATTCTAAGTGGATGGTCTTCTATACAGATTATTCTAAGTGGATGGTCTCATATAGAGACCATTCTAAGTGGATGATCTCTCATAGAGACCATTCTAAGTGGATGATCTCTCATAGAGACCATTCTAAGTGGATGATCTCTCATAGAGACCATGCTAAGCGGATGGTCTCTCATAGAGACCATTCTAAATGAATGATCTGTTAAAGAGCCCATTCTAAGTGAATGGTCATAGAGACCATTATAAGTGGGTGGTCTCTATAGAGACCATTCTAAGTGGATGGTCTTTCACAGAGACCAGTCTAAGTGGATGGTCTCTTATAGAGACCATTCCAAGTGGATGGTCTTTCAGAGACCAATCTAAGTGGATGATCTCTCTTAGAAACCATTCCAAGTGGATGATCTTTCATAGAGACCAATTTAAGAGGATGGTCTCTTATAGAGACCATTCTAAGTCTCTTTGCCAGTCACAATAATTTTTTTTTATTTTCTTTGAGCGGACCAATTTTATTATAGTTATAATATGTCAGCTGCAAGGAAGACTATAGCAGGATTTCAGAGTCATGAAAACGCAATGTGTGTCTGGCTTTTTTAACCCGTAAACGGTCCAAACGTATATACAGTGGACCCCCGCATAACGATTACCTCCGAATGCGACCAATTATGTAAGTGTATTTATGTAAGTGTGTTTGTATGTGTATGTTTGGGGGTCTGAAATGGACTAATCTACTTCACAATATTCCTTATGGGAATAAATTCGGTCAGTACTGGCACTTGAACATACTTATGGAGTGAAAAAATATCGTTAACCGGAGGTCCACTGTATACGTTTTTTCAACATTTGAAAGTATGTATAAAAAAGTAGATCTTCTTTTTGTTTTTCTACATTTGAAAATGTGTAAAAAAACTTTGATCTACTTTTGTAGCGCTACACATGTGAACGTAGATCTGCTTGGACCGTTTACGGGTTAATTATGTGATTTATGTTCCAGGGACCTCTAGTGTTTATTTTCCCGGGTTATTTGATAATCCTGGCTGCTCAGTACTCTTATATATATTCTTTCTTGCAGCTCTGGTGGTGTTCAGTGATTTGCAAATATTTCTGAACTCAGTAGAAAATTAAATCATTCCATTGAGTCACTGAACATCTGTTAACATGGATTTTATTTTTTAAAGCCCCCCCCCTAAAAAAAAAATTTAAATATATATTTCAGTAGAACTACCTATATATATTTATATATATTCATGTATATATATACTTACATATATTTATGTATATATAAAATGGAAATTAATTAAGTCACATTTTGTCTTTTCTGAGTTTATTATAATATATAATTATATAAATTCTATAGACATTAAAAATGTCTATCATAACTAAGTTTTTAATAATAGATCTTAAGCTATAATTACTGTTGTGCTTTATTATTTCTGGGATAACTATTATATTGGTGTTCGAATTTTTTAATGGGTAAATTAGGTAAAAAAAAAGTGATGTAAGATAGCATAATATTTTATTGAATATCGGAAATATTTGCAAATCATTTGTTGCTCTTGTGTAGATAGACAATGATTAAAGACATTTATATAGATTCTTGAGATATCATGGTAAAATGAGTTGAATTTTGTTGAAAAGTCAGGCGATTTTTTTTCGATTAAGTATACATAGATATACACACTGAGAGGTGTATGTCTTAGTGTATACATATTGTAGGTGTTTAAAGTATTCTTGACTGGAGGGCCTTAATGACCCTCGTGAAGTCTATAGACTTTAAAACCCCATTAACCAACCATTTATTGAAAAAAAGGGGGGATTTAAAGAAATCTTGACGTTATTTGATTTTATTTTTCAAAATAAAAAAAAATTTTTTCAAGTAAGTAAATTTAAAAATTTTTTCAATACATGTTAAATTTTCTTTTTTAAAAAAAAAAGGGATTTTAATAAAGTACCAATTTTGTCCCCCCGGTTTTAAAATTAAAAATTTAATAAAATTCTTAGCTTTTAAAAACTTTTGTTTTTAAAATAGATTTTAAGAAATAACTGTTTTTTAAATTTTTTCTTTCAAAAATTGTTTGTTTTTTGATTGGGGAAAAAAAATAAGTATAATTTTAAATTTTTTAAAAAGTTGGGTTCTTAAAAAAAATTTTTTTTTTTTAAAATAAAAAAAATTTTTTGTGGCCCGGTTTAAGGGCCAAAATCATCCAGTTGACCAAAAACAAATTTTTAAATTTACGATAAGGGCCCCCCAAAAAAAGGGCCCTTTTCTTAAAATTTCCCTAAAACCTTTATTGTGGGGTTAAAAAACTTGAGGGTTTTTTTTTTAAAATTTTTTAAAAAAAAAAAAATTTATATTTTTTAAATGTTTAAAATTTCTGAAAATTTTTTGTGTAAAAAATTTTTTCGGCCCGTTGGGAAGGAGAAAGTGGTTTTCTAGGCCCCTGGTTTGTACAAAAAGGAAAATTTGTGGAAAAAGGGGTTTAATTTTTTGGGTAGAAAGTTTTGATTTTGTAAAAAGTTTTTCTAATTTGTTAAAAGGTTTCTGAGGGTTTGTGTAAAAAGGGGCAGAGGTTGTTAAAAAAAAGTGTTTTCTGACTGGGGTAAGAAAGTGTTTTTTTAAAATTTTAAAAAAGTGTTCTAGTTTAATTTTTTTAAGAAAGTTTCTAGATGGTTGTGTAAAAAGTTTTCGCTGGTTGTGACAGAAAGTGTTCTGACTGTTGTGTAAAAAGGTTTAGACGGGTTTGTGTACAAAAAGGGTTTTTTCTAGCGGGTTTTAAAAAAGTTTAGACGGTTGTTAAAAAAGTTTCTAGATGGTTGTGAAAAAAGTTTTTAATGGTTGGTACAGAAAGTGTTCTAGACTGGTGTGTACAGAAAGTGTTCTGACGGTTTGTACAGAAAGGTTTCTGACTGGTTGTTACAAAAAAGTGTTTAGCTGTTGTTACAGAAAGTTTCTAACTGGTTTTGTACAGAAAGTTTTGACTGGTTGGTACAGAAAGGTTCTAGCTGGTTTGTACAAAAGTGTTTTTGACTGGTTTGGTACAGAAAGTGTTCAGACTTTTTGGTACAGAAAGTGTTCTAGACTGGTTGTTACAGAAATTTTAGACGGGTTTTTGTGACAGAAAGTTTCTAGCGGGTTTGTGACAGAAAGTGTTCTAGACTGGTTGTGTACAGAAAGGTTCTGCGGGTTTGTGTACGGGAATTTTTTCTAGACTTTTTTGTACAAAAAATGTTCTAATGGGTGTACAAAAGGTTCTAGCGGGTTTGTGTACAAAAGTTTCTAACTGGTTGTTAAGAAAGTGTTCTAGACGGTTTGTACAGAAAGTGTCAGACTGTTTGTAAGAAATGTTCTAGACTGGTTTGTCAGAAAGTTTTCTAGACTGGTTGGTACAAAAGTGTTCTAACTGGGTGTAAAAATTTCTAGTGGTTGGTAAGAAAGTTTCTAACGGGTTGTGTACAGAAAGTGTTCTAGAGGGTTGTGTCAGAAATGTTCTAGATGGTTGGTAAAAAAGTTTTTCTGCGGGTTTTGGAAGAAAGTTTCTAGATGGTTTGTAAAAAGGTTTGACGGGTTTTTTAAAAAAGTTCTGACTGGTTGTGTAAGAAAGTGTTCTAGACGTTGTGTACAAAAGTTTCTAGACGGGGTTTGTACAAAATTTTCTAGCTGGTTGTGACAAAATGTTCTAGACGGGTTTGTACAGAAAGTGTTTAGACGGGTTGTGTAAAAAAATGTTCTAGACTGTTGTGTAAGAAAGTTTCTGACGGTTTTGTTACGAAAGTGTTCTAGACGGGTTGTTACAGAAAGTGTTCTAGACGGGTTGTGTACAGAAAGTGTTCTAGACTGGTTGTGTACAGAAAGTGTTCTAGACTGGTTGTGTACAGAAAGTGTTCTAGACTGGTTGTGTACAGAAAGTGTTCAGACTGGTTTGTACAGAAAGTGTTTCTGACTGGTTGTGTACAGAAAGTGTTCTAGACTGGTTGTACAGAAAGTGTTTCTAGACTGGTTGTGTACAGAAAGTTTTTCTAGACTGGTTGTGTACAGAAAGTGTTCTAGACTGGTTGTGTACAGAAAGTGTTCTAGACTGGTTGTGTACAGAAAGTGTTCTAGACTGGTTGTGTACAGAAAGTGTTCTAGACTGGTTGTGTACAGAAAGTGTTCTAGACTGGTTGTGTACAGAAAGTGTTCTAGACTGGTTGTGTACAGAAAGTGTTCTAGACGGGTTGTGTACAAAAGTGTTCTAGACTGGTTTGTGTACAGAAAGTGTTCTAAGACTGTTGTGTACAGAAAGTGTTCTAGACTGGTTGTGTACAGAAAGTGTTCTAAAACTGGTTGTGTACAAAAGGTGTTCTAGACGGGTGTGTACAGAAAGTGTTCTAGACTGGTTGTGTACAAAAGTGTTCAGACTGTGTTGTGTACAGAAAGTGTTCTAGACTGGTTGTGTACAGAAATTTGTTCTAGACTGGTTGTGTCCAAAAGTGTTCTAGACTGGTTGTGTACAGAAAGTGTTCTAACTGGTTGTGTACAGAAAGTGTTCTAGACGGGTTGTGTACAGAAAGTTTTTCTAGACTGTTGGTACAGAAAGTGTTCTAACTGGTTGTGTACAGAAAGTGTTCTAGACTGGTTTGTGTACAGAAAGTGTTCTAGACTGGTTGTGTACAGAAAGGTTCTAGACTGGTTGTGTACAGAAAGTGTTCTAGACTGGTGTGTACAGAAAGTTTTTCTAGACGGGTTTGTTACAGAAAGAAATCTAGACTGGTTGTTCAGAAAGTATTCTAGACGGGTTTGTGTACAAAAGTTCTAGACTGGTTGTGTACAGAAAGTGTTCAGACTGGTTTGTGTACAGAAAGTGTTCTAGACTGGTTGTGTACAAAAAGTTTTCTAGACTGGTTTTGTACAGGAAAGTGTTCTAGACGGGTTATGTACAGAAAGTGTTCTAGACTGGTTGTGTACAGAAAGTGTTTTAGACTGGTTGTGTACAGAAAGTGTTCTAGACTGGTTGTGTACAGAAAGTGTTCTAGACTGGTTGTGTACAGAAAGTGTTCTAGACTGGTTGTGTACAGAAAGTGTTCTAGACTGGTTGTGTACAGAAAGTGTTCTAGACTGGTTGTGTACAGGTTACATGCAGCCTTAATAACCCTCGTCTTGACACTAGACCTAATTAACAATCTAAAACAACTACTTCACTATCATTTCATTATAACATCACTTATTACAATAAAATACTTCATTACCCTTCACTATAACATCACATATTATGTAAGCATTCCACAATCTTTCACTATATCACTTATTACAATGTAACAATTACTCCACAATCCTTCACTATAACATTACGTGGGTCACTTAACTGAGCTACAGACAACAGCACATCCAATCCCGTCTTCACTTGACCAAAACTTAAATAATCATAGCTGTCAGGAAGATCTCTGGTATAGATCAGGAACTGACTGCTCTTGTCTGAGTGGCTGTGGCCAGACACCAGCCCTGCTGTTAGCTGTCTTGACTTTCCCCCAACAGCTATAAGCCCTGACAGCAGGGCTGCCCCCCCAGAACCATTGTTAGTTTCATAGTCACCTCCTATGATAAATTCCCCTGGTTGACCCTTGTTAGCTACGCTAAGAAGGTTAGTGTTAGTGTACGATGACCCTCTCTCTCCAGTACACAGCATCAGGAACTGTTGACCTCGCCCAATGGTCACATCTACTTGCATACACACTTGACCTTGACCTTCATCTCCCCAGGCTAGGTCAAGGAAGGTACAGATTGGAGAAGTTCCAACAATCTTGCGCAAATGTCGGTACTGAAACAGATAAAACAATGGAAAATCGTTATATATTAGGTTAGGTTAGGTAAGGTTTGCCAGGAAACAGGACAAGTGTTTCCTGATACGGGTCTTAGTTTACCTGGAGAGAGTTCTGGGGGTCAGCGCCCCACTTGTCCTGTTTCCTGACAAACATTATACAGGGTATTTCGGGCAGTAACAACAAACACAGAAAATAAAAATTAAAATATAAAATGATGAAATAGAATAAGATTTCGAACTTCTTGACTAGTAAAACAATATAGTAGATGCTCGGAATTTTAGACTAGCAAAGTGAAATGATTGATAAGAAATATTTCCAACAAAGAGACACTTGTGTCTCCTTGTTGGAAATATAAACACATATGCAGTATAATGTGATCCTTTATTAACAACGTTTCGCCCACACAGTTTACCCGACGGTGTAAGGAGGCAAAAACAAAGTGCAATAGAGAATGGAAAAAGTACAGAAGGCAGAGAACACACGAAAATAGGGAGATCAGTCGCAGAGCCAGGAATGAGTACGCACAGGTAAGGAGGGAGGCCCAGCGACAGTATGAAAATGACATAGCATCGAGAATCAAGACTGACCCGAAACTGTTGTATAGCCACATCAGGAGGAAGACAACAGTCAAAGACCAGGTGATCAGATTAAGGACAGAAGGTGGAGAACTCACAAGAAATGATCAGGAGGTATGTGAGGAGCTGAACAGGAGATTTAAGGAAGTTTTTACAGTAGAGACAGGAAGGGCTGTGGGAAGACAGCACAGAAGGGAACATCAAGAGGGAATATACCAACAAGTGTTGGATGACATACAAACAACTGAGGAGGAGGTGAAGAAGCTCTTAAGTGACCTTGACACCTCAAAGGCGATGGCCCGGGACAACATCTCCCCATGGTCCTTAGAGAAGGAGCAGAGATGCTGTGTGTGCCTCTAACCACAATCTTCAACAAATCCCTTGAAACTGGGCAACTACCTGAGAAATGGAAGACAGCTAATGTAGTCCCCATATTTAAGAAAGGAAACAGAAACGAGGCACTAAACTACAGACCTGTGTCTCTGACATGTATTGTGTGCAAAGTCATGGAGAAGATTATCAGGAGGAGAGTGGTCGAACACCTGGAAAGGAACAAGATTATAAATGAAAACCAGCATGGGTTCATGGAAGGCAAATCTTGTATCACAAACCTCCTGGAGTTTTATGACAAGGTAACAGAAGTAAGACACGAAGAGAGGGTTTGGGTAGATTGCGTTTTCCTAGACTGCAGGAAGGCCTTTGACACAGTTCCCCACAAGAGATTAGTGCAGAAGCTGGAGGATCAGGCACACATAAAAGGAAGGGCACTGCAATGGATAAGGGAATACCTGACAGGGAGGCAGCAACGAGTCATGGTACGTGAAGAGGTATCACAGTGGGCGCCTGTTACGAGCGGGGTCCCACAGGGGTCAGTTCTAGGACCAGTGCTATTTTTGATATATGTGAACGACATGATGGAAGGAATAGACTCTGAAGTGTCCCTGTTCGCAGATGACGTGAAGTTGATGAGAAGAATTAAATCGGACGAGGATGAGGCAGGACTGCAAAGAGACCTGGAGAGGCTGGACATGTGGTCCAGTAACTGGCTCCTCGAATTCAATCCAGCCAAATGCAAAGTCATGAAGATTGGGGAGGGGCAAAGAAGACCGCAGACAGAATATAGGCTAGGTGGACAAAGACTACAGACCTCACTCAGGAGAAAGACCTTGGGGTGACCATAACACCGAGTACATCACCGGAGGCACACATCAACCAAATAACCGCTGCAGCATACGGGCGCCTGGCAAACCTGAGAATAGCGTTCCGATACCTCAATAAGGAATCGTTCAAGACACTGTACACTGTGTATGTTAGGCCCATACTGGAGTATGCAGCACCAGTCTGGAACCCACACCTGGTCAAGCACGTCAAGAAGTTAGAGAAAGTACAAAGGTTTGCAACAAGGCTAGTCCCAGAGCTCAAGGGAATGTCGTACGAGGAAAGGTTAAGGGAAATCGGACTGACGACACTGGAGGACAGAAGGGTCAGGGGAGACATGATAACGACATACAAGATACTGCGGGGAATAGACAAGGTGGACAGAGATAGGATGTTCCAGAGAGGGGACACAGGGACAAGGGGTCACAACTGGAAGCTGAAGACTCAGACGAGTCACAGGGACGTTAGGAAGTATTTCTTCAGTCATAGAGTTGTCAGCAAGTGGAATAGCCTAGCAAGTGAAGTAGTGGAGGCAGGAACCATACATAGTTTTAAGAAGAGGTATGACAAAGCTCAGGAAGCAGAGAGAGAGAGGATCCAGTAGCGATCAGTGAAGAGGCGGGGCCAGGAGCTGAGTCTCGACCCCTGCAACCACAATTAGGTGAGTACAATTAGGTGAGTACAGTGGGCTTTTTCAAGTCACAAACAGATCTAGATCTGTTTGTGTTTGTAGGTCTGTTTGACTTGAAAAAGCCCACTGTGTGGGCGAAATGTTGTCAATAAAGGATCACATTATACTGCATATGTGTTTATATTTCCATTGTGTCGGTATTTTATACCATTTATTTCCGTCTCCTTGTTGACCTTGTGTATAATACTGTTCTTTTATTAACAACGTTTCACCCAACCCTGACAGTAGGGTGGGATTTAAGTGAGGGAAACAATGGCATTTGTCCAGGGGCCCCCACCCACATATAAGGGCCCCCTCCCCAAATGGGGGGCCCTAAAATGTGGGGATTTGTGTAGCTTAGTGGCCATGGGGTAAAATGCACATAAGGAACATAGTTGTAGAAAATTTGGTGCATTTTCCAAAATTATGTTTCATAATTTTTAAAATGTAATTCGATGATATGTATTGCTGTTGGTTTAAAAATTAATTTGGAAGTGATAAAGAGAACCAACAGACAAGTAGCGTCGGGTGGAGGAGGCGCCATATTGGGAAATTTGTGGAAGATCGGTCTGAATACCGGTTAATATAATCAATCGCCATCGAGGCCAAATTGAATTGGAATGGCCTCAAAGGACCAGAAAATAATGCGGTGACGCCTTACACTGCAGACTGAGAAAAAATAAGTATGAAAACCACTGCAATAGAGTGGATACAGGGTGAAATAAGAGGATGCCATGCTGGAATTCAATCGTGGGACCACATGGATTTCGAGAATTGGATTTTGAACTGGGAAATAAAGCCATCAGCACTCACAGCTAAGTAAATCTTTTTATGTTGAGCTATCTGGCCAGTTTAGTTTCTTCATAGTAAGATATTTGTTGTGGGTGATCCAGCGGCAATCAGCGACCTCAAGAGAAAATTTGGTAAGTGTGGGTGATAACCAATTAATTTTTTCCCTAATATTGTATATATATCTGTGTACCCCCTTCCCCCCTCCTTCTGCAAGTCCACCTCACATTATACAGTCCACTTTTAATTTAAATATTAGTACCAGAATTTACTGTAAGTAATGGTTCTTACAATCATAATAATATTCATTTTTACAGGTATATTATGCAACTTTTACAGACCATAGCTGACACCAATGACATACGTACTACTATATAGAAAGCCCCTTGTTATGCAGAACATTTCGGGTAAATTAGGTCAAATTTGTCCCCAGGATGCGACCCACAGCAGTTCACTAACACTCAGGTACCTATTTTACTGATAGGTGAACATGGACAGCAGGTGTTTTAAGGAAACACGTCCTAATGTTTTCACCCTTACCGGGGATCAAACCCCGAACATCAATGTGTGAGCTGAGTGTGCTAGCAACCCAGCTACGGGCTTTATTGCTAGTTTATTAGTCAGAAAATAGTGCTTCTTGACTCAGGTCTTCATTTTGTTTCCTGACGCGGGTCTTAGTCATATGATGACCCACAGCTGGAGTTTTTGGTCATTTGACCGAGGCCTTCCGCTGGCTTACCAGTCCATCCCTTTAAAAATTAACTTCAGTGTTGTTTGTCACTAGATCAAGAATGATTTTAATTATAACAAATTTTTAAAGGTTAACCGATAAGCCAGTAGAAGGTCTCAGTCAGATGACCAAAAACTCCAGCTGCGTATCATCATTTAACTAACCTGGAGTTTACCTGGAGAGAGTTTCGGGGGTCAACGCCCCCGCGGCCCGGTCTGTGACCCGCATCAGGAAATGCTCGTCCTGTTTCCTGACTAAACTTTCCCAAGTAATGCTTATTATAACAGTCTTCAAATAGGGAAGATACGTCATAATATACACCTGGAAAGTCCTAGAGGGACTAGTCTCAAATGTTCAGATGGTGCAATGAAAAAGAGGCGGGTAACACAAAGGTAACACACAAGGTAACACAAAGGTAACACACAAGGTAACACAAAGGTAACACACAAGGTAACACAAAGGTAACACACAAGGTAACACAAAGGTAACACACAAGGTAACACAAAGGTAACACACAAGGTAACACAAAGGTAACACACAAGGTAACACAAAGGTAACACACAAGGTAACACAAAGGTAACACACAAGGTAACACAAAGGTAACACACAAGGTAACACAAAGGTAACACACAAGGTAACACAAAGGTAACACACAAGGTAACACAAAGGTAACACACAAGGTAACACAAAGGTAACACACAAGGTAACACAAAGGTAACACACAAGGTAACACAAAGGTAACACACAAGGTAACACAAAGGTAACACACAAGGTAACACAAAGGTAACACACAAGGTAACACAAAGGTAACACACAAGGTAACACAAAGGTAACACACAAGGTAACACAAAGGTAACACACAAGGTAACACAAAGGTAACACACAAGGTAACACAAAGGTAACACACAAGGTAACACAAAGGTAACACACAAGGTAACACAAAGGTAACACACAAGGTAACACAAAGGTAACACACAAGGTAACACAAAGGTAACACACAAGGTAACACAAAGGTAACACACAAGGTAACACAAAGGTAACACACAAGGTAACACAAAGGTAACACACAAGGTAACACAAAGGTAACACACAAGGTAACACAAAGGTAACACACAAGGTAACACAAAGGTAACACAAGGTAACACAAAGGTAACACACAAGGTAACACAAAGGTAACACAAAGGTAACACACAAGGTAACACAAAGGTAACACACAAGGTAACACAAAGGTAACACACAAGGTAACACAAAGGTAACACACAAGGTAACACAAGGTAACCACAAGGTAACACAAAGGTAACACAAAGGTAACACAAAGGTAACACAAAGTGTCAGGGGCCCAAGACTATTCAACTGCCTCCCAGCATGCGTAAACGGGTTACGAATGGACGCTGGCGTCTGCTGGGACAGGTCACCAAAGTCAGTACCCGGACCAGCCGGGCTGTGGTTCGTTAGATGTTATACGTTGCGGCCACAGTAACAGCTGGTTGACCGAGTCTCTGATCCACCAAGAAGCTCCCTGGAGTCAGGAACCTGGGACAGCACAGGCGTTGACCCCCACAATCACCCGTGTGTTTAATTAGCTATAAGGGATACATGAAATTGTAATCTATCTTACGCAATCATTGAAGGCGTTGGAAGGAGGAGGTCTTCGTGATGCATGAAAAGAACTGGTTGCAGGATTGACCATCCCTAAGATAGAGTTGAGCTGAACCCTGGCGACCTTCTCCCATCCAGCATACACCAGTCTTCTTTCACTAATGTTTCCAGCGCTAAAAAGAAAATAAAAGATATGGGTACTTTAATATATTCCACCTTCCTTCATAAAAGAAAACTGTATAACTATAACTTGGTCAGTAAGAGTCAAATGTGATAGGTCAAGAGCAATAACTCGACTTCACTATGCAAGCAGAGAAGGTACAGGGTTGAAGTTGGTCCTCACCTTGCAGCTAACACAACACTAATTGATCGAGGAATTGATTCATAGACAAATTCGAACAGTATCCAGGGAATTTTGAGTCATTCCTCAAGCAAAACCTGCCCTCTAACTCTTCCAAAAACAACGGTTAGGAGGAAATCTGTTCCAGTGCACCTCCACAGATGCGAAATTATTCCATGACTCCAGCGAAGTGTGGCGCTACTCCATGTGTCCGGCTTCATTTCGTTCTTAAACCAAATCGAACAACTCTAGCTGTGTCAGATGATACATTATCGTCTTAGGAGCTAGGGGCAAGAACTTGATAACATTGAAATTGATTATTTAGTCATTTATAGAACTTTCAATCAGCAGTTGTTCACGTTATTTTATCCACCTTCTGGAGCACAAATGCGTACACTGAAGGCTGAACATACCTAGATAACACCTGGATCCATATTATAAAACTAACAAAGTTTACCCTTAATGATCATACTATACTTGAAGAATTTAAGATAATCTGATCTAAGGAACAGAAGATACCTTCAGTTCCTCTGAAACTTACGGGAATCTTGCAGGCTGTTACTGCAATTTGTGAAGGACTAACAGGATCCAGCCAGTAACCCTCTCCAACAGAGGATATCTTGGTTGCAAAGCGACAACTTTTCATCTCAACCACTCCATACAGAGGAACAGTCTGAGCCAATAGGTCTTCCAGCTGAAATTAAAGTTGACGTGTCAGCAGATGGGTCTATAAAAGATGAGGTAAATCATAGAATTAACGAGGTGTAAAAAGGTGAGTGGTGCATTGAGGAGTCTGTGGAGACAAAGAACTTTATCCATGAAAGCAAAGTGGGGGATGTATGGGAGTATAGTTATACCAACCATCTTGTATGGGTGTGAGGCATGGGTTGTGAATGTTGCAACAAGGAGAGGGCTGGAGGCAGTGGAGGAGACTGGAGGGCAGTGTGTCATTTGAATATAATGGAGAGAATCATTAGTTTGGAGATTAGGAGGAGGTGTGGGATTACCAAAACTCTTATCCAGAGGGCTGAGGAGGGGTTGTTGAGGTGGTTAGGACATATAGAGAAGATGAAACGATATAGAATGACTTCGAGAGTGTATAAATCTGTATTGGAGGGAAGGCTGGGTAGGGATCGGCCTAGGCAAGGTTGGAGGGAGGGGGTTAAGGTTTTGTGTGCGAGGGGCTTGGACTTCCAGCAAGCATGCATGAGCATGCTAGATAGGCGCAAATGGAGGCAAATAGATTTTAGGACTTGATGTACTGTTGGAGTATAAGTAAGGTAACATTTATGAAGGGATTCAGGGAAACCAGCAGGCCTGGAGATGGGAAGTACAGTGTCTGCACTCAGAAGGAGGGGTGTTAAAGTTCCAGTTTTATAACTGTAGTGTAAACGCACCTCTGGCAAGACAGTGATGGAGTGAATGATGAAAGTTTTTTTTTCAGGCCACCCTGCCTTGGTGGGAGACGGCCGATATATTAATAAAAGAAAACATAAGGCCGGTATACAATGTTAGATATGAGTTGAACATGCCTAGCGTGGGTCTGAAGGCCTACTGCGGTGTTTATTATAAGATAAAGAATTAGACACATGTGCAACATCTGGGTATCTTTATTGCAATACAAGGATATAACCGGAAGACAGCAGAACTATATACCAAAGATAAAGTGATCAGTCCCTCAACAGCATCGACACCATGCCTAACCCTTCTAGGGTAGGGTAGGTGCCTGAGCCCGAGCCTTTAGCTCACGAAAATCACTCACTACGAAAGCAAAAGACTTGGCAGACGATGCACCATCCCCCCAATGAAAAGCAGGGGTGTCACTAGCACGTTAAGAGACCATACAATAAGTGTCAGGGGCCCGAGACTGTTCAACTGCCTCTCAGCACACATAAGGGGGATTACCAACAGACCCCTGGCAGTCTTCAAGCTGGCACTGGACAAGCACCTAAAGTCAGTTCCGGATCAGCCGGGCTGTAGCTCATATGTTGGTTTGCGTGCAGCCAGCAGCAACAGCCTGGTTGATCAGGCTCTGATCCACCAGGAGGCCTGGTCTCAGACCGGGCCGCGGGGGCGTTGATTCCCGGAACTCTCTCCAGGTAAACATAAGACTGTCATTCCCATTAGCCCCCTTGGGGCGGGGATGGCAGACCAGAGAGGCCTAGCTTGTGGCTAGGCCTGGGGACAGTTGGTCCCAAAGATGAGGAGGTACTTGTGCCTCCTCCCATGGGAGACTTAGGTCTCAGACACTCCCTAAAGAGGGAGCCAAGGCCGGGCCACCACTTGGAAAAGGCCCGGGCCGGGAGAATACCGGCGAATATTTAATAATAATAATAATCCCTCAACAGCATTTAAATAATTATTTCTATTAAACACTGAGGACATATTTCCTGTATATTAAAGCTCTTGAACCATATAAATCATTATTTCAATAGATAACAATTCCTAAAAATGCTTGGAAAATAATCTTTACAATAAACCTGTCCACATTTCAAACTGGTTTAAACAAATCCACGTTTTTTAAACTCACAATTATGATAATTAAGTCAGACTACATTAATCAGATAAAAAATACCAAAGATTAGAGCAGTTATCGATAATTCTTACAAAGTCACAAGTCCACAGTAACTTACTGACATAAGCACAGCTCGGGAGGGGGGCAGGTGATCTTGTATGTTTCCGAAGATAAAGGAGTTATCTTTAGAGATAAGAGGTACATATCTCTGCTTATCTTTACTTCTCAGTGCTGCATACACTTCTGAAGTCTTCACATAAGCACACAACAGCTGTAAATAAAAATATTACGAAGACATTCTGGCTAACTTTCTTGTTTGGGATCGATTCCTGTTGACTTTGTTGAAGTTTCTCGCTACAGGATAATTATTATAATCAAAAGGAAGCGCTAAACCACAAGGGTTATACAGCCCAATGCACGATAAACTATTTTTACGAAGTGCAATTTAATGATGATTCCAAACTGATTGACACTGTCAAAATATATAGAAAGTATGTATTTCTATATACATGATAATCTGGAAAAATCACAGTAATCCAGATAATATATACATTAAGGTGTATATACACTGATAAATGTGCATATACAGAAGTGTGTATATACAATGGGAGATGTGTATATAAAGAGATATGTATCACTCAGTGCATGTACACTGAGAGGTGTATATTACTGCATATACACTGAGAGGTGTATAACACTGTATGTACACTGAGAGGTGTATATCACTGCATATACACTGAGAGGTGTATATCACTGCATATACACTGAGAGGTGTATATCACTGCATATACACTGAGAGGTGTATATAACTGCATATACACTGAGAGGTGTATAACACTGTATGTACACTGAGAGGTGTATATCACTGCATATACACTGAGAGGTGTATATCACTGCATATACCTGAGAGGTGTATATAACTGCATATACACTGAGAGGTGTATAACACTGTATGTACACTGAGAGGTGTATATCACTGCATATACACTGAGAGGTGTATATCACTGCATATACACTGAGAGGTGTATATAACTGCATATACACTGAGAGGTGTATAACACTGTATGTACACTGAGAGGTGTATATAACTGCATATACTGAGAAGTGTATATAACTGCATATACATGAGAGGTGTATATAACTGCATATACACTGAGAGGTGTATATCACTGCATATACACTGAGAGGTGTATATAACTGCATATACACTGAGAGGTGTATATCACTGCATATACACTGGAGAGGTGTATATAACTGCATATACACTGAGGGTGTATATAACTGCATATACACTGAGAGGTGTATATAACTGCATATACACTGAGAGGTGTATATCACTGCATATACACTGAGAGGTGTATATAACTGCATATACACTGAGAGGTGTATATAACTGCATATACACTGAGAGGTGTATATAACTGCATATACACTGAGAGGTGTATATAACTGCATATACACTGAGAAGTGTATATAACTGCATATACACTGAGAGGTGTATATAACTGCATATACACTGGAGAAGTGTATATAACTGCATATACACTGAGAGGTGTATATAAACTGCATATACACTGAGAAGTGTATATAACTGCATATACACTGAGAGTGTGTATATAACTGCATATACACTGAGAAGTGTATATAACTGCATATACACTGAGAGGTGTATATAACTGCATATACACTGAGAAGGTATATAACTGCATATACACTGAGAGGTGTATATAACTGCATATACACTGAGAGGTGTATATCACTGCATATACACTGAGAAGTGTATATAACTGCATATACACTGAGAGGTGTATATAACTGCATATACACTGAGAGGTGTATATAACTGCATATACACTGAGAAGTGTATATAACTGCATATACACTGAGAAGTGTATATAACTGCATATACACTGAGAGGTGTATATAACTGCATATACACTGAGAAGTGTATATAACTGCATATACACTGAGAAGTGTTATTAACTGCATATACACTGAGAGGTTGTATATAACTGCATATACACTGAGAAGTGTATATAACTGCATATACACTGAGAAGTGTATATAACTGCATATACACTGAGAGGTGTATATCACTGCATATACACTGAGAGGTGTACTTCAGTGTTTAAAGACTAAAAGTTTCATATCCCAGTATATATACTGAGAAGTATATATCTCTCAGAGTATATACACTGGGAATATATTTTCGGTTATATGGATTTAATTCTAGGTGTTAAAGAGGAGACATACGACCATAATAACCCTGGTGTAGTAGATAGACTTCAAACCTAATTAACCAAACACTAAGAAGCAAATCATCTGGTAACTTATATATTAGATTTTTAATTAATGAACGATTATCTTGATAACAAAATTATGATAATCTTGTCAAGATAACCATTATTCTTGAGATTTTAAGTAAACATGAATAAAATACTTAAAGAACACAGTTTATATACACACTGAAGTGCATATCTCTTGTCTAGTAGCGATAAGAGTACATAAAAATATATGCAGGGTAGTAGGGAAAAAATGCTAGTGTAACTTTGGGGAAAAATCTCTAGATATTTCCCTGGTCATTTCTTCTTCTCCGAGGCTGTGGGTTCCTATTTACCAAATAAACACAGGGTGTTTCAAAACAAGGACCCACTTTCAAAACAGTATATATCACAATCGGGTCCATCTTTTTAAAACACCCTGTCTTCTCTTCCAAAACACACAGGACCAACAACATACCTGTGGAAAATACTGTATATATTTTCCAGAAATTCGGTATTTATATGTAAATAGATGGCCATACTGTATTTAATAATATTTATATAATAGAAAACGGAAAGCCTGCGTCTGCGCAGACGAGACTCGCCATCTTGGCTTTGAATTGGATACAACGTTAGTGTAATGGGAAGGAATTTTCGTGCTCTAGAGGATAAAATTTGGCTGACACTTCTCAAATAGGAGGCGAAATTGGTGGATATGCATTCCTGCATAATTTGAGATATCAGACGACTGGACAAGACAGCTCCAGGAACCTCAGATAAGCTCTCTAGATTTGTGTATAATTCTGGCCAGTGTTTTCATAAATTTAGTTAGTGAGGTTTTTCTGAGTATGATACAACTTAATATCCAGTCAAATTGGTGAGTGATATTAAGATATATTTTCCTTCTGTTATGCAAATGTGTGTATATATAACCATTTATTATTTTTAATATACAGTCCACAAATTTATATATTTACCAGTATTCCTGGTGTATGTATATTTTATTTAATTAATAGGTCCAGAGCAACTTGTGGATATGACAGTGGTAGGTATCGAAGGGGGATATTTTTTGCGGCCTAGGTGTCCCAAATTCCTACTTTTCTAACTGATAAATAATAATTATCTGTTCATTTACTGTTATGTACATAATGATACATTCAGCTAAATGCAATTTTCCACAATACCATTTTCTTAGTGCTTTGTGCAATCTCCTGAAGTTGCGTGTCTGTAAGGCAGGTTACGAACTCCCAGTTCATAAGTTCGAGTGCTGTACTGGTCATCATGTTCATCTGTGGGAGAGAAAAATAATATTGTACCATAATTTGGAAGGCAAATGACAGCAATAGGTATAAATGAGTTGAGGGGATATTGCTAATTCTGTCTCTGTTGAATTGATGGGCTTATCGTGGGCAAAACGGATTCTCATTAATGTATATATATATATATATATCTAGATGTGTGTATCTGTGTGTATATATACATCTGGATGTGTGTATCTATGTGTTTATCCATGTGTGTATACATCTAGATGTGTATATCTATGTGTATATACATCTAGATGTGTGTATCTATGTGTTTATACATATAGATGTGTGTATCTATGTGTATATATACATCTGGATGTGTGTATCCATGTGTGTATACATCTAGATGTGTGTATCTATGTATATATATGTATACATTATATATATATATATATATATATATATATATATATATATATATATATATATATATATATATTTAGATGTGTGTATCTATGTATATATACATCTAGATGCGTGTATCTATGTACATATACATATAGAAGTGTATATATCTTACTGTATGTACATTTACAGGTAAATATCACAGTGTATACGCCCTCTAAGGCAGGGGTTCTCAATCAGGGGGAAATTCTTCCCCTGGGGGAATTTTAGGTTGTTTCAGGGGACCTGGTACCACTGAACAAAGTGTGGTAGCCTGTAGATTATATATCATATGTAGAGCTGTAGTTTTTAATTTAATCCGTGACATTCATTAAACATTACGTGAATAATGCAGAAGCCTGGTCGCAGACCGGGCCGCGGGGGCGTTGACCCCCAGAAACCCTCTCCAGGTATTCTCCAGGTATACTCCAGGTATACTCCTCTCCAGGTAAATGTATATGTACTGACATAGAAAATAAATTGAATATTACATGCATATTAATCACCTATAAATGTACATGCATAAGAGATATACATTTCTAGATGTATATATACATATATATACACACATTTAGATGTATATACACATAGATTTGGAATGTACGTTTTGAGTCAGTCTTGGGAAGAGGTAATAACACTTTGATATATGGTGAAAAGACTGAATGGGACCCAAAAAAAAATTTGAGAATCACTTCCCCAAGATATATAAATCTTCCAAAATTTATTTTTTATTTCTTTGTACAGTATACAGCGTGTACTTTACATGTAATAAAATATTGTTAGAGACAAGTAAAGGCAGTAACGTACCTGAGCATACAACTGTGTAAGTATACTGAGAGGGGTGTTGCATCTTTGAGAATCACACAGTGTCTGGGGGACAAGAGATGGAGATATAACCCCATGGAAATGGATCCAAGGAAATGGAGATATAACTCCATGAAAATGGATCCAAGAAAATGGAGATATAACTCCAATTTATAGGATAGAGAGCCATTCATCAGCATTAATTCCCCCCCCCCCATCCCCCATGAAGGGTCACTTTAGGAGACAGAACACTCTCACCTTCTTAGCTTTTGATAGAAGAGGCTGATCTGGAAAGCTATTTTCGAAGTCCTTTATCCAATTGCTAGCTGCTCCTTCAAATTGCGAAGCATCAGTATTACAGTTATTCATTTCTTGCAGAGTTGCAGCCTTTGCAATACGGTCCTTAAGGGTCCTAAGATCCTGCATCACTGCACAACCTTCTTCTCTTCTCTTGCTGACTGTGAGTTGTTCCATCTGGAGGGCCTCTTCCAGGTCTCCATACTTCCCTATTACTCTTTCTTTGTTTCTGAGGAGGTTCTTGTGAGCCTGGATTTGCTCTTCAAGTTCCTGATTATAATGGCTAAGCTGAGACACAGCTTTGTTGCACTTATCAATCTGGCAATTGACCTCATTCCTCGCCTTTGTCATCAGGTTTTCAATAGCCTTCTTAATACTCACAACTGCGCATTCATCTCGAGGATGGTCGATTACTGTACAAGCCTGACAGATCCACACCTCGCAAGTGTCACAGTGGAACAACAGATACTGGCCATGTTCCCCACAGACTCCAGCATTCAACTTGGGAGTGAAACCACCGGATGCCATGGAAGTGGAATCCATCACAGGAGAATTATCGACCGAATACATTTCCTCTACGGTGTAGTTAGGTTTGAGTTCAGAGGCGGAAGTGAGAGTGTGTTCACTGCGGCAGTTGGGACAGGTAAGACACCCACTTTTGCTTCTGATGATGTCGTGGATACAACTACTGCAGAAGGTGTGACCGCAAGGCAGCACTCTGGAGCGACGGGTATCGAAGTCGTAGACAGAAAAACAGATTTTGCAGTGAGAAACCTTCTTGTTCACCTGTCGGAAGAGATAATGACAGTAGACTTTTTCAATCTGACACAGAAGTGACTATTATAATAGGTAACTTAAAGGAGATCAGTCCCTTACCCTTGATCTATCATGGAACAAGGCTAAGGGGACCGAGGACCTATCAAGTCCATCAACCTTGGAGAAAGGGGATTTGGGGTGGTCAGTCCCTCAGCCTGGAGGGACTGACCACCTCATCTGCATTTTGTACTCAATAATGACTGAAGAAGCCTACTGTGTAGGCGAAACGTTTCCTCAATAAATATACCCAATTGTTATATATATATATATATATATATATATAATATATATATATATATATATATATATATATATATATATATATATTATACATCTATATATCAGCCATAACCTGCCAGCATAGTTAAGTTTGGGAAAATTTACGTTTCAAACGCTGTATGCCCCTACGGCTTTAGCGCTCTCCCGAAAATTTAAAGGAATAATAATAATAATTATAATAATAATAATAATTATAATAATAATAATAATAACGACCCTCACCTATATATAATAAAAATATATAATAACAAATATTGAAATTTAAAACTAAGAGTGAATTAGAACTAATTAGAATTTAGAGTAAATTAGAATAAATAATATATCAAAATTAAAAATCAACAAAGAGTAAATTAGAATAAAATAATAAAAAAATAACATTGTAAAGGTGTGCGCCCCTGGCAGGTCACGTGACCAACTTGTTGACAACAACGAAGATAGTTTTTTCGTTTTTTCGTTAAAAAACGATGAAAAAACCGGATAATAGTGTGTGAAAAGTGTACAGTGGAACACTTAAAGTGTACAGCATCACTTTAAGTGGTCAGTAGGTGGTTGAATTCTTCCTGGAGTGAAATATTACGTTATGTTATATTAGGCTCTAATATAAAGTTTGCTATATACTTTTTGTGTTAAATTTAATATCACAAAAAAGGGGTTGTTATAGTACATGCTGTTTAATTTTTGTAGCCTTAATGACCCTCGTGTAGTAGAAAGACTTTAAACCTCATTAACCAGCCTTAATGACCCTCGTGTAGTAGATAGACTTTAAACCCCATTAACCAGCCTTAATGACCCTGGTGTAGTAGATAGACTTTAAACCCCATTAACCAACCTTAATGACCCTGGTGTAGTAGATAGACTTTAAACCCCATTAACCAGCCTTAATGACCCTGGTGTAGTAGATAGACTTTAAACCCCATTAACCAACCTTAATGACCCTGGTGTAGTAGATAGACTTTAAACCCCATTAACCAACCTTAATGACCCTCGTGTAGTAGATAGACTTTAAACCCCATTAACCAACCTTAATGACCCTGGTGTAGTAGATAGACTTTAAACCATATTAACCAACCTTAATGACCCTGGTGTAGTAGATAGACTTTAAACCCCATTAACCAACCTTAATGACCCTGGTGTAGTAGATAGACTTTAAACCCCATTAACCAACCTTAATGACCCTGGTGTAGTAGATAGACTTTAAACCCCATTAACCAACCTTAATAACCCTGGTGTAGTAGATAGACTTTAAACCCCATTAACCAACCTTAATGACCCTGGTGTAGTAGATAGACTTTAAACCCCATTAACCAACCTTAATGACCCTGGTGTAGTAGATAGACTTTAAACCCCATTAACCAACCTTAATGACCCTGGTGTAGTAGATAGACTTTAAACCCCATTAACCAACCTTAATGACCCTGGTGTAGTAGATAGACTTTAAACCCCATTAACCAACCTTAATGACCCTGGTGTAGTAGACTTTAAACCCCATTAACCAGCCTTAATGACCCTCGTGTAGTAGATAGACTTTAAACCCCATTAACCAACCTTAATGACCCTGGTGTAGTAGATAGACTTTAAACCCCATTAACCAACTTAATGACCCTGGTGTAGTAGATAGACTTTAAACCCCATTAACCAACCTTAATGACCCTGGTGTAGTAGATAGACTTTAAACCCCATTAACCAACCTTAATGACCCTGGTGTAGTAGATAGACTTTAAACCCCATTAACCAACCATAATGACCCTCGTGTAGTAGATAGACTTTAAACCCCATTAACCAACCTTAATGACCCTGGTGTAGTAGACTTTAAACCCCATTAACCAACCTTAATGACCCTGGTGTAGTAGATAGACTTTAAACCCCATTAACCAACCTTAATGACCCTGGTGTAGTAGACTTTAAACCCCATTAACCAGCCTTAATGACCCTCGTGTAGTAGATAGACTTTAAACCCCATTAACCAACCTTAATGACCCTGGTGTAGTAGATAGACTTTAAACCCCATTAACCAACTTAATGACCCTGGTGTAGTAGATAGACTTTAAACCCCATTAACCAACCTTAATGACCCTCGTGTAGTAGATAGACTTTAAACCCCATTAACCAACCTTAATGACCCTGGTGTAGTAGACTTTAAACCCCATTAACCAGCCTTAAAGACCCTCGTGTAGTAGATAGACTTTAAACCCCATTAACCAACCTTAATGACCCTGGTGTAGTAGATAGACTTTAAAAACCCCATTAACCAACCTTAATGACCCTGGTGTAGTAGATAGACTTTAAACCCCATTAACCAACCTTAATGACCCTGGTGTAGTAGATAGACTTTAAACCCCATTAACCAAACCCTTAATGACCCTGGTGTAGTAGATAGACTTTAAACCCCATTAACCAACCTTAATGACCCTGGTGTAGTAGATAGACTTTAAAACCCCCATTAACCAACCTTAATGACCCTCGTGTAGTAGATAGACTTTAAACCCCATTAACCAACCTTAATGACCCTGGTGTAGTAGACTTTAAACCCCATTAACCAGCCTTAATGACCCTCGTGTAGTAGATAGACTTTAAACCCCATTAACCAACCTTAATGACCCTGGTGTAATAGATGGACTTTAAACCCCATTAACCAACCTTAATGACCCTGGTGTAGTAGATAGACTTTAAACCCCATTAACCAACCTTAATGACCCTGGTGTAGTAGATAGACTTTAAACCCAATTAACCAACCTTAATGACCCTGGTGTAGTAGATAGACTTTAAGCCCCATTAACCAACCTTAATGACCCTGGTGTAGTAGATAGACTTTAAACCCCATTAACCAACCTTAATAAGCCTGGTGTAGTAGACAGGCTTCAAACCCCCATCAACCAACCTTAATGAGCCTGGTGTAGTAGACAGGCTTCAAACCCCACAGGCTTCCATCATTAAGTTTTAGCCTCACCAGCACCAATCAGAGACCCTGATCTACCCATCACTCAGGTAAGTGATTTAACGTTATTGCTGTTATTTAAACCATGTATACCTGGAGGTGGGGAGATCTTGATCCAAGGAATGACACCTGTTCATCCTCTTCCTTGGATCGAACCTGATTGCCTCCCATTCCCCTCTCAGTGTTTAGTGCTTCCCAGCTAAATGTAATAATAATAATAATAATAATAATAATAATAATAATAATATACTTGCACATTACAATTAAATAATCTCTTTTTTTTTTGTTCACAGAGGTATATTATATTACATTGTTCACAGGATATATACACAGAGATATATTATATTGTTCACAGGATATATACACAGAGATATATTATATTGTTCACAGGATATATACACAGAGATATATTATATTGTTCACAGGATATATACACAGAGATATATTATATTGTTCACAGGATATATACACAGAGAGGTATATTATATTGTTCACAGGATATATACACAGAGATATATTATATTGTTCACAGGATATATACACAGAGATATATTATATTGTTCACAGGATATATACACAGAGATATATTATATTGTTCACAGGATATATACACAGAGATATATTATATTGTTCACAGGATATATACACAGAGATATATTATATTGTTCACAGGATATATACACAGAGATATATTATATTGTTCACAGGATATATACACAGAGAGGTATATTATATTGTTCACAGGATATATACACAGAGATATATTATATTGTTCACAGGATATATACACAGAGATATATTATATTGTTCACAGGATATATACACAGAGATATATTATATTGTTCACAGGATATATACACAGAGAGGTATATTATATTGTTCACAGGATATATACACAGAGATATATTATATTGTTCACAGGATATATACACAGAGATATATTATATTGTTCACAGGATATATACACAGATATATTATATTGTTCACAGGATATATACACAGAGATATATTATATTGTTCACAGGATATATACACAGAGATATATTATATTGTTCACAGGATATATACACAGAGATATATTATATTGTTCACAGGATATATACACAGAGATATATTATATTGTTCACAGGATATATACACAGAGATATATTATATTGTTCACAGGATATATACACAGAGATATATTATATTGTTCACAGGATATATACACAGAGAGGTATATTATATTGTTCACAGGATATATACACAGAGATATATTATATTGTTCACAGGATATATACACAGAGATATATTATATTGTTCACAGGATATATACACAGAGATATATTATATTGTTCACAGGATATATACACAGAGATATATTATATTGTTCACAGGATATATACACAGAGATATATTATATTGTTCACAGGATATATACACAGAGAGGTATATTATATTGTTCACAGGATATATACACAGAGATATATTATATTGTTCACAGGATATATACACAGAGATATATTATATTGTTCACAGGATATATACACAGAGATATATTATATTGTTCACAGGATATATACACAGAGAGGTATATTATATTGTTCACAGGATATATACACAGAGATATATTATATTGTTCACAGGATATATACACAGAGATATATTATATTGTTCACAGGATATATACACAGAGATATATTATATTGTTCACAGGATATATACACAGAGATATATTATATTGTTCACAGGATATATACACAGAGATATATATATTGTTCACAGGATATATACACAGAGATATATTATATTGTTCACAGGATATATACACAGAGATATATTATATTGTTCACAGGATATATACACAGAGATATATTATATTGTTCACAGGATATATACACAGAGATATATTATATTGTTCACAGGATATATACACAGAGAGGTATATTATATTGTTCACAGGATATATACACAGAGATATATTATATTGTTCACAGGATATATACACAGAGATATATTATATTGTTCACAGGATATATACACAGAGATATATTATATTGTTCACAGGATATATACACAGAGATATATTATATTGTTCACAGGATATATACACAGAGATATATATATTGTTCACAGGATATATACACAGAGATATATTATATTGTTCACAGGATATATACACAGAGAGGTATATTATATTGTTCACAGGATATATACACAGAGATATATTATATTGTTCACAGGATATATACACAGAGAGGTATATTATATTGTTCACAGGATATATATAGAGAAGTATATTACATTGTTCACAGGATATATACACAGAGAGGTATATTACATTGTTCACAGGATATATATACACAGAGAGGTATATTACATTGTTCACAGGATATATATACACAGAGAGGTATATTACATTGTTCACAGGATATATATAGAGAAGTATATTACATTGTTCACAGGATATATACACACAGAAGTATATTACACTGTTCACAGGATATATACACAGAAGTATATTTCACTATATATATATACTGAGATTTCAATTTAATCACTCCAATAGGTTGATATACGAGGCTTTACCGCTGTGAAGGGGAGAAATATACTCCTGTAATCTGTCAGTATATATGTACTCTGAAAAATATACACTTCTCAGTGTATATAGACTGAAAAGTATACACTTCTCAGTGTATATAGACTGAAAGATATACACTTCTCAGTGTATATAGACACACTTCTTAGCAAATATTATTGTATAAATCCTTTGGATTATCCAAAATTTGATAATATTTATTGGGAAGCGCTACACTCGTAAGGGTCATAAAGCACCTAGGGAATGGGTAGTAATCAGGTTTGATCCTAGAATAAGGACTGGTAACTCCAATTAGTGAGATCAAAAGCCTTTTATAAGCTAAAAAAATTGCAAATTGGTTGTCAAAAATAAACTCTTACCGACTTAGACATTTTCAGATGCCATTTCTCCTTAATGTGGATTTTGATGACCTGTAAAAATGAGAAAAGAAAAATGTAATAAGTATAGTTTAATAATAACGTGAAATTTCAACATAAATGAACCACTTAAAGGGTAACTATATCATTTAAAATGTTACCTGTATTACAAATAAACAATATTTATAAGACGATGCGTACAACCTGTTTGGTGTTCCATGTCTTGTGGGTATTTGAAGGGAAATGTATCTTATCTACTAGCCTGTTATCTTGTTATCGTGTTGGTATTTTGCGCTCTCTAGCCACTTGTTATTTAGCAAAATTAGTACGTCACAGTGTGCTGCTGTCTTGTTCCAAGGTAGGCAGTGGGTACAGTATTTCATCAGTTCAAGGTATTTACTAATATTAGCGTTAAATATTGTAAAATTTGTAACAGTTGCTTGTGTGAAAGTTTATAAGCGGTGGCCTGGTGGTTAAAGCTCTCGCCCTTATCAAACGCAAACAATAAATGTAAATCAGGAACGTACACGGTAAGCTGTCCAATATACAAGTACAGTTAGAAATAGAAATACAAATAGCTAGAGCTTCATTTAAGGAGGTTATTAATAGAGTTTTCAAGAGGTTGCTAGTAGAATTACAGTAAATCAACCATTCAAATCATTATGAAGCTGTGTGTAGTCTGTGGTCAGTCAAACAAACGGGCTTCCACATGGATAAATTGTCATTTTTGTGGAAATTGGTGTCACGCCCCTTGTGCAGATATCCCAGAACTAGCTACAAGCAGTATTAAAACAGGGAAGTATTTTTGGGTATGCTCAAATGAGATAAATCTATGGACTAAAATCACAAGGGTATTAAAAGAGGATAACATCAAAGCTGCTTTCATAGAAAACCTGGAAGCTTTCTACAACAGATGGGAACATAAAAAGTCTGGGCTGAATGGTACTGCCCTTGATACTGGCCATGTAGTCAGAAACTGTAAGGCTGGAGGTGATGTCCTGGTAGTCAGTAAATGTGGGGCTGATAGTGCTGTCCTGGGAGACAGTAATGGTGAAGCTGGAGATGCTGTCCTGGGAGACAGTAATGGTGAAGCGGGAGGTGCTGTCCTGGGAGACAGTAATGGTGAAGCTGGAGGTGCTGTCCTGGGAGACAGTAATGGTGAAGCTGGAGATTTTGTCCAGGTAGTCGGGAATTATACGCAGGAAGGAATACATATAAATGACCTCATAGGGGACAGGAGCCGTAGTGGGGAAACAAGTGTTTACCTGGAGTTTACCTGGAGAGAGTTCCGGGGGTCAACGCCCCCGCGGCCCGGTCTGTGACCAGGCCTCCTGGTGGATCAGAGCCTGATCAACCAGACTGTTGCTGCTGGCTGCACGCAAACCAACGTACGAGCCACAGCCCGGCTGATCAGGAACTGACTTTAGGTGCTTGTCCAATGCCAGCTTGAAGACTGCCAGGGGTCTGTTGGTAATCCCCCTTATGTGTGCTGGGAGGCAGTTGAACAGTCTCGGGCCCCTGACACTTATTGTATGGTCTCTTAACGTGCTAGTGACACCCATGCTTTTCATTGGGGGGATGGTGCATCGTCTGCCAAGTCTTTTGCTTTCGTAGTGAGTGATTTTCGTGTGCAAGTTCGGTACTAGTCCCTCTAGGATTTTCCAGGTGTATATAATCATGTATTTTCCCTCCTGCGTTCCAGGGAATACAGGTTTAGGAACCTCAAGCGCTCCCAGTAATTGAGGTGTTTTATCTCCGTTATGCGCGCCGTGAAAGTTCTCTGTACATTTTCTAGGTCGGCAATTTCACCTGCCTTGAAAGGTGCTGTTAGTGTGCAGCAATATTCCAGCCTAGATAGAACAAGTGACCTGAAGAGTGTCATCATGGGCTTGGCCTCCCTAGTTTTGAAGGTTCTCATTATCCATCCTGTCATTTTTCTAGCAGATGCGATTGATACAATGTTATGGTCCTTGAAGGTGAGATCCTCCGACATGATCACTCCCAGGTCTTTGACGTTGGTGTTTCGCTCTATTTTGTGGCCAGAATTTGTTTTGTACTCTGATGAAGATTTAATTTCCTCATGTTTACCATATCTGAGTAATTGAAATTTCTCATCGTTGAACTTCATATTGTTTTCTGCAGCCCACTGAAAGATTTGGTTGATGTCCGCCTTGAGCTTTGCAGTGTCTGCAATGGAAGACACTGTAGTCAAAGATAAGATAAAACCAATATTGCAAACTAGAAATACCACAGGAAATAGCAAACAAGAGGACTCCACTAGCAATAGTGAGGATATATTACCAAAAACAACTGGTGGGAGCTCCGTTGTTGGTGCTAGGGAGGATAGGAATAAGACATGGAAACATGCACCAACAGGGAATACAGTCACAGAAACCCAAGGCAAACGGAAACCAAGCCTGTGCACATACTATGCACTTGGTATCTGCAGACATGGGAAATCTGGAAAAACAGACAGGACGTGCAACTATGACCACCCTAGAAAATGCCGTGCCCATATGACAACAGGAAAATGCAAACTCCCTTCCTGTAAGCTTTTTCACCCTGAAATGTGTACCTCTTCAGTACAGGAAAGACTGTGCTATAACTTAAATTGCCAGGCACACCATCTAAAGGGGACAAAAAGATACAAAACATCCAGGCCATGGGAAAACCTGGGTAGCCACAGCCACTCAAGAGGGAGAGGTTTTTTAGTGCCAGGAAGGAAAAAAACTGGCAGGAAATGGCAGAAATCGTACACCAAATCCAGTCATTCCTGGAGTGGAACCACAGTCGATGGCCTCCACTCCAAACCAACAGATACAGATACTAATGCCGGAAAAAAATTTCCCCCCCAGTACCAACAATACCACCAGTCCGATGACATTCTTCTTTGCAAATATACAGGGTCTAAAGCCAGCAACAAACAAGAAAATACCTTTCATCCGTGGACTGCTTGCAGAGGCAAAGGCAATGTTCGCGGCTTTCACTGAGACCCACATAAAGGATCACTTGGACAACGAAATATGGATCCCAGGTTACAACTATACAGATGTGACAGAGTGAACAGGCAAAAGGGGGGGGGGGGTTGGCCTGTACATTGCAGAGTCACTTGTTTGCACAGAACTGCTAAATGCCTCAAATGATGTAGTGGAAGTTTTAGCAGTAAAGGTCGAGAACCAAAACCTAGTCATTGTGGTAGTCTACAAGCCTCCGGATGCAACATCCCAGCAATTCCAGGAACAGCTGTTAAAAATTGACCACTGTCTGGAAAATCTTCCAGCTCCTGCACCCAACATCTTGCTCCTGGGGGATTTCAACTTAAAGCACCTAAAATGGAGGAATATAGCAAATAATATTGTTGCAGTAATAACACCAGGAGGCAGCTCTGATGAAAACTCACACTCACACGAGCTTTTAAATCTCTGCACAAAATTCAATTTAAACCAACAAATAATAGAGCCTACTAGACTGGAGAATACACTAGACCTCATCTTCACTAACAATGATGATCTGATAAGAAATGTCACCATATCAAAAACAATATACTCAGATCACAACATAATTGAGGTTCAGACATGTATGCGTGGAGCCCCAGACCGACATAATGAGATTAGTCACGAGGGAGCATTCACCAAATTCAACTTCAATAACAAAAACATAAAGTGGGACCAAGTAAACCAAGTCCTAACCGATATAAGCTGGGAAGATATACTAAGCAACACAGACCCCAACTTATGCCTAGAACAGATTAACTTGGTGGCACTCGATGTATGCACAAGGCTTATTCCTCTAAGAAAAAGGAGGAGTAGATGTAAAATAGAAAGAGACAGGCGCTCCCTTTACAGGCGATGGAAAGAATAACAGAGCGGCTAAAAGAGGTCAATATATCTGAAATGCGTAGAGAGACACTGGTCAGAGAAATAGCAAGCATCGAACTTAAGCTAAAGGAATCTTATAGGAGTCAGGAATCGCGGGAAGAACTAAAAGCCATAAATGAAATCGAAAGAAACCCAAAGTATTTCTTCTCCTATGCCAAATCAAAGTCGAGAACAACGTCCAGTATTGGGCCCCTACTTAAACAAGATGGGTCCTACACAGATGACAGCAAGGAAATGAGTGAGCTACTCAAGTCCCAATATGACTCAGTTTTTAGCAAGCCGCTAACCAGACTGAGAGTCGAAGATCAAAATGAATTTTTTATGAGAGAGCCACAGAATTTGGTTAACACAAGCCTATCCGATGTTATCCTGACGCCAAATGACTTCGAACAGGCGATAAATGACATGCCCATGCACTCTGCCCCAGGGCCAGACTCATGGAACTCCGTGTTCATCAAGAACTGCAAGAAGCCCCTATCACGAGCCTTTTCCATCCTATGGAGAGGGAGCATGGACACCGGGGTCGTCCCACAGTTACTAAAAACAACAGACATAGCCCCACTCCACAAAGGGGGCAGTAAAGCAACAGCAAAGAACTACAGACCGATAGCACTAACATCCCATATCATAAAAATCTTTGAAAGAGTCCTAAGAAGCAAGATCACCACCCATCTAGAAACCCATCAGTTACACAACCCAGGGCAACATGGGTTTAGAACAGGTCGCTCCTGTCTGTCTCAACTATTGGATCATTACGACAAGGTCCTAGATGCACTAGAAGACAAAAAGAATGCAGACGTAATATATACAGACTTTGCAAAAGCCTTCGACAAGTGTGACCATGGCGAAATAGCGCACAAAATGCGTGCTGAAGGAAAAACGGGAAAAGTGGGCGTGGATTATAATTTCCTCACAAAACAAACACAGAGAGTAGTCGTAAAACAGAGTAAAGTCGAGGCGCTCGGTGAAAAGCTCGTTCCAAAGGCCTACTCGCTTTTCCCTCTTGTTCCTCATCCCAATACCAGACAAGGATGTCAGCCCAGCACCGTGTCTTCCCCTTTTTAGATGACACCCCAAACGGTTTACAGGTCTTCCATTGCAGAACTGCAAGGCTCCAGGCGGACATCAACCAAATCTTTCAGTGGGGTGCAGAAAACAATAAAGTTCAACGATGAAAAAATTTCAATTTCTCGATATGGTAAAAACGGGAAATTAAATCTTTATCAAGTACAAAACAAAATTTTGGGCCCCAAAATAGGCGAAACACCAACGTCAAAAAAACCTGGGGTGTGATCTGTCGGAGGCCCCACCTTCAAGGGGCCATAACATTGTATCAATCCATTGCCAGAAAAATGACGGATGGATAATGAAACTTTAAAACTAGGGAGGCCCAAACCCCTGATGACACTCTTCAGGTCATTGTTCTTCTAGGCTGAATATTGCTGCACATAAAACCCCTTTCAAGGAGGTGAAATTGCTGACCTAGAAAATTACAGAGAACCTCCGACGCGCATAATGGGGATAAAACACCTCCATTATGGGGGTTTTAGGTTCCTAAACGTATTCCCCGGAACGCAGGCCGGGGGAGATACATGATTTTATCACCTGGAAAATCCTAGGGGACTGTACCGAACTTGCACACGAAAATCACTCACACGAAAGCAAAGAGTTGGAGCGATGCAACATCCCCCCCAATAAAAAAGCAGGGGTGTCACTGCACTTAAGAGACCTAAAATAAGTGTCGGGGGCCCGGACTGTTCACTGCCTCCCAGCATACAAAGGGTGATTCCCAATACCCCCCGGGCTCTTCAAGCGGCACTGGACAAGCACCAACTGGTTCCTGCCAGCCGGGCTGTGGCTGTACGTTGGTTTGCATGCAGCCACGTAACACCGGGTTTTTTGATCAGGCTTTGATCCACCAGGGGGCCTGGTCACAGCCCGGGCCGGGGCGGGGGCGTTGACCCCCGGAACTTCTCCAGGAAAACCCCAGGTAAACTCACATGGTGAGTGTCGCGGTTCGTTTCCCGGCGAGGGTGAAATATTGGGCCCCGTTCCCTTTCACGGGTTTTCTGTGTTCCCCCCCATAATGTAGGTACCCGGGTGTTTGCCCACTTTGTGGGTAAGTGAGAAGTTTATTCAGTATAACAAATCAGTTACATAGTTTTCAAATTGCAGCATTGTGTAGAGAAACCCGGGGTAACCCAAAAAAAAGGTCAGAATAGTGTTATTTCCATTGGGGTCCTTTAAATTTCCATTTGGGGGGCCTTCCCGGGACACAACTCGGGATCCCGGGACACAACTGACCTAATTTGCGGGGAAAAGCTCAGTATAACAAGGGGCTTTCAATAGTTTTGTCAGTGATGAGCTATGGTCTGTAACTTTTTACATGACTTGTAGAAACAAAGAAAAGATCCAAAAAAATTGGGATCCTCTCCCAAGATACGATACTACGTCCGCAAATGCCCTTTTCACCTATACCACTACTTTTATATCCTACCTCACCTATCTATCTGGCTTGGGGGTTCAACTGCAGCAACTCACCTAAAGCCAATAAAAACCCCAAAAAAGCGCAGTAAATAATCACTAAAACCCATCCCTGGCAACAACCCCCCCACTCTTCCAGATCTAAACTTATCCCTTTCAGAAATCCACACTTACTACTTTCAATTAATCTACGACCTTAAATTCCAATTTAAACCCTTTACTAAAAAGCTTTTTTGTAGTTGTGAAAAACCCCCAGGCATAACCCCCAACACAAAACTCTATGACACCCCGGTCCCACTAAAACCCTTTTAAAAAAAAACAATGTATGTCGAAGGCCCTAAAATCTGGAACACCCACGGAAAAAAAACTGAACTGCAGACACATTCATCACCCAAAACTACGTTAGAAAACTCTTATCTCCCGGATCCACCCCCGCAACTAACTACATGATAACCACCTGGTGGTTCAAAATTACACTCACTCACCCACTGACTATAAACCCAGAAATACTAATCTTAATCTTAAAATAATAAATCCTAACTAGTCATAAGTTTGCCTATAGATTAGATTTTGCCACCGAAGTGGCTAGTTTATTGTGCACCCCATATCCATCCTGTGGACGGTAGCGCGAGAGCATATGGATACACAAAAGGCCTAGGAACTAGGCCCCAAAGGGTTAACAGGAATACATATGGATTTATATCTACATATCTATAGTTCACTTATCTGTTACAAGCAAATTTAGGAAATTTGCTTAGTATATCTGGTATCTTATTTTCATTAATAAGATATCTTGACATGTCACATAGGTTATTATACTGTCTGTCTCTGTATTCCTCAATAAGTGGACAATTAAGCACATAGTGTTCAAGAGAGTGACCATATGCCTGATCACATAATTTACATTTAGTTTGATCATCATCTGTGTGTCTCCCAAACTGCCAGAAGTACTTGTAACCAAGCCTAAGCCTGGCCACTACAACATCAGTCAGTACTTGTAACCAAGCCTAAGCCTGGCCACTACAACATCAGTCAGTACTTGTAACCAAGCCTAAGCCTGGCCACTACAACATCAGTCAGTACTTGTAACCAAGCCTAAGCCTGGCCACTACAACATCAGTCAGTGTTCACATTGCAAGTTGCTCCATAAACATACTTATCTACGTTCATGTTATCATAGTGGGTTATAGATCTACTCAGGCTTCTAACTGCATTCCTATAACAATCATTTTCATTATTTACTTCTCTCCTAATATTATTCCTAATGCTAGACACAGTTATACCAAAGTTATATTCTACATTCTCCTTCTGGATACTCTTCTTGGCTAACATATCAACTTTATCATGAAGGAGTAATCCAATGTGTGATGGGATCCATAGCAATTGTACATTAATTCCTTTGTCCCTAATTTTTGAGTATCTATACCTTGTATTGTGCCAAAACAAAAGCATTCACATTACTAAACTAAAAATTATGATGTAGTCACTTACCCTTAATACTATAATCTGTAAGGACTTAATGTTAAGAATTTTTTTTTTATATTTTATTTATAACATACAATACATTAACAAAAGCATACAGTATTAGAGCCTCGACAGACAATATAAATTCATCAATTTCTATACACTGGAATACGCAGTAATATGTCAAATATATACACTTCATGCAGCTGATAGGTGAATACTGCCATATACATAATTCATTACTACAAAATATAACTATTCAAGTAATACAAAATAAAGAATCCTCTTACTCCTTCCCGACTGCTAATTTCAATATCCACACACAATAATTACATGCCGCAAAAAATGCAAGCAGTATAACCCCCCCCCCTATTTACCCCAGCTCACCAAAATGTAAGCATTTCACCGTTGTTTATTTAACTTATACACTAACCATACTAAATTAAACTTAAGAACATATTATATTGAAAACAATAACAACTCTACAGTAGTGAAAATGCCAGCTGCTGTCCTAACATTATTTATATATACATATGTATATATATACATTATAAACTGAATTAGTTTACAGTGGGAGTCAAATTCTATCTTTATTGCTGTCATCGACACCATGCCCTTCTAGGGTAGGGTAGGTGCCTGAGCCCGAGCCTTTAGCTCATAAGACTGTCATTCCCATTAGCCCCCTTGGGGCGGGGATGGCAGACCAGAGAGGCCTAGCTTGTGGCTAGGCCTGGGGACAGTTGGTCCCAAAGATGAGGAGGTACTTGTGCCTCCTCCCATGGGAGACTTAGGTCTCAGACACTCCCTAAAGAGGGAGCCAAGGCCGGGCCACCACTTGGACAAGGCCCGGGCCGGGAGAATACCGGCTAATCTTTAACTAACTAACTAACTAATTATTGCTGTCCCATGCAGCATTATACGCTACTACGATAGCCTTCAGCAGAAGGCATTAATTAACAATATTAAATAACACTAAGAACGCATGAACTCAGCACTCCCATGCACATCCCAATTGCACACAATCGTTCTCTCTTGCACTTATCACTCACCCACGCACATGCACACCAAACCAACATCTTTCGTTTGGCAAGCCCGTTTGGTACCCCCCCCCTTTTTTATCGAATACTTTACACAACAATCTAAACCCACTTCCCCCCCCCTCACAACTCTAGCAACTCCCCAACAGTGATGGACCTATAACCCTCAGTGAAATCTCCCTCCCATCTCCTCCCATAAATTTCCCGATTCCTATTCATTGTCCTACAAAAAAAACTCGCTAAAACTCGTTTCCTCGTCTCCTCATTATCCACCCCTCTCATTCCCCACGATATGTACACGAAATCCACCATGATATAAGCTACTCCCCGTGCCACATTCTCCCCCACCCCCCCTATATCAAGACTCAGCACTCTCAACACTGATACCCCAGTTCCTCCTATCCTCCTGACCACTTTCCCCAGCCATTCTCCAAATAATCGCAAAAGTATACCACGTGATAGGCTGTCTCCAACTCCCCACATAACCCACACCAACCCTCCTCTACCACACGTCTATTTCTGAGGACTGATCCAGTAGGCAGAATCCCGTGTAAAAATTTAAACATGATCTCTCGCACCCTGGGCCCTAGCTTTAGTTTACCGAACAGACTCCATATAGCGCCCCATGCATACATGGGGAAAAAACCCCTCAACGGGGGCCCGCCCTCTCCCCTCAAAATTCGAAAATAAATCCCTCCCCTTTTTAATTTTTTCAGGCTCGCGCGCCCAAAAAAAGTGCCCCAACAAAATCTCACACTCCCCCGATTTTCCCCACCCACATACTTTCCCCTCAAAAAAAATATGAAACCCTTTTGCATGCATTTTCCCCCTCTGCCCCCCCTAACTTTTCCACCCCCCTGACGAAAATGCATTTCCCCCTCCCCCCAGGTCCAACAACCTAAACCTCCCCTTTCCTGCCCGGGCAAAAATGGAAAAAATTTTAATCTAACCCTGCTCGAAAATCCCTAGCCAGGGTAGGTTTCCTAGTCCCCCCTTGAAATTTATATTTTATAACATGAAAACCAAAACAATCCCCAAAAAACCTGAAAACCCCAATTCGTAACCCTTATAGAAAATAAACTTAAATTTAAAAATTTTGAATTAAAATTATTTTGTAGATTGCGTTTTGGAAGGTCTTATAGCTATTAATTTTATTTTTGTCATTAGTAATAAGAAAAACAAATTTTTAGCACCAAAAAAATTAGAGAAAACATAGATTAGTGATTACGGGGACTTAGGTAGGTTAAAATTATTCTTAAATGCCGTCTTTATATAAACTAAGTACGTAAGTTTATTTACGTACAGGTACACAGGTATAGGTACTTATAAGTACACTCACCATACCTCGTAACACATGTGTAAATTACCCAGGATAACCCAAAGAAGTCAAAGTAACTTATTTCCATGGGGGGTCTTGTAATATCTTATTTAAAACCTAGCTATAACCTACATTAGAAATTAGTTACAGTAAAAGGAGATGCAGTAGGAATAAAATGAACTGAGTTAAAAGAGAGGATCAACTTACAGTAACAGGTACGAGTCAATGGAAATAAGTCACTCTGTCTGACTTTTTTGGGTTATCCTAGGTTCTCTACACATATGCTGCTATGTATGATAATTCTATGTAACTGTATTTGTGTATACCTGAATAAACTTACTTACTTACTTACTTACTAATCACTCTCCTCCCTTTCTGTAGCATCATTCACGAGGTACCTTAGCTCTCTTCTTGAATTGGCTTAGTCTAGGACTGGCTTTGACATGTGCAGGCAGTCCGTTCCACTCCTTTATTGCTGTATTTAGAGTAAAAGTGTTTGAAGCCGGGCCAACTACTGTAGGTACAAGATTGTGTGCCTTTTCCTTGTATTGTTCTGGTGGGTAGGGGAGTAAATTCTTGGGTTTACCTGGAGTTTACCTGGAGAGAGTTCCGGGGGTCAACGCCCCCGCGGCCCGGTCTGTGACCAGGCCTCCTGGTGGATCAGAGCCTGATCAACCAGGCTGTTCCTGCTGGCTGCACGCAAACCAACGTACGAGCCACAGCCCGGCTGGTCAGGAACCGACTTTAGGTGCTTGTCCAGTGCCAGCTTGAAGACTGCCAGGGGTCTGTTGGTAATCCCCCTTATGTATGCTGGGAGGCAGTTGAACAGTCTCGGGCCCCTGACACAGTGATGGTTTTGATAAGGACCTGCCTTGTAAGGGGCAGTAGGCCTTCTTAAAAATTTTATAAACGTGATTTAACTTGTTGAAGTATTAGACACATGTGCAACATCTGGGTTTATTTATTTGTACATGTTTCGCCGTGCAGTGGCTTCATCAGTACAAGGACATAATGTGAAGATGAGGTAATCAGTCCCTCAGCCTTGGAGTTGGTGAAGCGCACCGTAATCTTGAAGTTTGAGCTTGCTACCACCTGCAGCTCACAAGACTGCCATCCCCACGAGCCCCTTTGGGGCGGGGCAGATGGCAGACCAGAGGCCTAGCTTCTCCCTACGAGCCCCGTGAGGGCGGGGAATGTGGCTAGGCCTGGGGACACTTGGTCCCAAAGATGAGGGGGTACTTGTACCTCCTCCCATGGGAGACTTAGGTCTCGAGATACTCCCCAGATAGGGAGCCAAGGCCGGGTCACCACTACTTGGAAAAGACCCGGGTCGGGAGAATACCGGCGAATAAAAAAAAAAACCGTAATCTTAAAGTAAGTAAGTTTATTCAGGTATACACAAATACAGTTACATAGATTATCATACATAGCAGCATATGTGTAGAGAACCTGGGATAACCCAAAAAAGTCAGTGACTTATTTGCGTTGCGATCAAAGGATATATCAGTTCCCCTATAATCTGCTTTGTCCATAATTACTAATTACTGAGTTATGCTCAGACTTCTACAACACAATTGTCCTCAAAGATTCGTTAAGTTATACCATGAATTAAGGAAAGATCCTGGATTTCACCTTACGAAAGCAGTCAGATGTGGTAGTAATTATGGACAAGGTATATTATAGGGGAAAAACAACATTTTAGGAGACAGGGGGACTGACGTGCCTTTTTAAGAGCAGAATAATGTCGTAAAATGAACATGATATTAGGAGACAGGAGACAAGAATAAGGAGCACAGATAGTAAGATTATCGGTTATTATTAACGTCAGATGGAAGATGTGTAGCAGACGATGACATTGCAGTTTATGTAGGCTGAATTACACATGTTCTAGATTATTGTTCAAGATTATTATCCTGGGTGGCTAACCCTCCGGGCTTAAAAATCCGAATGAAATCTTATCTTATAATTGTCTTACATAACTTCCGTAATTTACCTACGTATCAAAAAGTAAGAGTAATGATTTATGATGATATATTGCGGTTGTTATAGTGTGTTGTGAAGTATATAGTAAAGGAAACACGCATTTATTGAGAACGTTTCGCTATAATTTTTTTTTTTTATTCGCCGGTATTCTCCCGGCCCGGGTCTTTTCCAAGTAGTGGTGACCCGGCCTTGGCTCCCTATCTGGGGAGTATCTCGAGACGTAAGTCTCCCATGGGAGGAGCCACAAGTACCCCCTCATCTTTGGGACCAACTGTCCCCAGGCCTAGCCACATTCCCCGCCCTCACAGGGCTCGCAGGGAGAAGCTAGGCCTCTGGTCTGCCATCTACCCCGCCTCAAAGATTTAGAATTTGCCACCGAAGTGGCTAGTTTATTGTGCACCCCATATCCATCCTGTGGACGGTAGCGCGAGAGCATGTGGATACACAAAAGGCCTAGGAACTAGGCCCCAAAGGGTTAACAGGAATACATATGGATTTATATCTACATATCTATCGTTCACTTATCCGTTACAAGCAAATTTAGGAAATTTGCTTAGTATATCTGGTATCTTATTTTCACTAATAAGATATCTTGACATGTCACATAGGTTATTATACTGTCGTCTCGTATTTCCTCAATAAGTGGACAATTAAGCACATAGTGTTCAAGAGAGTGACCATATGCCTGTCACATAATTTACATTTGTTTGTCATCATCTGTGGGTCTCCCAAAACTGCCAGAAGTACTTGTAACCAAGCCTAAGTCTGGCCACTACAACACAGTCAGTACCTGTAACCAAGCCTAAGCCTGGCCCTACAACATCAGTCAGTAACCCGTAAACCCAAACCTAAGCCTGGCCCCTACAACATCAGTCAGTACTTGTAAAACCAGCTAAGCTGGCCACTACAACATCAGTTTAGTACTTGTAACCAAACCTAAGCCTGGCCACTACAACATCAGTCAGTGTTACATTGCAAGTTGCTCCATAAACATACTTATCTACGTTCATGTTATATTTGTGGGTTATAGATCTACTCAGGCTTTTTAACGGGATTCCCATAACAATCATTTTCCTTATTTTCTTCTCTCCTAATTTTTATTTTCCTAATGCTAGACACAGATATACCAAAGTTATATTTTTTACATTCTCCTTCTCGATACTCTTTTTGGGGGTTTAACATATAAAATTTTAAACTGGGGGAGAAAATTCCAATGTGTGATGGGCCATGCAATTTTACATTAATTCCTTTTTCCCTTAATTTTTGAGTATCTATTCCGGGCTTCTCCAATGGCATGTTGGGTTTGGGGTCATTATAAAGAGTTTTAAGGCCTTTAATGATGACCCCCAAAAATCAGTAAAGATGATAGGGGTCAAGTCAGTGTCATAGGTTAGCTTTGCGCCTTTTTTTTGGGGAAAAAAATTTGTTTTTCAGTTTTAGACGCCCCCGGTTTTTTTAAATTTTTTATGTAATTCAAAAAATTTTTTATCGTTCTTAAAATAGGGGTGGGGAAAAGGCGATCAGGGCCCCGCCAAGGGGGGGGGCCCTGTTTAGGGTTCCTTTAGTGTATTTTAAATTTTGATAAAAAAATTACTACCAAAACTAGGTGGGGAAAATTTTTTCTTGGGGGCAGTTGTCTAACAAGAGATTTAAGGAAGGGGGTTATGGCCCAAAGAGCTTTTTGGGAGGGACTTGTGGATGTGTTTTTTAAAAGGGAAAACATCTTCCTGGGGGGGGGGGGGAAAAAGGCTTTGTTGCCCCACAGTGTTAAAAGTTTTTTTGCTGGGTTTTAAAACTTGATGTTTAAATTGGGACGTTTTCACAATCCATTTTTTGAAACTGTGTGTTTTAACCCCCTTTGAAACTTGGTAAGATTCAAAATTTGACAGTGGGCTGGTTCGTTTTCAACATTTTTAAACCCCGGGGGAGTGTTAATCTCAAAAATCCTATCCCCTGTTATTTGAAATCCAAGCCCCTTTTTCATGTTAAAGGGAAATTTTGTAGGGGGCTGGGACAAACAAGAATTTAAACCCGAGAGCTTCAATTTTTGCATTAACTCCAAGGGTCGGAGAGAACTTTCTCTAGCTAATATCAACATGGGAGCAGCAAATCAATTAAGGACCTAACATAGGCTATGTACACATTCTCACGATTTCTCACATTAGCACCATATTTTGGGATTGTAGCCAGCAACAGCTTTGAGAGCATTTAGCCTAGCTTTACATTTCTTGTTTAGTTTGTGGTATAGTGGATTTGTTAAAGGGTACTCTACACCAAGATATCTGTAAGTTTTAACGTAGCTAATGATTTCACCCTGCAAATAGATGGGGGGGGGATGTCGTTTGGGTTGTTAATATCTTTGTTTTAGAGGAAGACATTATGAGGCCTAGTCGATTACAAATTGCTTGAACTTCATTAAGAATGGTATTCCATCTCTTTTTGCCCTGTTGTAGGATCATGATATCATCAGCATAGCTTATAGTATATGTTTTTGGTGAGGCAGGTAGAGCATTTAGGAGAAACATTAATCAGAATATTAAATAGCAAAGGGACTAAGAACTCCTCCCTGCGGGGTACCTAAAGACATTTCTTTAGACTCACTTCTGAAAACCTTGGTAAAGGACAAGGATTTCCTATTTGACAGGTATCCTATTATCCAGCAGAGTAAGCTACCACCAATATTCATTTTGGCTAGTTCATGTAGTATAACGGTTCTGTTCGCAATATCAAATGCAGATTTTAGATCAAGAAAAGTGGTAAAACTAGTAGAGGTGTGTGCAGTGAGAAAGGTGGAAATACAGTTCTGCACACTTTTACCTTTCATGAACCCATAGAGGTAGGGGGAAAGTTGGTGTCTGATTCTGTAGTACAGTCTGTTAAGCATCATTCTTTCCTCAAAGGGACTCGTGGGGATGGCAGTCTTATGAGCTGCAGGTGGTAACAAGCTCAGGCCTATCTCTCGCTATAATTAGAGCGAAATGTTCTAATAAGAATAATTACTTAAATTGCTTTTCTTTATTAAGTATTTAAGTAAGTTTATTTAGGTACAGGTCCACATAATTACAATTATCATACATAGTAACGTAGATGTAAATTACCAATGGAAAGCTAAGGACCATAATGGAAATCAAGGACCCCAATGGAAATTAAGGACCCCCAATGGAAATTAAGGACCCCCAATGGAAATCAAGGATCCCCAATGTAAATCAAGGACCCCAATGGAAATTAAGGACCCCCAATGGAAATCAAGGATCCCCAATGTAAATCAAGGATCCCCAATGGAAATCAAGTATTCCCAATGGAAATCAAGTACCCCCAATGGAAATCAAGTATCCCCAATGGAAATCAAGTATCCCCAATGGAAATCAAGTATCCCCAATGGAAATCAAGGACTCCCAATATAAATCAAGGACCACCAATGGAAATCAAGTACCCCCAATGGAAATCAAGGACCACCAATGGAAATCAAGTATCCCCAATGGAAATCAAGTATCCCCAATGGAAATCAAGGACTCCCAATATAAATCAAGGACCACCAATGGAAATCAAGAATCCCCAATGGAAATCAAGGACCCCCTGTGGAAATAATTCACTTTCATTTTTCTGTGGGTTATCCTGGAGGATAATTTACACATATACTGCTATGTATGATAATTTACGTAACTATATTTGTGTATACCTGTATCACCTTAATAAACTTACCTATGTGTAAATTACCTAGGATAACCCGTGACTTATTCCCACTATAATTTACGCAGTGACTTATTCCCACTATAATTTACACAGTGACTTATTCCCACTATAATTTACTAAGCTACGACAAATCTGGGGACCCACTCCTCGCGCCCATTATAGTAATTAATTTTGTATTTAGGTACAGATACACGTAAATACAGTTACATAAATATGTGTAGATTATCATTAATGGAAATAAGCAAGGATTACAATGGAAATAAGTCACTCTGATTTTTTTGGGGTTATTCCAGGTTTTCTACACATATGCTGCTATGTATGATAATTTGTGTAATGTATGATAATCTGTGTAACTGTATTTGTGTAATGTATGATAATCTGTGTAACTGTATTTGTGTAATGTATGATAATCTGTGTACCTGTATTTGTGTAATGTATGATAATCTATGTACCTGTATTTGTGTAATGTATGATAATCTGTGTACCTGTATTTGTGTAATGTATGATAATCTGTGTACCTATATTTGTGTAATGTATGATAATCTATGTACCTGTATTTGTGTAATGTTGATAATCTGTGGTACCTGTATTTGTGTAATGTATGATAATCTGTGTACCTGTATTTGTGTAATGTATGATAATCTATGTAACTGTATTTGTGTAATGTATGATAATCTGTGTACCTATATTTGTGTAATGTATGATAATCTATGTACCTGTATTTGTGTAATGTATGATAATCTGTGTAACTGTATTTGTGTAATGTATGATAATCTGTGTACCTGTATTTGTGTAATGTATGATAATCTGTGTACCTGTATTTGTGTAATGTATGATAATCTGTGTACCTGTATTTGTGTAATGTATGATAATCTGTGTACCTGTATTTGTGTATATCAGAATAAACTTACTTAATCTAAGATAACTCAAAAAGAGTCAAAGTGACCTATTTCCATTAGGGTTCTTGTGGTAGCTTCATTTCTGTGCTACACATGTGTCTAATTTTCATTGTGTGAATATATTAAACTAAATTATTATTATTATAAGTCTCTTTGTGTAGAAAGTGTATAATAAAAAAGCACTTTGTGTAGAAAGTGTATAAGAAAAAAGCATAATTGATGTGGGTAGGGAGGTGCTGCTACTCGTCAGGTTGGCCGAGTGGTCTAAGGCGCCAGATTTAAGCTCTGGTACTCGCAAGAGTGCGTGGGTTCGAACCCCACACCTGACATGAGGACTGACACTTTTCAAGCGTTTTCCTAAGTGGTAATTGATGAGGAAGTGTTTTTTCAGTTCGTTTCACCACTTTTCAATTGGTTTCTTCATCATTAATTGACAGGAAAGTGTTTTGATTAGTATTAGCTCGTCTGACATGAGGACTGACACTTATCAAGTGGTTTCTTAAGTGTTAATTGTACTAATTGATGAGGAAGTGTTTTTCCAGTTAGTCTCACCACTTTTTGTGTGGTTTCGTAATAATTGATGAGAAAGTGTTTTTCCATTTAGTTTCACCACTTTTCAAGCGGTTTCTTAAGTGGTAATTGATGGAAAAGTTTTTCCAGTTATTTCTTACTTTTAGCTTGTGTTAAAGTGTGGTTCTAACTCAGCACTTGATATAGATTTCCTGACTGTATTTATTATTAATTTATGCAAAACAGCTTTCAGTTGCTTTAAATTTCCACCTCTGGAGGAAATTGTAGAGGCCCATAGCCTCGTAGAAGCACATGAAGAGGCTACGAGAAAGAAATACAAATCCTAGTGGTATCCTAATGGCTATAATTATAATCAGGATTTTTTGAAGGGGTGGGGAAACTAGCTGAAGGCTGGTGCAGTCCCTGGACCCATTATGTACCTCTGTAATGTTGTGGTACAGTCCCTGGACCCATTATGTACCTCTGTAATGTTGAGGTACAGTCCCTGGACACATTATGTACCTCTGTAATGTTGTGGTGCAGTCCCTGGACACATTATGTACCTCTGTAATGTTGTGGTGCAGTCCCTGGACCCATTATGTACCTCTGTAATGTTGAGGTACAGTCCCTGGACACATTATGTACACTCTGTAATGTTGTGGTGCAGTCCCTGGACACATTATGTACCTCTGTAATGTTGTGGTACAGTCCCTGGACCCATTATGTACCTCTGTAATGTTGTGGTACAGTCCCTGGACACATTATGTACCTCTGTAATGTTGTGGTACAGTCCCTGGACCCATTATGTACCTCTGTAATGTTGTGGTACAGTCCCTGGACACATATGTACCTCTGTAATGTTGTGGTGCAGTCCCTGGACCCATTATGTACCTCTGTAATGTTGTGGTACAGTCCCTGGACCCATTATGTACCTCTGTAATGTTGTGGTGCAGTCCTGGACCCATTATGTACCTCTGTAATGTTGTGGTGCAGTCCTGGACCCATTATGTACCTCTGTAATGTTGTGGTGCAGTCCCTGGACACATTATGTACCTCTGTAATGTTGTGGTACAGTCCCTGGACACATTATGTACCTCTGTAATGTTGTGGTGCAGTCCCTGGACCCATTATGTACCTCTGTAATGTTGTGGTGCAGTCCCTGGACCCATTATGTACCTCTGTAATGTTGTGGTGCAGTCCCTGGACCCATTATGTACCTCTGTAATGTTGTGGTGCAGTCCCTGGACCCATTATGTACCTCTGTAATGTTGTGGTACAGTCCCTGGACACATTATGTACCTCTGTAATGTTGTGGTACAGTCCCTGGACCCATTATGTACCTCTGTAATGTTGTGGTGCAGTCCCTGGACCCATTATGTACCTCTGTAATGTTGTGGTGCAGTCCCTGGACCCATTATGTACCTCTGTAATGTTGTGGTACAGTCCCTGGACCCATTATGTACCTCTGTAATGTTGTGGTACAGTCCCTGGACCCATTATGTACCTCTGTAATGTTGTGGTACAGTCCCTGGACACCATTTATGTACCTCTGTAATGTTGTGGTACAGTCCCTGGACACATTATGTACCTCTGTAATGTTGTGGTGCAGTCCCTGGACCCATTATGTACCTCTGTAATGTTGTGGTACAGTCCCTGGACACATTATGTACCTCTGTAATGTTGTGGTGCAGTCCCTGGACCCATTATGTACCTCTGTAATGTTGTTGGTGCAGTCCCTGGACCCATTATGTACCTCTGTAATGTTGTGGTACAGTCCCTGGACACATTATGTACCTCTGTAATGTTGTGGTACAGTCCCTGGACACATTATGTACCTCTGTAATGTTGTGGTGCAGTCCCTGACCCATTATGTACCTCTGTAATTGTTGTGGTGCAGTCCCTGGACCCATTATGTACCTCTGTAATGTTGTGGTGCAGTCCCTGGACCCATTATGTACCTCTGTAATGTTGTGGTAGCAGTCCCTGGACCCATTATGTACCTCTGTAATGTTGTGGTGCAGTCCCTGGACCCATTATGTACCTCTGTAATGTTGTGGTACAGTCCCTGGACCCATTATGTACCTCTGTAATGTTGTGGTGCAGTCCCTGGACACATTATGTACCTCTGTAATGTTGTGGTGCAGTCCCTGGACCCATTATGTACCTCTGTAATGTTGTGGTGCAGTCCCTGGACCATTATGTACCTCTGTAATGTTGTGGTGCAGTCCCTGGACCCATTATGTACCTCTGTAATGTTGAGGTGCAGTCCTGGACACATTATGTACCTCTGTAATGTTGAGGTGCAGTCCTGGACACATTATGTACCTCTGTAATGTTGAGGTGCAGTCCTGGACACATTATGTACCTCTGTAATGTTGTGGTGCAGTCCCTGGACCCATTATGTACCTCTGTAATGTTGTGGTGCAGTCCCTGGACCCATTATGTACCTCTGTAATGTTGTGGTACAGTCCCTGGACCCATTATGTACCTCTGTAATGTTGTGGTGCAGTCCCTGGACACATTATGTACCTCTGTAATGTTGTGGTACAGTCCCTGGACCCATTATGTACCTCTGTAATGTTGTGGTACAGTCCCTGGACCCATTATGTACCTCTGTAATGTTGTGGTACAGTTCCTGGACACATTATGTACCTCTGTAATGTTGTGGTACAGTTCCTGGACACATTATGTACCTCTGTAATGTTGTGGTGCAGTCCCTGGACCCATTATGTACCTCTGTAATGTTGTGGTACAGTTCCCTGGACACATTATGTACCTCTGTAATGTTGTGGTACAGTCCCTGGACCCATTATGTACCTCTGTAATGTTGTGGTACAGTCCCTGGACCCATTATGTACCTCTGTAATGTTGTGGTACAGTCCCTGGACCCATTATGTACCTCTGTAATGTTGTGGTACAGTCCCTGGACCCATTATGTACCTCTGTAATTGTTGTGGTACAGTCCCTGGACACATTATGTACCTCTGTAATGTTGAGGTACAGTCTCCTGGACCCATTATATACCTCTGTAATGTTGAGTACAGTCCCTGGACCCATTATGTACCTCTGTAATGGAGTTGTTTGGTACAGTCCCTGGACACATTATGTACCTCTGTAATGTTGTGGTTCAGTCCTTGGACCCATTATGTACCTCTGTATGTTGTGGTTCAGTCCCTGGACCCATTATGTACCTCTGTAATGTTGTGGTACAGTCCCTGGACCCATTATGTACCTCTGTAAGTTGTTGGTACAGTCCCTGGACCCATTATGTACCTCTGTAATGTTGTGGTGCAGTCCCTGGACCCATTATGTACCTCTGTAATGTTGTGGTGCAGTCCCTGGACCCATTATGTACCTCTGTAATGTTGTGGTACAGTCCCTGGACCCATTATGTACCTCTGTAATGTTGTGGTACAGTCCCTGGACCCATTATGTACCTCTGTAATGTTGTGGTACAGTCCCTGGACACATTATGTACCTCTGTAATGTTGAGGTACAGTCCCTGGACCCATTATATACCTCTGTAATGTTGAGGTACAGTCCCTGGACCCATTATGTACCTCTGTAATGTTGTGGTACAGTCCCTGGACACATTATGTACCTCTGTAATGTTGAGGTACAGTCCCTGGACCCATTATGTACCTCTGTAATGTTGTGGTACAGTCCCTGGACCCATTATGTACCTCTGTAATGTTGTGGTACAGTCCCTGGACACATTATGTACCTCTGTAATGTTGTGGTACAGTCCCTGGACACATTATGTACCTCTGTAATGTTGTGGTACAGTCCCTGGACCATTATGTACCTCTGTAATGTTGTGGTACAGTCCCTGGACCCATTATGTACCTCTGTAATGTTGTGGTACAGTCCCTGGACACATTATGTACCTCTGTAATGTTGTGGTACAGTCCCTGGACACATTATGTACCTCTGTAATGTTGTGGTACAGTCCCTGGACACATTATGTACCTCTGTAATGTGTGGTACAGTCCCTGGACACATTATGTACCTCTGTAATGTTGTGGTACAGTCCCTGGACCCATTATGTACCTCTGTATGTTGTGGTACGTCCCTGGACACATTATGTGCCTCTGTAATGTTCTGGTACAGTCCCTGGACACATTATGTACCTCTGTAATGTTGTGGTACAGTCCCTGGACCCATTATGTACCTCTGTAATGTTGTGGTACTGTCCCTGGACCCATTATGTACCTCTGTAATGTTGTGGTACAGTCCCTGGACACATTATGTACCTCTGTAATGTTTGGTACAGTCCCTGGACACATTATGTACCTCTGTAATGTTGTGGTACAGTCCCTGGACACATTATGTACTCTGTAGTGTTGTGGTACAGTCCCTGGACACATTATGACCTCTGTAATGTTGTGGTACAGTCCCTGGACACATTATGTACCTCTGTAATGTTGTGGTACAGTCCCTGGACACATTATGTACCTCTGTAATGTTGTGGTACAGTCCCTGGACACATTATGTACCTCTGTAATGTTGTGGTACAGTCCCTGGACACATTATGTACCTCTGTAATGTTGTGGTACAGTCCCTGGACACATTATGTACCTCTGTAATGTTGTGGTACAGTCCCTGGACACATTATGTACCTCTGTAATGTTGTGGTACAGTCCCTGGACACATTATGTACCTCTGTAATGTTGTGGTACAGTCCCTGGACACATTATGTACCTCTGTAATGTTGTGGTACAGTCCCTGGACACATTATGTACCTCTGTAATGTTGTGGTACAGTCCCTGGACACATTATGTACCTCTGTAAGTTGTGGTACAGTCCCTGGACACATTATGTACCTCTGTAATGTTGTGGTACAGTCCTGGACACATTATGTACCTCTGTAATGTTGTGGTACAGTCCCTGGACACATTATGTACCTCTGTAATGTTGTGGTACAGTCCCTGGACACATTTATGTACCTCTGTAATGTTGTGGTACAGTCCCTGGACACATTATGTACCTCTGTAATGTTGTGGTACAGTCCCTGGACACATTATGTACCTCTGTAATGTTGTGGTACAGTCCCTGGACACATTATGTACCTCCGTAATGTTGTGGTACAGTCCCTGGACACATTATGTACCTCGTAATGTTGTGGTACAGTCCCTGGACACATTATGTACCTCTGTAATGTTGTGGTACAGTCCCTGGACACATTATGTACCTCTGTAATGTTGTGGTACAGTCCCTGGACACATTATGTACCTCTGTAATGTTGTGGTACAGTCCTGGACACATTATGTACCTCTGTAATGTTGTGGTACAGTCCCTGGACACATTATGTACCTCTGTAATGTTGTGGTACAGTCCCTGGACACATTATGTACCTCTGTAATGTTGTGGTACAGTCCCTGGACACATTATGTACCTCTGTAATGTTGTGGTACAGTCCCTGGACACATTATGTACCTCTGTAATGTTGTGGTAACAGTCCTGGACACATTATGTACCTCTGTAATGTTGTGGTACAGTCCCTGGACACATTATGTACCTCTGTAATGTTGTGGTACAGTCCCTGGACACATTATGTACCTCTGTAATGTTGTGGTACAGTCCCTGGACACATTATGTACCTCTGTAATGTTGTGGTACAGTCCCTGGACACATATGTACCTCTGTAATGTTGTGGTACAGTCCCTGGACACATTATGTACCTCTGTAATGTTGTGGTACAGTCCCTGGACACATTATGTACCTCTGTAATGTTGTGGTACAGTCCCTGGACACATTATGTACCTCTGTAATGTTGTGGTACAGTCCCTGGACACATTATGTACCTCTGTAATGTTGTGGTACAGTCCCTGGACACATTATGTACCTCTGTAATGTTGGGTACAGTCCCTGGACACATTATGTACCTCTGTAATGTTGTGGTACAGTCCCTGGACACATTATGTACCTCTGTAATGTT